>JBBMOE010000028.1:4129034-4496534 GCA_037975065.1 Chaetodon trifasciatus | reverse complement strand
TGATATTAAATATGAAGAGTAAAATTCTTCTGAACAATCTAAACAATATTCTCTGCAACCCAAGGTGTCTGTAGATAAAAGTAAAATAAGTGGTGAGTTAGAGAGGGAGGGATGGAGTGAGGTGGCGTTAGGACAACACAATACACACACACACACACACACACACACACACACACACAGTGACAGTGAGCAGGGCGCTGCAGGCTAGTCTCTGTCACATCTCTAATCCTCCTTATTGTCAGAGTCAGATATACTCTGCCCTCCAGCGCTGTCTTCCTCCCTCCTTCCACACTCCATCTGTCCCTCCTCCTTTTACTCACCCATTCCTCACTCTCTTTCTTCATCTCCCTCGTCATCCCTCCACCCATAACTGTGCCGCTTATTCTCTCCATCTTGTCTTATTTGCTGTATCAAATCTGAAGCTTGTCCTTTGCATCCTCTACCCCTCCTTCTCCATGTCTCTCACCCTCTCTCTTCCTGCTGTGAGAAGCAGCCCAACACGGCGGGCCGGCTCGCATGTGTTCTGGCCCACGATTAAACATCAAAGTCTGTGCGCAAACCGGGAATCGAATAGCGTGTGTCTGGAGCGGTTTTGAGTCACAATAAATAATTAAATTGAAGAAGTGTCTCTTTGCAACATATAAAACAACTTGTTCCCTCTGTGTGTCTCTCCAGCTCAGCGCCCCGCTGTGCTGAGTGGGCCGACCGAGGCTAACTCTCACATGCTTGCCATGTACCACCACGGGCTATGTGAGCGCAGAAGGACGTGCGTGCATTTTGCCTCTACGCACACGCCTGTATGTGTCCACGAGCGCCACTGTGTCTATTGAGTTATAACTGTCAAATTTGCAGAGAGGAGTGCCGCTAATCCCATTGTGTGGGAAGGGAGAGGGGACGGCGGGAGGAAAGCAAGGCCGTGGGAGCCTCTGCTTTTCAAACACGCCACTTTCACACGCCGCTTCTGTGAAAACACCATTGTTCTGAATTTCCAGCTGAGACGAGGAATTTTTTAATTTTGTATCGTCCTGTTGTCTTGTCTTGATTCCTCGACTCTGCTTTGAATTGTCTTCTCTGTTGTCATCTGGTCAGACGAGTGTTTTTAGGAAACAATGGCTGTGCAGCCGGCACTCCGCGATGCTGTTGCTGGTCTAGGCGTTCAAGGCTAGACTTTTTGGCTTTCCTATTGTTCAACTGTGTTAAATAACTGTGGTTAAGAGCTGCAGCTACAAGTTTACAATGTAATTCCTGATTAGCTGTGGCTGTCAGTAAGTATAAAGACAGTGGTAGGACTTTTCTAATTACTTTGTGTTTGAATCAATGCAGCAGCCTTGCAGCTGTAATTACTCAGGTGGAGCTGTTGTTATGGCAGGCTGATCAAAGACGATAATCAAATGTGCATCACAAGCTTATACCTTACCTACCTCATGGCAGTGTTCAGGTTGACACACAGCTCAAACTGTCCAAAATGTCCAGAACCAACTCATGACCACCTGTCCCTTTAACCATTTGTTGAGCCAAGTATCCCTTGGCCATGTTCAAAGATTCCACGGCTCATGATTCACATCCAGTGCCAGCATTCAGTGCTGATGCAGGAAGTAAGAAGGAAGTTCCAACAGCCTTTCCAACATCTTCAATAAGTCATCCATTGTTCATCTCATGTCTTGGTGATTGCAGTGCGCTGTTTTCTTATTTAAGCCAAGAAACCGATGAATGTCTACACCTACCCCAAAATTCTGCTGCATGATTCCTAACAAAGACTCCACTGAGTTTCCATATTACGCCAATGTTACTCTAGGTCCTGGTTAAGTTTAGGATTGACTTTAAAATCCCTCTAATTACCTTTAAGACACTACAGTTTGGCCTACATCAGTGAGTTGCTAATCGCTAAATGTCCTCCAGGCCTCTCAGGTCATCAGAACAAGGACTCAGAGTTTAAGTCTCATGGTCATTGACCTTTTACTGTCCTGGTTCTGGTCAGACCACTAGACTCTATTGTTTTAAACCTCTGATGTTGGTATTATTGATGCAATTATTTATTCAGTTGCTTTGATAGTCTTTGTTGTAATTGGGAAGAACTTTGCAACCCTGGTTTTTAAAAGTGCTTTTTGAAAAATTCTGTACTCCTTTACTCACTAACCTACTGTTAACCTTTTCATTAATCATAACCTCAATGTTTCCCTAACTTTCATGAAGTGTTTCAATTGCCTAACCTTAACCATACCTCAGCCATAGTCTGTTTGCCATAGCCACAATCATCCTTCTCCACCTGCGGTCATGTGCAGATATTGTGCAAAGTCAAAGCCAAGTCAAGCTGTCCTTTGAGCTAATTAGTAACATCAGCATGCTAACATTCTCACAGTGACAAAGCTAACATGCTGATGCTACGCAGATATAATGCTTATGTCATTTTCCCCATTTTAAGTTTATGCCATGCTAACATTTGCTAACTAACACAAAGCACAACTGAGGCTTATTGGGATCTCATTAGTTTTGCAGGTGTTTGGTCATAAACCAAAGTGTTATAGATAAAGGTGCTGGATAAAAAGAAACCAACTTTATCTGTATTTACCTTCTGAAGACCATGAATGTCTGTATAGAATTTCAAGGCAACCCATCAAACGTTTATATCTAGATATATTTGTGTCCAGATATTTCAGTCTGGACCAAAGTGGTGGACTGACCAAGCTACACAGACATCCCTAAAAAAATGTTTGCATTAGATGCAATAAAACATTGAAGGGTTTTGGGTCGATCAGTAAGAGACACTATTGTCAAAGAACTGACAAGGGCTGGAAAAGCACAGAGAGGCAGTGAGGAAAACCTGGCCTCAGGCGGCGCTTCAGAAGCTCACAACAGAGGCTGTGTCTGCTTCTGAGGTAGACCAGCAGGCGGTCTCACCTGCAGAGGCTTCAGAGTCAACCTCCACCAGTGCCGGGGGAGTCCCAGGGCATTTTTAATTGAAACAGTTCCCCAATGAGGTTTCCTAATCGGGGGCCAAGGAGGTCCAAGCGTGTAAAGAGATGGATGTCAGGCCGAGGAAGTTTGGAAATAAAGCTGTGCAGAAAATAGGCACAAGTGCATTTGCAAATCAGCATCTTTATTTCTGTGCTGCAAGTCAAACACAGAAGAAACATCACTTCACAAATGTGTGTGTGTGTGGCTTGTGTGTATGCAGACCGCTACGCTCCACTCCCCCAATCTGCCTCCCAGGCTGTTAATAGGGTCGTTAAGTCATGAGTAGTTAATTAAATCTAGCAGAGGTGATCACGGTTGGGTGTTTTCACTGCGTCAGTGCATGTAGTGATTAGCACAAGGCCTGTGTTACACATTAAGATGGACCTCGTTACAGTAATCCTCTTTAATTCTTATTTCCTTTTTTTCTTTCCCTAAAACCACAGCACTTCCTCACCTCGCCTCCTCTCTCGCCTCCGTCTCTCTTTTTTTTGTGCGTGTGTGTCTGCATGGTTTTGTTATATTTTCTGTCCTATGTCTGGATCTCTTTGAAAAGTTTTGAAATTGGTGCCAAAGCCACACCTGAGCTGAATTATTTGACACCTTATTTTGAGGAATATAAAAACATTTTTGACAAAACACATTTTAAGGATAAGGCTTTCTATACTCTTTTGTTTTTTTATTCTTATTTTCATTTTTTATTTTTTGCTGAATACCAACAATTACCATCAAACTAAAACCAACAATGGGCCATAGCTCAACTTCCCTTGCGTGTCCCGCTGGTTTCTACTGAAGATAGAATCTTTAAAAACACCTCACAAACGTACATTTTCATTTTTAAAAAGACTCAGTAACTTCCTAAAATAGCTTGTCACTGCAGTTTTTTTATATGATGCTTCATAGCCCAGAGGAAGGAGAAAAATCAGGCTCAGTGCACACACACAATACTTGCTAGTTGGATACGCTGTTGTTGTTGAAACGTTGTTTCAATGGAGAATATCCTTGGCTTTAACATAATAATTTGGAATAAAATTTTGTCTTAACAACAATTCTGCCTACATAATAATAATACAAAACTACAGTCTAACATAAGCAGAATTCTAACTTAAAGGTGTGCATTCTTTCATGTGAATGATGGATCAAATGACTATGTGTAATGTGAAAGCTGCTGCTCAAAGCAGGAAATCCAGACGTCATTATTACCCAACTATACACCTTTTCTCAAAGCCGTGTGCTAGCATCTGTCAGCTCATTGTTTTTATTTAATATGGCTTACAACTTTAATTTCTCACCACTGTCATCAACCTTGTTTCCGAACACAGCAGGCGACTGTTCTCAGCAAAAAAAGCTCTTACTGTACACTGCTAACAGCAGGCAGACACAGTTAGAGGCTAGCTGGTGAACAGAGTAGAGCATATAGCAGCTAAAGAGCCAGGGATTTTTCTCATGAGCTGGTGGAGACCAAAACAGAGCTGGAAGGAGATGGCCAGAAACAGGAGTCCAGATGTATGCTCATGCTCCTCTGCTGGATGTGCAAATAGGCAGTTGTTTGCTAACACAAGACACATATCAACTTTATCAAGCAACAATATGTCGGTGTTGTGTTTGCATCTTTTTGTGGCCAGAAAATGAATGAATGCAGGTTTAAAATAGGGAATGAGTTATCAAAGCATAAACACTCATTGGCATCTTTTAGTACTTGAAAATGCACAGTGTGACATTTTGGTCAGTATTCAAAACGCATTATAGTTTGAGCCAGTCCTACTTCCCCCGACCTGTGTCCAAACTCTGCCTCTCTCGTCCCAGCTGGACCTCAGAATACCTTCACTGTCAGTGTGGTTTTTGTAAAAGATTCCCTCTTCAACACGGAAGGCAGCCTCGCAGAGAGCAGGCTGCTCTCCTGGCAGCAGGTCATTTCCCACACTAACGAGGAGAGCAAGGGGGAGACAAGAAAAGGGAGAGAGACAGGGCGAGAGAGATGGAGTAATATGTCAAGAGGAGACAGAGATGGAAGGAGGGGGAGGAGGAGGAAAGGGGAAATGGACAGAGAAATGTGATGAGGGGGAGAGATGAAGAAGAGAGAGAATGAGGGAAAAGAGAGAGAGGCAGGCATGGGTGCTTCGCAGCCCTCGGCAGAGGCATTCAATGATTCATGGACCTACTCCAGTGATATCGGTGGGCCTCCTTCAGTAAGACACGCACAAATACCCACACAGTGATACATGCGAGCTCAGAAACTTAAGCAAAGAGCTAGGCATGGCGCTGTTTGTGTTAAATCCTTAAATGTATTTTAAAGTAAGTGTTAAGTTTGACTTTTCGTCTTGTCCTTAAGAGAGGTGAAGCCAGCAACTCTGTCTTTCTGTGTGTGTGTGTGTGTGCATGTGTGTGTGTGTGTGTGTGTGTGTGAGAGAGAGAGAGAGAGAGTGGGTGGGCGTCTGAAATGAAAGTAATGGTTTGAACGCTGTTGTTTTTCTCCCAGTGAGCTGCCTGAAGATGTGCCTGGGGATTGAGCGCTCTAACACAAACATCTGTTTTCTCCTTTCTTAAAACCCATAACAAATACCACCTCAGCACATTAACAGAACATTTAATATGCTCCATGCCTCGCCCGATTCTCCTCCTCTAAGTGAACACAAATCACTTGTACCATTATAATACCTTACCTGATAAAAACATCATAATTCTGGAGCAGGGATATTATCCGTGGAATTACATTCAGTTAGTCTCGGGTTTGCTCAGCAAACACAGGAGTGCGTCTCTCATGGAGAGAAGCTACGGTCATTTCCTCACGAGAGATAATCTCTTTTTAACTGTAATGGAGACGCCTACAGTCCGCATGGAGACGTTTTCCTGGCACGGTGGACGCCATGAAGAGGGTTTGCTGCAAAGTGAGATATAAACCATTTGAAAAAGAGTGACGCCTTCTCTTAGAGATGATTGATGCCACAAAATTAAAACAAGCTGTGGTACTTTATAAAGGATAGCGTAATCCTCGCTTGACAAAATGATAGACTGGCTCAGCACCGCTTTAGGTGGTTGACATGAGGTAATGATTTTTTTATGACATACACCCTCTAAAAAATTAAAAAGACAGTTTTTAGTTTGAGAAAGTATGTTTTCAGAAGTTTTGACAGGAACTCAAAAGCAACATTGCTCATCACAGATTCCCTGTGCATGTATTAAAGGACTGTACCACCTGTTTTAGCCCATTAACTACAAACAGTGCATCCATAACATTATTGCCGAACTTGTCACAGATGGCAAATGCATCACAGTTAACATAGTCATTCTTTGTTTTTTGTCAGTCACTGTATATCATTGTTGCATGCTAATGCAGTTAAGCACTGTGTGAGGGCGTTCAAGAATGCTCTGACAATCAATATTGTTTTCAGTTGCTAGTCAACAACCTTATGAGTCTTATTACATGGTCCTTTTCACAGCTTAGGTCTCTTCTTCCTCTAGGTTTAATTTTCTGACAGCACAGTGATAGCGTCACAGATATGTGATGTCAGCACGTTGTTGAATGCAGCATCGTAACAAGTAAATGATGTAAATGTCTGTGGTACCATGCAAAGGTCGTGCAACATAAAGCAGAAGGTGGCTGAATGTTCAATGGTGAGATTCATATTCGTTTTCATTGCACTGCACAGACACTAATTCAGCTACAGCAGTGAAGTTGCTCAAGCTAGTATAAAGTGCAGGTTTATACGTTATATGTACACTCAGTTAGCAGGTACATCTATAGCTAAAACTAATGCAGTCTAATACAGCCGTGAGGTTGAAGTTTTTGTAGAAAGTGTTGATTCAACTTTACGATCGGGGGATGGATGGAGGATGTAGTATGTGCTGCTGTTTAACTGAGGTGTTCCTTATATTTAGGCTCTCAGGTGGGCAAAATATTAGAAACACTCTCAGTATTTTGCAGTTTGTCAGCAGCTAAAATAGGTTAAAACACATATTTCTCAAAGGACTTAAGTCAGTAATGTTAACTTGGCATTGTTGAATGCTGTAGTAACACTAGTAGGCTCAGCAGTGGATTTACACAGGACCCAGTCCCAATTCAACGACAGCTTGGCAGGTTAATCCATAAAAATCCATAAAAAGTCCTTTGATTTGCCCGGCCGCAGCATAAAACTACATCTACTACAAGTACGTGCAGCTTCGTTTAAAATGTTTATCTAAATTTAAAGAAATGCTTACATACATCAACATGCCTCTCAGTTTAGACAGCAGATTTTTGTGGGCAGTGATGAAGAGTGAGCACGGTAAACAGAGCAAACATTAAAAACAATACGAATCTGTCTTCATTTGTTCAGACGTGGGCTTCAGATATGGCCATGGGTGCTCTGGTTCTGAGGAATCGTCATCTTTATTTGCTGTAGCCATCATTATCTCTGCCCAGTCCAAACTGAACTGAACTGACTTCAAGGCAAAGAGTAAAAAGTACAATTAAAGTCAAGTAGTAAAGTAAGTAATCAAGTGAATGTCCACTGACTGTCCACCCTACTAGTGATCAACAAGTCCATGGGGCGCCTTTAAGTTTAGGCAACCAAAGTTCAGGAAAAGCTTGTGGTCATGCTTAAGAAGCTATTTGGTTATGGAAAGATCATGGCCTTTGTTCAAAGATGTTGGAAAGAGACAGAATGCACGTCCCTGTCACTGTTGTCAAAGCTGTACATCCAACCATCCAACCATTAGAGCTTCACAAGAGCCTGCTTTTCAGGTAACATACACAGGTTGTTGAAAGATTTAAATACATAAGTGACGCTGTCAATGCAGTCATGCAGCAACAGTGTGCGTGTGCAAAAATGCAGTGAGTGCGTTCAAGTCAAATTCATTCATCCTATCCTCCCTGGAGGATAAGAAATCAATCTAAATACTGAATATGCTTTGGAAAATGGTGGTGAATAATTTAAATTGTGCATGATTTGTAGTTAATAAAACCAAAAGTACAATGCGGTCATTTAAGTTGGCTTGAACTGCTCCATCCATCCAGCCGAGCATCTCATCACTCCCTCCATCCTCATGAATCTTTCTCTTTGCTTATCTATCGCCCTGTTGGGATGAATCTCCGTCCGCTGGTCATTATTGGAAGAAACGTCTTTATCGTCACTCCTCTCCTCTCTTGCCCTCTCTTCATCCCTCCGTTCACACCGAGAGAATCGGGAGCATCAATCGCACCGCAGAGCTCATTTCATTTTAATTGAGACGTCCATGTTAAGATGGACATCAATATTACATTCCACGGGCCCTATTAATATGCTGAGGCCAGTCTAAATGTTTTAATATTCGCAGTGTAAATTATTGAAATTGTGTTCATGGGCTGTGCCAGATCATTCGTCAGAAATGTTTAGTCCCTGATGTTCAGGAAGTGATGGAATTTTAATCGTGTTCACTCCAGCTGAAATAGGACGTTCTCCCATGATGCACTGCCACATGTGCTTGACCACCCCTCCCTGCGCTGGTGACCTCCGAGTCACCATTTTTAGCTTTCTTAATTAGAGAGAAAGACGAGTGTGTGTGTGTGCGTGTGTGTGTGTGCGTGTGTGCGTGTGTGACAGATATTTCTTCCTATCTTCAGGCCTGTCTTTCTGTCTCCCCATCTGTCTTTGAAGCCCCCAAGCATGTCAGATACACACACACACGCACACACTCCGGAAATTATTCTCAAAAATACTCATCTGATGTTCCACTGAGCACAGACGCGTCGGGCAGCGGCCATGGCGATAAAGTTGGCGTTTCGAGTGACTGCACTCGGCAATTTAAAAAAAGGCGGCAGCGGCGGACGTCGTCGCCTACGGTTGCACTCACACACACGTGCGGCGTGTTGGAGAGGAAGATGGATCGGAGTACAGATTGTAAGTGACATGTTAATTTCTTCTCCGTCACTCACGGCCGAGGCCTCCGCTATCAAAGTAAAGGGACACGGGCCCCAGCCATCAAGGCTCTCTTCTTCGCCTTCTCTTCTTTTCTCATTTCTCCCCTTTTCTTTCCTCGTCTTCCTGTCGTGGAGCGTTCCAGGGTGTGACTGTGATCAAGGAGACGTTTAATGTAGCTTTCTGCACCCCCCGCCCCCCCCTCCACTGCATGACTGTTCTTCATAGCTTCTCATCTTAAAGGTCAAACCACATGTTTAGACACCATAGAGAAGAAGGCTGACAGTTGTTGGTGTGGTTTGCAAAGAGAGGACTAAGAGGTCACCCTGGATTTATGATCTTTGCTCTCTTGTCTCGTCTTCTTGCAGTTTTTTTCCTCATGAATCGCTCCAGGCAGCAAATTACATTTAGAAAAGCACAATTAAGTCCTGTTAAGAAAAGATGAAGAGGGTCAGTGTTATGTGTCAACTTTAATAAGAGTGTTGAAGGCAACAGAAGCTTACGGCCTCAACATATTTGCTGCAAGCGCCAAAAAGTTGCATATGGTGAAAACAGAAACTGCATTTGTAGATGATTATATTAGACCCTCATCAGAAGACTGTCCGGTTGAGTCAGCTGTGTCAGCAAAAACTCAAAATTATACACTTTACAACACTATGTGCCGCAAAAATTCAGCCCTCAAAAGCAAGAAAAACAGGCAAGAAAATGGAAATATTTCACATATTTTACAGTAAAAAATACCTAGTCTCAAAGAAGCCACAGTTATCTTAAAAGAAGAGCCGCCAAACTAAAAGCAAGTACATTAGTCTGCATTCAAAGAAAATCTGAGTTGGACAAAGCAGTTTTGTGCTTGTCAGAGTTGATCAAACAGCCTTATAATTCTGGAAAGTTACTCAGAACCAGTGATACAATCTCAGTCAGTCAGTAATAATACTTAATTGAAATAACAAAGGAGGAAAATCTTGAAACAAATGAAAAACTGTCTCATGAAAACTGTCTGCTAAGAAGATGTATCTTGCCAGACAGAATATATTGTCTTGATTTAAGATATTTCATCGTCCGTGTTAGAAATAGATTACCCCTCATGGACACGTTACATTGTCCCCAGTTTTAACAGCAAATACTCAGATGGTCAACTCCCAGTAAAATGAGGATGAAATGAGGATTTGCTTCTTTTTTTTTTGCTTTGGATTTCACTGAAGAGTGACAGAACAATTTATTTTGTTGGTGAGCACATTTACATTTCCAAATGTTCAATACAGCCTGCGGTGCCTTGATGGTCGGGACCTTCTTAACACTGCACTGTAGTTATGAGCGGTGCGGGTTGTTCTGCAGTTTGGTTTTGTGTTCTCAGTGTGATCTCTGTTACACGTGCCAGTGGAATGAAAAGTTCTTATGTTCTGTGCTACCTTCATCTCCAGTCTCATTTTAATGATTAGTACTATTAATGTGAAGGTTATCAGCCAGGAAAGGAGAGAGCGAGGTGTGTAACATCTGTCTGCTGCTGGCAGATGAATTCTAGATTCAAAGCGTCCTACATTATGTTGTGTGCACGTCTGACAGTGACTATTTTAACCAAAGTGTCTGTTTTTGCTTTCGTTTTGTGTGTGTGTGTGTGTGTGTGTGTGTGTGTGTGTGTGTGTGTGTGTGTGTGTGTGTGTGTGTATCTGCAGGCAGCCCTGGTACTACGGCTGGGGATTCAACCTGCCGCGGGGTCAGGCTCTGCTGGACAAATGGAACCAGGTCCCTGACAACACAGACATCCTGGTCACACACTGCCCCCCACTGGGTAAGACACACATTACACATTACACATTACACATTACACATTACAACACACACACACACACAATTTCTGGGCACATTATGTAGACTTGCATTCATTTCCTGGAGACTTACCCTAACCATAACCACTACTTGCCTAACCCTCACCCCAGATTTATGTCCCCTCAACATGAGGAATACATGACCACACACACACAGATGTGTATATTCATATGCATGAGCTCACATAAGCACGCATGTGGATGTACTGCATGTGTTTCAATTATGTATACATAAACAATAAATGCAGGTTCTTGTGGGCATTCGTGGGCACATACTTGCTCCAAACTACATCTGAAAGTGCACATGTGTATGCAGTAATTACATATACACCCTCACCACTCCATACATACAGGAACAGAATATGTGCACATGTAAGATCAGTTTTTACACACACAGACGCACATATATTCAAGCATGCACTCACCCAGAGACAAACAAAAACAGTGCATGAGCAGTAAGACAAAAGTAGTATGTCTGTGTGTGCACATAGATACAGTGTATGCACACATGCATATAAACACCACAATGTGTGCACAAACAGAAACTCTACAAACATATTTAAGACTGCACATGCAGATATGCAGGGTCAGAGTCAGAGTTTGAGAAAAACTGATTTGAAGTTCTCACTTCAAATTCAAGTTTGGGGAAAACAAATGAAAACTTTCTGTCCACTATTTGTTTGTGTTATAGTAATCAACACTTCTTTTCTGCGCTACAGCCTTCCTGTAACTACCATTTGGACTATGTTTCCACCTGGGCTTCAAACTGAGAATTTTTCCATCAAAACTGACCATCGCTGACGTACTGTGCAAACACATGAGCTGCAGCTCCAGCATGTTACACTGATACAAACCCAATTCCAAAAAACTTGCTATGCAAAGCATCCTTTTTGACACGTTCTCAAATGAAAACAGCGCAAAGACAGTATCTTTAAAGTCTGACCTCATCAGCTTCATGGACTTTTGTAGATATATGCTATATGTACAGGAGCAACTAAAGACTGGTAAAGTTGTGGAATGCTCCAAAAACACCTGTTTGGAACATTCCACAGGCTCATTGGTAGCAGGTGATAGTATCATGATTGGGTATGAAACTCCAGCATTTGTTTATTTATCCATTAATCCATCTTGTTTTATATTTGGGGGATGTCAATGAAAGACGAGAAAGAACACTGGTCCTCAGCTCAGGACGCTGCAGTATGTGAATAAACACACTCATCCAAACCACACAAACATCATACAGGAATGTGCTGTGCTGTAATGTCGATGGTGTTTACAGCTTCTACACACAAACACACACCACCAGTACACTCTGTAAATGGTTTATTTTCCTCTCAAATGAAATAGAGCAGTGGAAGTGGCGCTGATGAATCACTGTCGTATTGAGGGGATGAATAAAGGGTGAAGGGAATCAAAGCGATGACTCACAGTCCAGTCAGCTCGTCCCGCTCTGCCTGAAAACACACTTTACCTTTAGAGTAGATCATTAGCCTTCTTAGTGATCACCTTTCATCCCCACACACACCCTCTCCACACACACCAACATGGCAGGAGTTTGAACAAACACAGATGCTGGCTCAGGAGCTAACTGACATCCTGCACACACATCTTTGTCTCACATACATAAACACACACACACACACACACACACTCCTCACTCTCTCTCTGACGCTCGCTCTCACACGCACACACTTTCACACCTCATCTCCCGCTGCAGCTGTGGTGCTCAGATGAGTGTGTGTGATTGATTTCTGTGTCTGCGTCTCGGCTGCGAACGCAGCCGTTTATTTTCCATTCAGCTTAGCGAAGTGTCTCCAGCTATCTGCTCATAAGCCACCGGCATATGGAGCAGCCACAGCAGGCTACTAATGCATGAGACAGAGAGAGAGAGAGACTCAGAGCAAGACTGGAGGGAATGGAATGGGAAAGAAAGGGGGATCAAGGAAAAAAAGGAATGAAGGACAAAAGTGTGGACAATAGAGATGGATCCTTTAAAGCTCTAGAGGCCGAGAGAAGACATCCACTTTCGAGATACTTTTAAAAAGAGAGAAACGAATGATAGACAAGAAGGTGAAGGAAAAGGGAGTGAGAGCAAGATGTCGTTTCGCACTGCGACAAAAGCGCCCGTCTTTTATGAGGCGCGATAAAGTGGCAGATCGGGGGCTAGAGAGGAAAAATATGGCCTCTTTATCTGGCTGTGAGGAAGAAGTTAACAGCAGAGAGAGAAAGAGAGAAAGCGAGACAAAAAGAGGAAAACAGGCTCAGTGCCCAAAGCAGCAGCTGCTTTGAAACAAGCGGCACATTAGAGCAAAATACCCCGAGACACAAAAAGCCCTCGTAACTTCTCACTTCACTTCCACCGTCTCCCAAGGCTTGTAAAGAATACACTTAGAGTTTTAAGGCATTTTCTACCTAAACTGAGCTGAAAGTGTAATTTTTACAGGTGGATGCATTTAGAGGACAAAGTAGTCCGACTATAGAAGACTGATTCACTGCCATCTGAGAACATGGAAGTTTTTATGTCTGTGTCTGAGTATGAGAGGGTCCATTAACTGTGCTTTGAGTGAGATTTTTAGACCCCTGTTTGCTATTAAAAAATGTGTTAAGAATGTGAAGTCATCCCTGGAGAGTCTTTTCGCTTTTTCTTTCTTTTGTTTTGCATCCTTTAAGATCTGCTTAAGCTGCAAAATCATGACTTGCTACTGCTCACTTGTCATAAGCATACACTTATACAGCCACATACTTTTGCTTTTGTTCTGGGGCTAAGACTATCACTTTAGTTTTAATCCACACTGTTGATCAAATGTGTAAGAAATGCAATGCATCCAAATTTCAAATTCATAGACTGGGCTGGAGACTTGAGAATCGAGTCACCAAAATGAGGACTTACGGCTTGACTTGGACAGATCTGTCTTGAGACTTGACGCACTCGAGAAATGTCAGCTTGAAGACTTGACTTGACACTTGAAAGCAAAAAGCTGAAGAAATTTGACCTCAGATGAATAAATGTACATTTCACTCAAACAGAGATGTTTTCATTCACTACTTGCAACTGTACGTTTGATGAACAATGAACGCTTTCCATGAGAAATGATGTGTTTGTTGTGCTTCTGGCCGTTTGGCCTTTCCAATTAAGCAAGTCAAATATCAAAGACTTGAGACTTGACTTGGTTTTGCCCCAAAAACTCTAGACTTGACTTGGGTTTGCCCTTAAAGGCTTGAGACTTGGTTTGAACTTGCCCTTAAAGACTTGGGACTTGACTTGAACTTGTTCTTAAAAGCTTGGGGCTTGACTTGGACCTGTCCTTAAAGGCTTGAGACTTGGTTTGGACTTGCCCTTAAAGACTTGAGACTTGACTTGGACCTGTCCCTAAAGGCTTGAGACTTGGTTTGGACTTGCCCTTAAAGACTTGGGACTTGACTTGGACCTGTCCCTAAAGGCTTGAGACTTGGTTTGGACTTGCCCTTAAAGATTTGGGACTTGACTTGGACTTGTCTTTCAAGACTTGGGATTGGACTTGGACTTGACCTGAAAGCAGCGGTCCCCAACCTTTTTTGCACCATGGACCGGTCTCACGTAAAGCAATAATTTGCCAGACCGGCGGAGAAACAAATAAAAACAAACTATTAAAAAATACAACTCACCATTACGCTGAATGTAGTTGTTGTGATTAGTCGGAGCCCTGCGCTTTTTTCTCTTCAACGACAAGGCTTCATTGCCTCATTTGCGAGCCTGTTGCCACATAACGCAGAGCGGGCTTGGTGTGTGAGAATCACCTGAAGCAATGAACCCTGAGTGAGTCCTTTAGTAGGACTGCTGATATTGTCTCTTAAACACAGCTTTCTTTTTCTTGAAGTTGTAGGCTCTTCTTCTTCTGTCTCATCATCTGGCCTTTTCCCCTTTCAGCAGAAGCTCTCCAAAGACATTTGTTTTTTACTCATTTTTGCTAGCTTTGGCTTACTTTTTTACAACCGTATCATGTGACCAAGACGTGTACATGTGCATGCGTACAGAGGCACAGGCAGATGCACCTGATTTTCAAAATAAAACTTGACTTGGACTTGACTTGGCCTTGCCTTTACAACTTGAGACTTGGTTTGAACTTGCCCTTAAAGGCAAGATAATAGATTTGGACTTGCCCTTTAAGATTTAAGACTTGACTTGAATTTGCCTGTAAGTTTCTAGGATCAAGTTCAGTTGGCCTTGACTCAAGCCTCCCTGGGTAATCAGGACCTGGTTGACCTTAAAAGCCTGAAACCTGGATCCAAAAGCCCTTGTGTTTGTTGAAGGCCTTCCTGTTTCAACATGACAATTTATGAATTGTTTAATTGTTGTTTTATTTGTAATCTTAGAGGCAAGGTCCATAAAAAGACAGACACTACAGTAATGATCTTCTCCTCCATAGATATTTATCCACAGCTGCAAAACCAGAACTTTCTGGACCCTGATTTTTATAATATGCAGACCGAGACATGAGATTATCTGAGCACAGAGGATGAACATGTCCTAATTTTTTACGCTCTTTGGGTTTTGGACTGTTGGTTAGACAAAATAAGCATAAGATATTTTTTTTAACTTTTTTTTATTTTTTGTTTCAATATTTGTTCTGTTGTTTACCTCAATCTATTTTCCTCTTTTCCTTTGTGTTTACTTTCTTATTCCAGTCTGGGCTGAGCAACAGAAGGCAGGGAAGATGGAGGCACAAGCTCCTCAGTCATTTTATTTCTCCGACTTGATGCTTTTATTGACTCAGCATCAGCAGCATCCCTCCTCACCGAGCAGACACTAAATCATATACACTCCGTGCTTCATCCTTGTCACACACACTGTGAAGTCTGCATCTGTGTTTGGCTGTGATTGATCTTTATTTTCTATGGCTGCTTTCTAAGAGTCATTTTTTTGTGCTGCGATGTGCAGTTTGCCATTAGACAAGCAGTCTGAAATGGAGAGCTTCGTTCTGAAATGTGATGTATCGCTTTTTGAAGGGAGATGAAATTTATAACCATGGAGACACATTCAGCAATGGAAACACAGGAAATCAACCCAACACCATCAAACATCACACTGGTGGCCGTCAGATGCAATACTGAAATGATCCAAACAGAATCATTACTGTACAAATGCCAGTTTATGTAGCATGCTAACAACCAAACAGGTAATGTTTTGTTCCCAGTCAAAACGGTCAAATCCGATGGAAACTTAAAGGTCCGGTGTGTAGTGTATAATTGTACTTGCAACACATTCAACCTTACATGTCCCAGGAGATAATGTGTATGTTTCCTGTGCTGAGCACACTTGACTGTGCTTCATACAGTGCTTGATAACAGCAATCAGGGATATAGACTTTGCATTTTTGGCATGACTTTGTTTAAACAGTTTGAATGGTAATATTAAATTGTGGGATGCGTTTACAGGAACTATACAGCATAATTTAATTAAGAGCACCTGCAGTACCTGGTCACAAAAAATATGACTAACAGCTATGATGAAATTTAACGACACTGTTCTGCTCATCTCTGCCTCTCCTGTGTAGGTTTCCTGGACTGGGTCCCGAAAAAGATGCAGCGTGTCGGGTGCATGGAGCTGCTCAACACAGTCCAGAGGAGAGTCCAGCCCAAATTACATGTGTTCGGACACATTCATGAGGGTACGTGCGTGTGCTTGTATAACACTTTGACACGAAAAATACTGTGGTTACAACAGAGGCAGCATGACAGTTCACTCATTCAAAATACATGGCTTTTAAATAAAACACATCAAACATTTGACAATACATCCAAATCAAAAAGAATAATATGTCATTAAATAGACAGAAAGACCTCAGTCTGGCATATGTGATGTCATTTCCTCACGTTGAAAGAAAGAAAGATAGCGCATTCGCTCCATGCATTCTTGTGTGTGGTTTCATATAAATGTGAACAACCCAGTGGTAAACATTACGTCATTACCAAGATTGGAATTAAAATTAAAAAGCAATGGGTGTGGGAAGTAGGAGCGCTGAGGGGGCTGCAGCACCCTGAAAAACCAGGCATTATAAAAACCATCAATTAATAAAAAAAAAGTGTGATGCAGACTCGCTGCTGTGAGAGAAAGAGATATAGACAGTGTGAGAATATGGATAGAAGCACTGACTTGTTATAAAGACTTTATTTGATCATGAAGCCCAATGTTAATCTACAGATCTGTGTTTTATCAGTGAAGTGTATAAACTGCACTGCAGACTGGAGTCTGTTAACAGTGACAGTAGATAGATCAGCATTTAGGCTTCAGTCATCTCCTCTATGAAACGTCTGCATCTTCACTGCGCCACTTTATTAGAAACTGTGACGAAATGGTCATGGGTCTCATCATCTGGCTAAAAACAATTCATATCCCTTTTTCTTGAAAGACAAAGTGTGTTAGAGAATTTGAACTCGATACCTCCTGGTCAGTTCTCTCAGTTCTGAACTTTCCTAATCAAAGCAGACTATTCAACTGCTACACCTATCTTCTCAGTGGCACAGTCAGCTAGTCGCCTTCTCTGCAAATCCAAAAACTTGTGCATTGACCCAGTGTCAGTTGCCACTTTTGGCTATATTGTTTTATTGTTTTATCTTTACTACAAAGAGTCTTTCACTAGTACATGGGACATCTAAATTATTTCTTCCCTGAAAATGCAGAGTAATGTGGGTCTTTTTTTAGCCCTGAGTAGTGTCTGCAGGTATTCCTCACAAGCCACAGACAACCCCAACAATCTGCATCAGGAAAAACAAGGGCAGCTTCTACAGTATGTTACCTGACAGGCAAACACCTGGGCAAAAAAAAAGTCCTTAAATCACCTGTTACGACTTGAAAAGCTTAAATGCTCTCAGGGCACAGTAATGGCTGAAGGTGACTCTGGAAGCATTTTAACATATTTATCAGCTCTTCTTGCTGTATTTTGGTGGTTGGACAGTAGGATACATTTTAGTGGTCCTGTAGTGAATTAACCTAAAAAATAAAAGTGAGGGACAAGAATAAGGTTTTGAAGATGTCTCCCCATCCCCAGTGGAAATTACACCCTTGACTGCACAAATTCAATGGCGTTTGTAGAACACATTACTTGTTCGTGTCAGAATAATGTATGAGTGTGCCCACATATGAAGTTTTTAGTCAGACATGTACTCTAAATATAAATTTTTACCCCTTTTCTATTTACAAAAAAAAAAATTAGGCTCTCATAAATCCAAATGGCCTGAATTCATAGGATGCAATATCACATTTAGCATTAAACTGTATCTGTGGTTGTCTGCCTCATCACATTCTTAGTGATAAGTTAGTTTACACACATTTTCATATCTTACACCTAAACATTTCCCTTATTGTGTAAATCAGCCAGTGACATAGCACAATAAATGAAAAGCCGTGTCATCTAGATCATAGAACACTGTATGATCTTTCCCTTAAACTGAATCTTTTTAAGTTAATTGGATTGTCTGAGAATTTAATTCCAGCCATGTAACCCAGAGAATATAGAGATACCATGCAATAGTGTTCCTGAAGAAAATGATTAAAGTGTATAATAGAGAATAGCTGAGCTGCCACATCCCTATCAGCATTTCATTCAGGCCAGTGAGGGCAGAGAGGCCGTCTCCCTGGACTGAGGATTGCTTTTTTCGGGGTTATCAGGTCAGTGCTGAGCCCGTGGAGCAGCAGTCCCCCATCAGAGAGAACCAGATTAGAAACTAGATCAGATTTTATAAGAGGAGAAATAGGCTGAAAGCAGCTCTCTTCATTAATGTGAGAACTAATGTGAGAGAGAGGCAGAAATGATCCACGCTGTGTTTTGTATTCATGTATTCCAAATCTGAAAGGACCAACACAGACATGCAGAGTTCTGTTCCAAGAGATGGTGAAAGTGCCACCTACACTTAAAAAGACACCGATAGTGCAAAGTTAAATTGTAGTACTTTTTGAGAGATGGTAGTTAGCTTATGCTTGACAAAATGGTCACACTTTCATATCCGCCATTTGGAAGGAACGTTGATCCAAAGTGCCTTTTGGGCAGAGATTTTTTTAGCTGTTGTGGTTGGTGTCACACTCTGATGAATACATTTGCTCAAACTGGATTCTCACTATTGTAGAACTGATGAAGCTGCGCTGTGATACTAAGTGTGATAGTAACTATGCTGTTTCTTTTTGTCACATCCAAGAGATTACCTCTGTGTTTGTGTATTTATTATGATTCCCATCTGATTGACAGTGGACTTCAGTACGTCCTCTGATTTCATTTGATCGTTTCATTGTGTTTTGAGGAATATTTACTGAGGATCTGCATCCATTCTGGGGAGGCTAAATTTCAATAGTAAGCAGCAAAAAAGTAGTCAAAATTCAGTTTTTATTCAAGGACTGAATTGAAATATTGCACTGCTGGAAATTCTGTTTAGGTTCATGGAATTTGTATTTGAAGGCACAAGAAAGGCTTTCTCCTTTTCTAACAATACAATATATTTAACCTAATGCACACCTATAAGAAAGGTGGGCTGGATCAGTCGAAAGTTTGGCCACACCTTCCCATTCAATGTTTTTTATTTATTTATGTTATTTTCTACACTACTACTGAAGACATCAAAATTATGTGAATTATGCTTTTGCTTCACGTGGTGGTCCAACTCATCCCAAAGCATCTCAGTTGGGTTTAGGTTGCTTGATTGTGGAGGTCAGGTCACCTGATGCAGCACTCCACCATTGGTCAAAATGCCCATACATAGTCTGGAGATGTGTTTTGGGTCGTTGTCTTGTTGAGAGGCTAACCAGATAGAAGACAAGTGACTTCAGAATGCTGTGGTAGCCATGCTGCTGAAGTGTGTCTTGAATTTTGAATAAATCAGCAACAGTGACGTCAGCAAAGCAACCCCACACCATTACACCACCTCCAAGCACATCTGTTAACTGAAAACTGAAAAGTTGTCATCAAAGCAAAAGGTGTGTCCAAACTCTTGGCTTGTGCTGTGTAAGGATGCTTTGGAAAGAGGGTTTGGAAACATCCTGCAGCTGATACACTGAATTCACCTTTCTCTCTGCTGCCCAGGTTATGGCATGATGACTGACGGCACCACAACGTTCGTCAACGCCTCAGCCTGCACTGTCAACTTCCTCCCTATGAACGCACCCATCATCATTGACCTTCCAAACCCCAGGGCCACATGACTAGAGGAGGCTCGTCCCAAAACACCTTCCACCAATCAGGAGAAAGGAGCCAGGAGAGGCAGGTGAGGCCGGCGGGCAGATCGGACCAAATGTGTAAATATAATGCAGGTATGTGTTTAACACACACATGCGTTATGGCTGGAGATAGAGTGGTCAGAGTGAGGGATGGATGATCCCTCACCCTCTTAATGTTATTTTCTGTGCCATCATTTCTTCATCTCAACACTGCGTCTAAAAGCAGACAAATGGACGAGTGGAGAGACACCTTTCCATGCGGACAAAATGGACATTGCTGTGTCCTCTTTTACTGCACTGACAATCTGATGTGGCTCTCAGAGAGACAAAAGAGTCATCCCACGTCCCCGCTGGCCTTTTTCACTTCATTTAAATGAACTGTAAACATTTGGACTTAAGTGAAACCCAACGCCTCATCTGCAGGAGAGTCCTGGTTAAGCCACGACTCAACAGCAGCGATGGAACATTTGCCAGGGGGATTGAGACAGAACTTTCCTCCCCTCCCACTTTTAAGCATTAATTTCTCATCTTTTTCCTCATTTCTTCCCCTCTCTTTCTTCCACCCCTCTTATCTTCCTGCTGTTTCCCTCCCATCCTCGGCCCCGAGCAAGCTGGAGTGTGTTTTTTTTGCCTGTGTGTGTGTGTGTGTGTGTGTGTGTCTGTGTGTGTGTGTGAGATCAAAGCGAGTGTGTGAGGGCAGCAAGAGGTCTCTGCCACGGGCTGTGTGAGAGTCGGGGTGTCAAACATGTTGACACTGCTCCCCTGGGCCTCATTACAGCCCTCATAAGCCTCTTAACCGGCCGAGAGGAGACCGCAGAGGAAACCACGTGCAGCTTTTTTTTCCCTCTCCTTCCATGTAGCTCCCTTTCTGCTTTTTCTCTTCCTTTTTTCATTTTTTCCAACCCCTCTATCTTTCATGCTGTGAATAACTAGCTCAGCGTTTTTGCTACGACTGGGAGGTCGGGCTTTTTTGGACAGGTAATCGACAACGTAAAGGTGCTACATGCTAACGCTGCTTCTGGACAGTCGTGCTAACTCAGCCTTTGAGCGGCGGCGGTGGTTTCAAGGATCCTCCCTCGTGTTGTTCGTGGGAGAGGTGGAACGTTTTGTCCTTTTCCAGAAGAATTAAGCTGTAATTACATGTACTGTAACTGGTTTATGTAAATGTTCTCTGTCAGTGTAAAGACAAAAAAAACTTGATGTTTTTTGGAAGATTTCCAAGTTGTTGCTATGCTTTAAAAAAAAAAAAAAAAAAAAAACATGTTAATATTTGTGTCCAGAAATTTGTGATTGTTACATTTCCTTTGGTCTATTTCTTATTAATGTAAATGCTTATTACGGTATTTTCTTCTCTGTGAAGCTGCTCTGCCCCATTTGGTGATTATTAACTCTTTCATGTCCCTTCGCGGTTTGTCTGTGTTTTTTTTTTTTTTAAAAGTGCTTTTCATTTTTTTCCCTTTGCTCTATTTTCTGAATAAGGCCACTCTCAGTAAGAGTCGGAATGTGCTTAGCATAACAAGACCACGTCACACTTTGATCTCCCTGCTCTCCGACATTATGTATGAACGTTCCCTGAGGCTGCAGTTTACTTCCCGCTTCACTCTCGCTTCCTCAGCACATCAGCATTCATTGTGCCGGCTGATGTCTTAATGTTTCTAAATGGGCGTAAGAGGAAAGAGCAGCAGAACTGCTCACCAAGAAACCCATGTCTGTGGATAATGGTGGGAGGTGCGTGCACTTGTTAGAGCATGCACATTGATGCCGGAGTGTCTGTGCGTATTATGCTAATGCTCTGCAGAGCAGTTTGAGTTTTTGACCCTTCAATTGAGGACATTTTGACTGATCCTCACTTGTTAAAGGGGCACATTTAGGGTTAGGATTCAGTTTAGAATTAAGATTAAGTTTAAGATATGGTGCACAGACTGTAGAGAATGCGGGCAATGTAGCTTAATAAAACACAAGCAAATAGAGAAATCATGTTCACCAATTTAACCGAGATTTAATTTGTAAATTTGGAGGTCCTAGAGCACAGAGGACCACTGACTTGCTGCATACTGTCCATATCTCCAATAATATCAGACCCATGCAAAAGGAGGCTAAAACTGAAATACCATCGCTTGTTAACTTGCTTTTGAACAGATTTATGGATGCTTGAATCAAATATCCAGTTAGTTTCTGTAGGCATAAAAGATAGTTCCAAAAAGTGAAATACTGTCACTAGTTCTATTAAACTGCTAGAGGAACCAGGTGGAAGCATCAATGAAGTCCAAAGACAGTAGTAGGTTTACTGGTAACTATTGGGTAATGTTGTCACGTATGAAGAGTAGATAGAACTGAGGAACTCCGCTCAATCATTTATTCTGATGAGTTACTGCTCTGTCATTTGTTTTGCTTAGCATCGCTGCTAAGATAAAATGCCCTTGATGAAACTTCCTGCAGGTGTTTCACATTAAAAGCATAGGAAAGGGAGGGATTATAACCTTTCAACCATTAGCAGGTGTTTAAGGATGAACTGTCTATTACAGTTTCTCTTGTCAAGCAGGTACAAGCTATCCCTGCTCAACACCTTAATTTTTTGGAAGAAACTAACAGTTGTACCGTTTCAATCTTTGTTTGTTGTTGGACCAGAGGAACAAGTAATGGTTCTTTGTCGAATGTTGGCACAATAGATTATTACGATCCTCTTCAAAGAAGCAGGATTTTAGGCGTGAAGTGGGGAGACTTTAGATCAGGGTTAGTCAGTAAACGCTTGAATGTTTGTATTTGTGTTTTAGTTTCAATTAAAGCACAAACTTAATTTGCGTCCAAGGAGGACATTTTTTTTTCCAAGGGAGGAATAAAGGGAACTATTTAAAACCAAAAGATGGGAGGGACTTTCATCTCCAAGTTTCATGAAAAGCTGTCTGTTTGGTCCGACTCTCCAGTTCCAGTCCTCATTTAGATGTCTCACTTTGATGCTCTTCTGCTTCAATAGCCGTGTTATGTGTTTCCTGTTTTTTCCAAGAAAAAAAAAAGTGCTGTACTATTTCTTGATTTATTTCTTGAGGCATGCTTAAAGGAGTTAATGACTTCTGCTACTCAGACAATCTGCATATGAAGAGTTTTGTTCCAAAGTGAGATATCGACTATTTGAAAAAAGGGACGCCTACACGGACAAAATGATTGACAGCGAAGACTTGAAAGTAGATTGTGGTGGTGCTTTTTAAGGGATTGTTAGTAACTTGTGTCCTTGGTAACATTCTTACTGGCTGGATCCTCCGTGTTTCAAAAATCCTGGATGGTTATGAACTTCACGTCTTCTTTTCAGTGGATGGATCACATTTTGGAATGAAAGTGTTCATATGGTATTGTATTTTGCCATTGTTGCTGGGGACTTCTACATTTTTTTAAACTGTAAAACAAGAAAATGAAGACCCAACAGCTGCAAAATTTGACTGTGTTGCTCCTGGAGACAACTCTAAAAATGTAAAGTATCTTTCTTTCTTAAAACCATAAGGATTCTGCTGGTTCTGAGAGATTATTCAACGATTGAATAAAACCTTATCTGTGACCACTGGATCATGCTTCCTTATTTCCATCCTCGCTCTTCCCTTTTGTCTGTCCTCTCCATTATTTCTTGTCTAGAAGAAACTTTTCTCATCCTGGATCTTCCCTTTTTTTTCCAATCAAAGGTATCTGTGTCTTGTATCAATTATAGAGCCCAGAGCAGCGAGTTAATTTCCAGGAGCTAAACCCTCACTGCTCCGTCTCTGTCTCCCATTTTGTTCCGCAGGTCTTCCACACCTCTGCACATTCTAATGAGAACCCTCGTTCAAATAATTACATTAGTAATCCCAGGGGAGACGGGGTAATTTATTCGCAGACGGCTTTTTACTTTGCCATTAATACAACTAGCTTTCATATACTCTTGTCTTCCTCAAGCTCCCTCCCTCTTTTTTCTCACTCTGCCTCTCCAACCACAGTACTGAGCTCTTTTTCTCAGTTCTGATCATCCCTTTTCCATTTCCATCTGCTCTTCCCGCTCTTAGCTTCCTCAGATAATGATTCCCAGCTCTCCACACTTTTGTCTCCTCTCTCTGAGTGCTACTGTATATCTTGCTGCCGTAGCATTTTCTTTGAATGAATGACAGACATCCCCTCTATCTCCTTGTCATCCATCTCACTTCACACTTCCCATCGGAACAAAAGATGCACCCAGTGCTTGCTGCCGCCTGCTTCATTAAAAAGACACTTTATTAGATTGGCTTTGGAACACAAATCCATGTCAAACAGTCAGGCAACAGAGAGAAGGGTGAAAGCACAGCCAAAAACTCTCAAATCATTTATCAATCTTTTCTTGTTAATTTTCATGTTTACATGTTTTTCAGTCATCTATTCCCTTAATGGATTTATTTGTCGTACCACTGCCAGATTAAGCTACCTAGGGGCAAAAATGAGTTGTGAGTCCAATTCCCCCACCCCCTTCACATATTAGTTTGTGATCATTTTGCACACAGATTTATTATGAATGAATATGCAGCATCTAAGTATAATATTAATGGATTTATTAAAGGTATTAAAAGTAGTCCTTGACACACAAGCCAGTCAAAATCACTGCTGGTTGTGGTCTGAAGTGTGCTTGCTTGATTCCAGATAGCTGAAGATTTGTTGAGTGACTCAAGTACAGCCAAAAAAGTTGGGATGCTGTATAAGACGGAAATAAAAGCAGAATGAATTCACTGCATTTACTAACAGCAGGTTTACGAAGTGTTCCTGAGTTCATGTAGTCATATCCTTCATACTATCATGCGTTCACAAAGGGATGAACCCCTCTCCATTCTTACTTGTGAATGACTGAGCCTTTCCAGGATGCCCCTTTCATACCCAATCATGATACTATCACCTGTTACCAATAAACCTGTTTACCTGTGGAATGATCCAAACAGATGCTTTTGGAGCATTCCTGTCACAGTGCAGCCCAGCACTAACCTACTGCTGCAGCTCCTCAGCCACGCCCCACACCTGTTCAACTGCACACCTGGCCTCAATTAGACTAATCAGGAAGATACTTACACTACGTTTACACATAGCCGGCTGTTTTCATAAACGGACATTTCACCCTCTCCGTTTTCAAAAATAACTTCGTGCACACGTGTGCGTTTTCAGAAAACTTTTCGTTTACACTAACCCATGTATGTATGCCGTTGACGCTGGCGGTGATGCGGACTGGCTCTTTGTGTTGGGGGGGGGGGGGGTTGTTGCAAAATTGCTGACCTCCGAGCACTCATTCGTCTCTGCTCCTCGATAGAATAGAACAGCTGTATTTGCAAATGCAAACATATGAAAAGGATTTGCAGCAACATAAATGCGACTGCTGCTCTGAATGCATCCACGATCACCATGGCCAAATGAAAATGTAAACATAGGTTGCACTTTTGGCGCAGGTGCAAGTTCTGGCGTATAATGTGATGTCAGCTACCTAAAACTCTCCATTTTCCTCAGTTTATATGCAAACGTGCAACTGAAGTTTTCCAAAATCTCCACTCTGGCCGGAGTTTTTAGAATGCATCGTTTTCAGAGGCGAATTCTCCGTTTGCGTGTAAACGAAAGGCACAAACGAAGGGAAATGCCTCCGTTTTTCAAAATATCTGTGTACGTGTAAACGGGGCTTCAAGCAGTACTGGCACTCTTTCCTGCTGCCAGATTGTCTAGGTGTCATGTCAGACTCTTGACCATTCCTTGCCTGCTTGATCTCCAGTATTCACCCTCACCTGATCCTGATTACTCTGTCTGTCAAGTCCCTGTGTCTGCAGGTGTGCAGATCTCATCACCTCTGTGGTAGTACAGAGCCTGTTCCTCTTCCAAGAGTTGTTTCAACCACACTGAAATCTGTCAGTGATTTCCGCCTTTGATCTACTATCATCACAGTACCTCTGGTGTTGTGCCTACTGACAGCTGCTTCCTTTGTTTAGCTAGCTAGTGGTAGTTAGTAGGTACGTGGAAAAAACACAGCTAGCTAGCAACAGAAAAATGGCAGCAAGCTTGGAGGAGATTGACATAAGTGCACAGATTTTTGTAAGTTGACTTGCAGAAAAAAAACAACTCTTAAATCTACATGCTTCTTTGATAATTGTGAAAAGTTAACTGCTCCAAGCAACCTCAACTGCAGCTTCCCTGTTGACAGTGTTGGGATGGATACATCACTCGCTGCTGTCTGGCCACTGCAGCTAACTGGAGGACAGCAAAAACAAGCTTGCCAGATGGTGCTAACTCACTCTTTAAAGGCCCTGAAACCTTTTTTTCCTCAATCATCTTCTTCCTATGAGTCCTACATGAACACATCATTTTCTCTGTCTGGTTTAAAGTGGGTGGGGTTTAGTTGGAAAAGGGTGATGTTACCTACCTTCATTAGCCAATCATTTTGGCAGAACCACAGATTACATTTATATCTAATGTAAGTTTTTTAAAATTCTTGCTTCAACAATATATGCTCAACGCAGCCACACACTGATTGAGGTCAGGGAATCATTTTGCTTGTGATTAATAAAAAGAATTAAGTTTATGAAGGCTTTCATTTGAGAAATCAGATGTGCTACACACCTATTCACCACCCCACCTCCTTACTTTTCACCCAATGACTTAAAGAGAACATCATTTCCTTTGTTGGCATTGAACATGAATCTGAAATGCCAAATTTCCAAACTGGATGTAATTCCAAAAAATACTGATCTAATCAGGGCAATTATTTAGTGACTGCTTAATCTTGTAGATAAATAGGTTTTCAGGGGATTTATCATTAGGTAAATGTCCAAAAGCCACTTAAAGGTGCTCACCATTTTCACCATTTGCACTTAATGAAACAAAGTAACGTGAGTGTGTGGAAGCTCTGGCCAGTTTTTGCCCAGTCCCACTCAGCCAACCTTTCTGACCTCAGCTGTAGGCGTCAGAATGAAGGTCAGTGAAGGAATGTCCAAAGGAAGCTGTTGTAGCAGATCTTCCCTGTGGTGTTGGCATCAAAATAAGAGCTGAGGTGGAAGAACTCCTCCTCTGAGAGATTCACGCTGAAATGACGCAGCACCTGCAGGGCAACAACAGCAAAAGTTGGAGTATGGTTGCACATATGTGTGTGTCTTAGTGTATTAGGTGGGGGCTTAGGAGATGTCATCCCGAGCCAGGTTGCTAATTGTTTCTATCGATTAGCTCAGGGAGCGTTGTCTTCAATAAATTGTACAGCAGGTAAATGGCAGGGACAATGGAACAGGAGTGTCAGCTGCTGTTCTCCTGGGCCAAAATGTCAGCACAGTCTTGTTTCAACCTTCAGCTTAATTGAACAATTAAAATTACTGATTGGCTGTCAAGTGAACAGGTGTGTGTGTGTGTGTGTGTGTGTGTGTGTGTGTGTGTGTGTGTGTGTGTGTGTGTGTGTGTGTGGCTTTGCAAGCTTGCAGGCTTGAGCTGCATGGATTTATAGATTTGCAGTCACTCCCTATCATTCTCTTTCTGACATTTTGACAGAAGAGACACAAGTGGAGCTCAAACGGTCACATCAATAATTCATAAAAAATCTGTTTATCAGTGAGTGACATCGCCCGGATGCAGCAGAGCAGGTGGAGCTCTGCAGGGTGGAGTGCTGTAACTGATCTCACCTTCCTGAAGTCCTGCATGGAGACAATTCCTGTGCGGGTGCGGTCATACGTCAGGAAGCAGCGCCTGATGGAGGTCCAGGAGGAGCGAACCACATCTTTGATACTCAGCATGACCTCCACACAGTCTTTGCTCAGAACTCCCTGACTCGTCTGAACCAGAGCAGACCATGCAGGATCCCATCAGACCACGGAGTATAAGGCCCAAACACGAACACATGAATAAGAAGAGAGAAAACAACAAATAGAGGTGAGAGCACCCACATTATCGGTAATATTTCACTTCTTCACAAGCTGAGATTCAGAACAAACAAAGTGTTTTTTGTTCTGTGATCAGATAAAGAGGTTTTGTCTGTAAACTCGTCTACAGGCACACCATCGAATCAGTTAAGATGCAGGGGGTCTCTGCAATTTTACACAGATGGTGGGTTCGGTTGAGACAATGCAGGTCTTTGTGATTCAAAAGTTGGTTTGGAAGGTTGCAGCTCGTGGGTTGCCAGATTAGGCCCTCACCCACACACTCCGTTGAAGCTTGGGGCTCGGCTTAGTTGCTCAGCGGGAGTCCTTTTAGAACATGCCCACCCGTGTGTCATTGTTCAAAGCTTCATATACACCTCCCCATGCCAAAAAAAGCACTGCAAATCACCAAACTTGCCCAATTTGCTTGTCATGGGAGGCGATAGTCGAGAGCCTGAGGGTGGGAGGTCCCTGCTGAGTTTACACAAGCTGGCAACCTGCCGTCGCCCATCACCGCCCCCTCACATTCCAGAGCCCCCCCCCCATCTTACTGTAACCCAATTTAAACTTGCAGCCAATAAAACTACAATAGATAAGACCTTAAATAGAGGAAAGGAGAAGGGCTACAGAGTTAATTTGAAATGTACTAATGTACTGCTCAGCATGGGGATGTGTAGCTGAAAATACGCACTGTGTGTCCCAATTTCACGCTAAAGTCCAGCTGTGATGACTGTCTACACACTGGATACCTGAGGGAGCATGCATCCTGAGGTAAGGGGCAACCCAGAAATTGTTGTTATTCATCACTTATAACTGATCTACTAACAGGTGTGTATCGTTGACACTGTGTTAACCCACATCTTTGTGTTTTTGGTCAAAGCACACACATTTGCTTCTGGCAAATGTGAAACTTGCATGTGTACCAGGGCGGATGGTCATTATAACCGTGTGTGCTCTGTGTTTTACTGCAGGCTAAACCAACATGTACAGTATACAGGTTAACTGTTCTGCACCTGCACAGAATCACATACCAAGACCCTGGAACTGAATCAGCTACTTGGAATTCTTGGTAATATTCATTTTCATGTGCTGTTCCTACTGTGACATGTCAAAAATGTCTTCCATGAAAGGCTTATTAAAATTAAAATGAAATGATTTCACTGACTATATTTAAAGAGGTTAGCTGATGATGAAATGATAATGATGATGAACCCAAAAAATATGGAATATACAGTTGTAGATTCCCTCTCTGTTTCTCTAAAGAGCAAGGAATGTGTGATTTACGAAACAGGTCTGTATGTAGCAGAATAAAATATATTCCAGTTTGCTCAAAATCATATCTGTTAAAGCATATTAGACAGATCTGGGACACACCTATTGAGTTTCATGCAGACATTGAATTGCAGAATAACAAATCTGTTCCCATTACCCTAATAGGAAGAGGGAGTTCACGTCGCTCGAATGCCCTCTTGGCCTCTGCTGGTTTTAGGTTCAGGAGGAAGTGACGGAGGAAGTTGTGATATGAAACACAGCCATTATTCATGATGTCAAACTTCAGAGCTAGATGCTCTATCTGCTCCCGAGTCATATCGATGCCAAGAGACTGGAGGATGTCTGTAACCCACGGTCAGTCAATAGCATGTACATCAGCATATACTGTAGCTGGTAGAAGGAATACAGTATGATTGTCTGTAGTTTGCTGCTCACCCATGAAAGAGGTAGTGCTGATGTGTCCCTCTTGCTGAGGATCTTCCATGGTACACTTCCTCTGGATTTCCCTCCAGCAGCGCTGCACAGCCCCACGCAGCCTCCTCTCCATGCTGCCCAGCAGGCTTCCTGTTCCCGGCCTCCCCACTGAGGTAGGGCGCCTGGAGGTGCACTGGGGGGCAGACTGAGAGAGGAAGGAAGAAGGTCAGGGGCTGCACAACTGCACAGAAAACTATATATAAAACTACTGTATACAGAAAAGTACAGTAATCTTAAGTTTTTTAATAGTAGTGAGGTCACCCCCACATGCACTCTTTAGTAACATTTAACTGGTCTCTAGACATGGTCAGCAAATAACCTTGAGATTGCTTTTCAGACTCAAAATAAAGAATAATAAAAAACATTTCATTGGACAGTGTTGGGTCAAGACTTCAGATATAAGGTGACGAACAAAACAATAGCTGCTTCAAGGACCAGCATGTGCAAATATGCTGTGATATTTCTCTATAGCCTGTGTTTGTGTCCACCTTCTCTCAAATATTCTCACACTCGGATACTGCCAGGAAACTGTGGAGGAAAGTTGCAGTTAATAGTTGAAAATTATATATACCATCTATACCACCTAATACAGTACATAAATGGTGAGCAGTTCAGCTGAGATCCTACAGCCTACAAGAAGATGTTGCAAGGTTTCAGTCGGTCAGATCCTGAATGCAAAGGGCCAGATCGGAACCAGATCAGAGGCCCCCTATCACAGCAGATGTGGATGATGATGTCATTGAAGGCCTGTGAATCATGACACTACATATAGGTCTTGGCCATGACCAACCCAGTCTCACATTAAAATGTGCAATAGCTATGTGTTATCAAATTAGAAGCATTAGTATCAGCGTAAAAGGTGTATGATATTTCAATGACGATTATCATTAAGGGAAGAAACCAGACTGCGAAGAGTCTGAGGCATATATGACAGAATGCATAAACTACAACCTTGGAGATTTTTTTTTTTTTTTTTTTTAATCTTTATGATTCGGTTTGGGGATTATATATCAGCAGGACACAGCCTCGTCAGTCAGTGTGCTGTGGAGAGGTGTGGGGCTGTATTTCCTGTGTTTCCTTATTTAGCAAAGGTTGGGCGTGGTTCCCCAAATATGATGCATGATGTTCAAGTGAAGAGGCGTTCCAAAGTGTTCGTGACTATGAGAATGCAATGAAGACAGCCACTGAGACAGAGCTGCGCAAAGCGTATGATGCTACTTCCATTTAAATCAAGCCCTGTGGAAGAGGGTGCAATAACTGGGACAGGATGGTCCATTTCAAAAGGACCATCATGGCTGCTGTTGCCCGCAAGGCAACGACCCTGGGTCACCTGCCTCTGGCACTGGGCCAAATTCATTTTAACACCCTTGTCAACAGCAGATGTGTCAGGCAAACAGTCATATGAGACCCAGTGCTTCAGGACGTCTTTGTCTACATGCAGCACGCATACGTCCAGCCTGGATCCACATTTCCACCTTCACTGTGGAGAGCATTTGACCCGGACATAAGCCAGAGGACCAACTATCAGAACTACATTCAACATCCGTGTCATTTATTCTTCTCTTCCTGCTACATTTTCTTTGTATTTAAAGAGGGAATACAAACACGAGAACAATCATGACGGAGACAGGCCATGTAACAGTAAACTACTCAGCAATTTATTTCATTAACCAATTTCCAGTTTACCCTTAATTTGGTTATCGTAATTGAGATTTCTTTTTTTCTGGCATCATCGGATGCTGAATCATGCTGTCAAGTTTATCATCCTTCACTTTGGCTCTTCAGCAGACCCCTGCAGAGGACAAAGTCTTGATGGCACAGAGGAGTGATGCACCCCCACCAGGGCGTGGAGAAAGTTAGAGGCCAAGCTGATCCAACTAAGAAGGCAGTACAATGATGTTAATAGGGGTACTAACAATACACAGCAGCACTGCAAATGCGACTGCTTTGGCTTAAACCCCCCCCCCTTTCGGTGCTGTTCATTGAAAAAGTATTTATACCAACATCATTAGTGTAAGAGCACATTTTAGGTCTATCTATCTAGCTGGAAATGGCTTTGGGGGAACATAGTGCTGAGGGAACAGGTTAACAGCTCACGTTGAAGCTCAAGTTTTTTTTTTTCACTTCAAGTCTCTTTTCATCTGTTTTACACGCCGTACGCCACCTGTATAGACACAGATGGAGGACTGAAGCTGTTGCTGCTATGCTAACATGCTGCCCACATGTTCCTGCTGTGTAGACACGGTGCATTTTCATTCAGTCTGATTAGCCAGGTAAATAATACCCACAACACTTCCATTTGATAAAATCTGTACGGTTCATGAAGTAACTCCATTTGCTTCTGTTACAGTTTTGTGTAATGTTGTGAATCTTAATTTAATGACAAATGGTAGTCGTGATTTGGATGTAAGGCTGAATAACTTTTACCATTTCACTTTTGCAGTGTTGGTGAAGTTAGACCTAATTGAAGAAATCCTTGACTCAGGATGAGTTTTTGAATCAACTCAAACTCAAAATGCCATGCCTACAGCCTTGAAACATCAGCCCAGAATTTAAAATTTGCTTCTTGTAATCTGCCAAGACCGAACCGGCATGTGCTTAACATAATTTGAAATACGTAGGCTGTACAGTGAATGACACTTAAAACTCTACTCTGTGTGTTGATGTGACTCCACTTCTTATATTTTAATCCAACTTTTTTTCCTCTTGCCTCTGCCAGAAAGCCTTGGGACTGGCATAAAATGTTCACATGCTGTTCATCTGCTCTCAGTGACTGCAGACCGGTTGTTTTAACATCTCACATCATGAAAGTCCTGGAGAGGTTTTGGCACATCTCAGACCTCAGATGGCCACCTTCCTGAACCCACTGCAGTGTGCCTAACTGTGACCAAGACAAAGGAGATGGCTGTAGACTTCAGGAGGACCAGGGGTCATTTCAGCATCAGAAGACAAGAGGTGGAGGCAATGGCGTTGCTAGGGCCTCTTGGGTCTCCAAGCAAGAAATCCCTGGGGCCCCCACCCCACCTGTGCACGCCAAAAAAATTTGCTTTTTGCACACATAAATACACATTTTCTGGGACATTTGAGATGAATATGGAAAAAATAGATTAGTGGTTCTCAAAGTGAGGTCCCGGGACCAACAGAGGTCCCTGAAAGCCCAGGCCTATCAATACTCGTTGTTGTAAATAAGTGGCTGGGGCCCCCCTAGTGGCCAGGGGCTCCAAGCAACTGCTTGGCTTGCCTGTCTGCAAGCCCCGCCCCTGGGTGGAGGACAACAGACTTGACTGGAAGTGGAACACTGAGGCTGTCTACAGGAAGGGACAGGGCAGACTATGTCCTTTAATGTGTGCAGCAAGATGTTGCAGATCTTTTAGCAGTCTGTTGTTGCAAGTGCAGTTTTCTTTGTAGCCATCTGTTGGGGCCGCAGCATCAGAGCCAGTGACACCAAGAAACTGAATAAACTGATACAGAAGGCTGGCTTTGTGCTGGGGACTGCTCTGGAGCCCTGAGAGCTGGTTGTTGAGACAAGGATATTGCACCAACTGCTCAACATAATGGACAACACTTCACATACCCTACATGACCTACTAATGAGACAGCAGAGTGTTTTCAGTTGGAGGCTTCTTCAACTCCACTGTAGTAGTTGTAGTACTCTGTGGTAAGGACCGCTACAGAAAGTAATTTCTACCCACTGCAATAATGCTGTACAATGACTCCCCTTTGTGCAAGGAGAAGATATTTATCTTCTGAGGGACTTTAACTTGCACTGTGAGAACTCTATCTTATCTTAATTCTGAATCTATTTTTATTCTATCTTGTATTTATCCTTTTATGTATTTATTTATTTTACTCAGTACAGTAGTTTTTATGCACATGTGTGTATTTTTTTAAAGTGTAGAACACTGCAGTTTTGCTTAGGGGATCAATAAAGCACTCTATCTACCACTCTATTATATTTGTACTTCAGCTCTGTGCATGCAGTTGAATATGTTTTGCAAACACATATATTTTGTGGAAACAATGTAAAGAATAGTTAAATCTGAGCCATCAAAAATCCATATTCTGCTCAAAACATTTATTTAGCAAGATAATTGCACAATGATAATTTCTGTCATTCAGTTTCAATCATTTTCTAACTTACATTTCCTGCTCTGTGTGCAAGATGCTGTGATTAAATGTTCAGGGGTGTGCGAGTGCACAAAGCAAGAAATTCGACAGTTCCAAATACTAAGCAAATGTGAATTTTTGCACTTATATGGATAACACTTTTTGATAAATTTTTCTTTTCTTCAGAATAATGTCTCCACAAAATATAATTTAGGCTTGCACAACAAATCTTTTTCTGTGCTCAGAATGTCCAATTGTGCACTCAGGATTGAAGCACAAATAGAATTTTGTAGTTTCAAGATTCGCAGTAATAAACTGAGCTTGTCTGACTTTGCGAAGCAGCTGGTGTCTTCATCCGTCATAGATTATTCTGCAGCATTTAGCAAAAAATGTACAAGTGTTACAAGGTTCAACTGAGGCTGGCGTGATTCATAACTGAACTTTTGGGGGTTCTATTGTTCTATAGAGCAATGATAATTAAAAAAAAACGGATATATAGTGGGTATGGTTTGACAGTGACAAAGGTCTAGCCTCATGTGTTGTACCTTAGTGCGTTGCAGAGTGGCACCTGCAGTATCTGGGCAACAAGATTTTGTTGCTCGGGGCTCAGGGGAAGGTGATGCAATGTTGTTGGTGGAACCCCCTGCATCTGTGTGGGGGGTCCTGTCCAGAGCACCAGCACGCTTTAGAGGCTCTCTGCACTGCAGCTTCTTCTGCTCATTCACAGGCATCGGACTCCACACGCACTCAGACTGAGAAAAAAACACACACATGATAATCATCCACACCAGGGGGACTAATACCCCAAAGAGAGCCACACACTGTATGTAAATTGGTTTTACAGATGACTAACTTTCTCATGCAGTCAATAATTATCAGCAAAGATAAATTAGATTTTGATTAGAATAATTAAAGAAAACATACCAGACTAAAAAGAAGGGAACTGGCAAATGTACTAAGATTCAGATTGATTTTCTCATTTGTAACCACGGACTGATGCCAGTGTGTGCTGTTTCAGCTTGAAAGCACTGGGAGACTTGTTGGAAATGTGCTTGTTCTCTTGAATGTGTCTTCTTTGAATGCTGTGAATTATAATTCACTGGAATACAAGCAGCAGTAAACACATTTTCTGGCTTTACCTGATCATTTGTGAGGCTCAGACAGTGGCGATCACAAAGCTGTAGCTGAACTGCTCTGTTGAGACTGAAGTGCTGTTGGAGGGGTCCAAATCCAACAGCTCTTTGGTAATTTCATACAAGTGACATGAGAAGATTTTCTGGATCTGCTGCAGATGCTCTGTGGTTTCAGAGGCCTTAGTCTCGATAGGGGATCTAGTTTTAGTCCCGTGGCCCATGATCCTAAGCTAACAAGTTCATAAATACATGTTTGTCATATTAGCACACGCATTTGCACTGAACAGCTGAGGATCATAGGAATGTCATATGTTTTGCAGTTATTTAGTCGTCAACTGAAGTACTGAACAATTGGAAATTTTAGCCTGATGATGGCGCTAAATGAAAAGTAAAGGAATCATCAAAGTTCTTACAGTGCATCCTGAGGAGCACATGAATGTTTGTACCAGATTTCATGGCAATCCATCCAATTGTTATTTCACAAAAAAAAAAAGAAGAAGAAGAAGACAAAACTTTCCTTATGGTGCTACTTCATGGAAAGTCAAGTGATCTCTGTGGACCAACGTTTGTGGTAATCCATCCAGTAGTGGTTGAGATATTTTAGTCTGGACTAAAGTAGGCTTAATTTTCATTGTAGACAGAGCCACGCTTGTGGTTTCCCTGCTTCCAGTCTTTATGCTAAGATAGTGCTGCTGTCTGCTTCAGACTCCCGGACATGAGATTAAAATCAATCTTCTAATTGGAAAGAAAGTGAAGGAGCATATTTCCAAAAAGTATTGAACTTTTCCTTGAAGTGTCTTTGGAATCTGCTTTGCTTACCATTGTGCTCTGTGATTGAAACTTGTTCAGGAAGTCCTTCCAGTTAACAGTGCAGTTCTCAGAGTCCAGCTCCAGTTTAGTCAGCATGTATCTGTGCTGTTTATCTGACAGGCGGGCACAAAAATTATCTAGCACCTGACGAAAATCCAGAGCTTTAACCATCCCTGTCCCACTCTGGTCAAAGGCTAAGAATGCCTGAAGGACAGAAAGAGCCACAGAGAGGTGATCAGCTGAAAGAGAAACTGATGACAGAGGAAAATGAAACGTGTTAGTCAGCCTCACCTTGTACAGATTAGATGCTGAGGCAGTGATGAGTTCTTGCATCCTAGCCAGAGCCGTGCCTGGACTGAGGCTGTCCAAAGACTCTATCTGACGCACAGCATCAGGGGATATAGGAGGAGGCTCAGACTTGTTCTCTGCTTTATGGTCACCTGCAGACAGGACATCCACGGAAGCCCAGCTCATGCAGCTTTCGTCCATGAAAACATTGTGCCTAAAGAGAAAGGAGGGAGGAAGACTCACAAGCTTTTATTTCCACAGTCCACAGTGCACAGTGTGTTTAGATAAGCATTACAAAGAGGCTTGTTTCAATATACAAGCGATGTTCTGATTCAGAACTTTCTACATGTGTTTTCCTGCCTTGTAGATGGTGCTCACAGAAATGATTTTCTCCCTTGCCTTCTGATTCAGGAGTGATTCCCATCATCGGGAAACAAATTTGAGCAGCTTTAATGCGTATTCTGAAAAGGCATCTCCTCAAAACAATAAATATCTGAACAAAAATGTTCTCATAAATCAAAAGTTGTGCTTTATATTAGATCTATTATACAGCTGCACTTGAAAATGAGTTTAAATGAATAATCCTCGTTACATGGCATTCACAGTATTTATCATGAAAAATATCTTAATAATGGCTCAATAATACTCACAGCATGTGCAAAATGTTTCTACACTGGGCTTAAATGTTTGTTTACCAAACCCCCTGTGGTAAGAAGCTCATTTAGGAGAGTAAAATAACAACATATGTCATACTGAAACGTACTGATGCTCTGGGGTCCAGATCAAACTCTGTAAATATTAGTCTGTAAATGTATTCAGTGTTGTTGTTGTTGTTGTTATTTATTAGGGCATATATTCTGCTTGAGTCATTAAGGAAATTGTTATAACTGTGTGTATTGGGCCTGCTATCAACCTCATTATTTCAAAAGTGAATGAAGGTAATTAAAGTTTCAAATCAATGAAATGCCAGGTATATAGGTGCATATTTTTAATTTGCTGCTATGGTTGCATATATTTTATAATCATATTAAATCTTGTGCGTGTGTGTATTTCAGGTTTGTGAAGTAGAAATCACAACTTTCATACCAAGCTGAATGTTATTTCTTCCGTTTATTAAAATTCAACTGAAGACATTTGATTGTTCATTTTGTTATTGAAAATCTGGCTAAAATGAATCAGAGAACTCCAATATATGGAACCCCTGAGTCTTCAATACTAAATACACAGAAAAGACAGGGATTCCTGGGAAAGCTTCAGGATCTCCCAGGAAGAGCTGAAGAATATGGCTAAGGAGAAGGAGATGTGGGCTACAGACCTGGACCTGGATGAGCAGCAGAGATTGGATGGCTGGATAATAACGGTGCCCCTCTTCACTTACTGTATACACTCTGGTGATGCAGCATCAGAGGACACTGGTCTGTCTGTGTCCTGCTGGGCAACAGTTTGGTTCATCCTATGGCTCCGAGACCTGAGTTCCCCTTCCTGATGAAACCCCAGCTTTTCCAGGAAGTCAGAAACTGCTATACAGCCCCGTAACTCTGGGTCATATCTGTCGAAATGAAGTGAAAAACTGCGGCTGACACAAGGAGGAGGATGTCTATGATGTGGTGACTGTGCCTCAGTTCGGCATCTCTCACCTTGACCAAAGCTGATCAAACTCGTCAGATCTCATGGGAAGGGAATAGGTGAAGAGGAGTCCCCTCAAGCTCCTTTTTTGGATCCAGCCATGGCCGTCTGTATCAAACTGGCACAGCACCTGATGGAATACAGAGGAACGGTGCAAATCTGTGCATCAAGCAAAGGATCATTCTGCGTGCTTCCTGCACATTTTGCTGACCTTAGACATCTCTGTCCACTTGTAGCGTGCTTCACAGGCCAGGAGTCTATGAAGTTGCTCTTGTCTGTCAGGAGAGACAGAAAAACGAACATAGAAGCACAGTCTGGAGACAAGTTTTGTCAAAATGGCCAAACATCAGGAATAAAGACCAAACTCACACACTAGCTTTGTGAGTCCAATGTTTGCGTTTGCCTTTATTTTCAACAACATCCACAAATTCTGCATAGTTGAGGTTGCCTCCTGGATGCAGGCCGGTCAGATCCAGCAGCCGTTGGTACTCTCCCTCCCTGCAGAAAAATCCCAGGCTGTTGTACAGCCGTTTGAAATCATGGCAGTCGACCACGCCTTTACGCTTCCTGTCCATCAGGCGGAATGCCGTCAGGTTGTCCTGATGGGAAGAGACTGGTGTCAACAGCATTAAGGTATTTTACATCCAGCATAGTTCACATGCATGTTTACTTGCTAGTAGTCTTCTTCTTCCCTGTCTTTGTTTGCGCATTGCTACGTGTCTGCAGATCAGCAGATCAGTGTGTCTTCCTTGGGGTAAACAAAAGTTGGACCCACTCATACAAAAACAACTTCAAAGCGTGACTAGAGGTCAAAAGCTCCACAGGGTGTTACATTTGCCCCAAGAACATCGTCTGATCTGCTGTAACCTCCTGTTCCCCTCGGAGCCTCTGTTCTTTCATGCTGCTGTGATGCACACCCCTCCACCTTCCTGTCGCTGACAGTCATCAGCCGCCACCACCATCAGTGTCCGGACTCCATGGGGGATTAATCTGGCTGTTCCTCAGGGCACCCCTCCATTACAAAATCCCCACGTAGAGTCTAGGTGCCAAAGACTTGTGACTAAAACGATTTCATATATCATGTGTGTAATAAACAATTGTCTTCATTCAGTTGACTCTCCTGATTGAAGTCTCTTTGTTGAAACCTGCATATAGCAATGCCTTTAGTGAACATCATTATTCTCATTTTGCTTCTACTTGCTTCTTCATTCTTCTCATTTTTAAAAAATATGGTGGCTTTCTAGTTGGCCTTGTTTTTGAAGTTGTTTGCTCTCTTTTGGATCCAATAGTCTCGATTCATTTTGAGCTATTTTGCTGGATGGTGAGAATAAATATGTAAACACTTACCATACTTTGTGAAAGGAGTTTTTGTGTGGAGTTACTGCCTTTCCACACAGCTCCATGGTCAAGTCTTTAAGCTAGTTTACTTAGTATTTGTGAATATTAATATATACTGTATGTGATCTGAATATAATGAGAATCCTGCTGTTTCTGGTTTGTCATTACGGAACTAATTTCCCACTAAAAACTCAGTAACTGCTTGTCATAATCATGAAATAATGAAGACTACTTACTAAAAATAAGAGCAACTAATGATTAAGTAATTAATAATTAATGAGTCACTACTAGTCTCATGCTGCTTAGTGTCTAGTTCAGAGTTAATCAGGAACGATTTGTGAAGAAGGAGGTAAGAATGACTAGTGGTAGTAGAGTAATAGCACCTCCCAGACTCATCATTATCTACTATACAGTCATCAGTTTAAACTTATTCAGCTTGTTCGTGGTTTGTTTCTTACTAACTACTTACAGTTTCTTTACCACATTGTACAAAATACACTGAGCTCATGATTGAATTACATGACAAATGCCCAGCATCAGCTGTAAATCTGTTGTGCAGGGGTATGCAGTGTGAATCCCACACAGGAAAGGTTGACTGTAGTGAGAGCAAAAAACAGAGATAATTACAGGATATGGATACAGTGAATGGGCATCGCTGAATAAATGCCAGCTATGGGGCACCCTGTTGGCCTGACCATGAATCAAACATCCAGCCAGGGACCTTTTTTGCTTGTCATTTCCAATCTCTAATTACCTGGCATTTTTATTCATTTTTTTAATAAACATATAATATGCAACTTCAAGGAAAAAGCAGCCAAATAACATCATTGATTTAAAGACATCCAACAGTAGCTGAAAGCGTTGCTGATTAGCAGCTGGTCTGAAAGATTTTCTGTCAGCATCTTCCTCACCCCATGGATGGTCTTGATCCTGGTCTTCATTGCAGCCAGGCACTGCTCAGCAGACGTAAGCAGGGGGTCGACCTCATCCATTTCCCCATGACCCTCAGAGGCCCGCTGCCCATCTCTGGCTGTGGCCTCTACAGAAACCACGGGGAGGTTAAATCACAAGAGTTTCGATATTTGGCACACAGCTAGCTGGTCCCCCTACATCCACAGTCTGGGTGAGGGAATTATACCCAACAAATTGGAATTTTTGTTCTGTTTTGTGAATGATTTGTGTTTTTCCTCTCTCCACAGAATGCCCTTCTTGTCTGGCAAGCACACTGGGCATTTAACTGCCTGACCTAATTTACATTTAATTACAAGCACGCTTATATTCTGAACCTATGAAGTCGATTTGTATGCCTCACAAACATGACTAACTTCACGTTCTGGCTTTGTTTAATAATTTTTTTTTCCTTTTTCTTTTTGTTATTCTTGCTCCGGTTTCTTTTTTTTTTTTTTTGAGGATACAAATTAGAGCGATGCCCTGCTGCTCTGTTTTCTGCTTCCAAAGCACATAATTAGCCCAAACAAGCAGAAATGAGTGCAATTCTGAATCTGTGTGCTTCTCTGCTCTGCTAATGAGAGACGACGAGGCTCACTCTTACTCTATTTATAATCCAGGATGATTTCTCCAATGGCTCATGTGCTAAGAAAGACATCATTTTACAGGAAGCGGGGGGCTTATATTTGATCACCGTGGGTGGGGTAGGAGTTTGGATGCAAGGCAAGATGGAATGGAGGGGGACGGGAGCCTGGTGGGGAGTAGGAAGGGATTTTTAAAATCTCTATTTAAGCATTGAAAACCCTGCCATGCAGAACTGATGGGATTGCTGACGCCGCTGGTCAAGATGTTCTGGCTGCCGTTCTTCTTTCTCACCCTCATACTTGGTGAGGAACACCGAGCTCTCGATCTCTCCATTCCTGAAGCCCAGCAGTTCAGTGAACTTGTTGAAATTCGTCTTGTCCAGCATGACCCAGCTGTCCTCTAGTATCTGGAGGCAAAAGAGGAGAGCAGCAAGTTTGGCAGTCAGCCACGCTGCACTGTGCATTAGGCCAGTTTGCAGTGACTTTTCAGGGTCAGAACCACACTCATTCTCCAGCTACAACAGGTACAAAGGGAAGTTTGACCTGTACCTTTTACTGACCGACTGTGGAAGGTTTAAAATGTCTTAATAAAAACAAATCACGCAAAGAAACTGAATGAAATACAATACAGATTGCTATATGTGTTTGCTTGTTATACGTGCATTTTCTCATATGAATCATGCTTTTTGTCATTAATAATTGATGGAATCATCTTCTTTATTGTGACATAAGTGTACCATGCCTGTTGTTTGTATGTGTGAAAAATGATTTGTTGAATATCCCTTTCTTTATATTTGAACTTATTTATTTATGTAGTCACCAATATTCACACATTTTATTATCTAAACCTAATAAATACTTGTCTGGCACTTCTGTAATTTGTTCTCAGATCTCAGCAATTACTTTGATGAGTGCAATGTTAGCATAACAGATCAGACCGATGGCCATAATCATGAAAAAAAGAACCAAGCTGTAATGAAATGGAATTATCCTCTCACAGAAGATGAAAAAACGATCGGCGTAGCAGCCCAGTAAATATTCACCAAGAATCCTGAGTGGGTGAAACCAAACTGAGTGCTGTGAGGCTCAGGTAGGAGTGTCTGATGATTCACATATCCAACCTGATGCCCTTTTCTTAACATTTAACAAACAAGAAGTTTGATTCACACAGCTCGGATTACGTGTGTGTCTTTTATTTTTAGCATCTACTTATTGCCATTGCAGTCTCTTCTACACTGAGTGCTTATGCGATTAGAGGTCTCACCATTTGTACGCTCTACTTTCCTCTCTGCTTTGCCTATCTGCTTCTGCTGGGGTCCACACACATCACTTGGGCCCCGTTCCTCTTTCAAATAACAGTCACACTCTCTGCACACATGCTACAGCGATTCTTCTGTGCCATAGAGCTCCGATGTTGTGCATGTTGTGAATGTTTCTTCATTACCATGAACACACACACACTGTGGTTTATTTTGACTCAGTCCCATACACCCCAAATACTGACTAGAGCACCAAATGTTGGATTAATCCAACACTTCTTATATCTTTCCCAGTTCATATTTGGTGTACGACTAACTATCTGCCTTGTGCAGAAATCTGATTTTTAATCATCATTAGCATGTATCTTATCAGTTTTGATGGTCACTTTTGTTGGTGTTTATTTCTAAAAAAAAGTAGAATTAAAGCCCATAGGAGGCTTCTACCAGTGGGTCTGTAAATACAGTAAAATGCCTTTTAGCTTTTAAAAGAAATGTGCATTTTAATGACAAATATAAATACAAAACAAATCTGATATGTACAAGTCTGTGTGCAGAGAGGCAATGTTTAGAATGTTGAGATGGTCATTTAGCTTTTATTTGTTCCCGACTCACTTTTCGTACATCTGTCTCAGACAGCATCCCGTCAGAGCTTTGGGTGATGGCCTGGATGCGGTCAGCCAGGCTGGTGTGGCGTTGCTCTAACCTCAATCTCATCCTCTGGAAAACAATGTCCAGGATGTTGCAGGTGTCTGGACCGACACGCAGGCTGGAAGGAGGCCGCTGCCCTTTGACTGACTGTGGGGACGACTGACGTGATGCGCATGGCCTGTAGGGTGGATTGTTTAGAGCTCAGTACAGACAATGAATAAAAGATCATGCCGCCAGGGCTGCAGTCAAGAGTCGCCTTCACAAGTCCAAGTGACTGATAAAGTATGAGAAAAAGCAGCTATAAGTGAAGAACAAGGCCAGAGCAGAGCGTGCTGTAATCAAACCTCAGACTAAATGAACAAAATGAAAAATAATGCTTAAGATAAGTTGGACAAGCAGGACACCTATTCCTCTACCCTTCAAGAACCAAACATTAATTTATAGGTAGAGCCCAATGCCTAAAAAGGCTCACCTGTCAGTACGGTCACTCTCTTTGTGGGATGAGGATGTGTGTGTATCATGTGCTAGTGGTACTCCCAGGTTTCTGAGAAAGCCAGTGTAACAAACCAGCTTGGAAGAGTCGCCCGGTCTTGAGCTGGAGGTCTCACAGAGCCTTGAAACACAAAGGGAAAGTTTGGAAAACCCACATATGTTTATTTTGACCACAATAGATCTAAAACATCCCTTCATGTACTGTAAACCAGTGAAAGTGTTGCTGAGTTTGACGGCATCTGCTCTCACACATTATTGTAGGATTTAGCACGAAATCTTGGTCTTCCAGAGCACACACAGCTGAGGTGTTCACAGTTTGGTAAAGATAAGGGCTGATAAAACGTGCTTCCAGTGTATTTATCATCTTCACTGAAGACAGGTAGACAATAGATGTCCACACAACACCATGGAAGAGCAGGCGAAATCGAGGGGTGGATCAGGGATTGCTCCAGGATTGTGAGAAACCTACTGTAGCTGTAGCACCCAGTTTACATTAGTGTTTCCCCAGACCTTCCACATATGCGACATGTCTGTCTTCCAACAGACAGTTCAAAGTCAAAGTGCAGACTCAGAGGGTTGAAAGATCTTTTCATCCTCCAGTCAATCAAAGCACTTAATCAAAACGCTAACAGGCCAGGAGGGCCAGTGTAAGCAGGGACTCAATAATCAATTAAACGCAGCAGGTGCATCTCATTCATGCTCCTAGACAGCACTGGTTCCTGCCTTGACCATACATGCAGATAAAGCACATTGAAAATTCAAAGTGTCCTTCAAATTCAATCTTCAAAGCAAATTTTAAATTAACAGTGACAGCTGATGCTTTATTTGAGCCACACTCGTCTGCATGAAGTTTAAGTCCCCTCTGCTGCTGTAAAGCTCCAGGATCTTTGAAAAACTTTCAGCAACAGGCCACAGAGTCTTTAATAGAGGCTTAGCATAAACTGGAGTTAAAAAATGTGTCAAGTAAATGCTCTAGTTGTGTACAGGTTAATCATATGGAATACGCTAATTAATGAGCTGTAATGATACTTCCCCCTGCAGTCAGTCTAAGCTAAGCTAGGCTAACACCTGGCTACAGCTCTGCACTCATATAAACGTAATGTTGATTTTCTCATGGAATTCTGGTAAAAAGTATATTTCCCAAAATGGCAATCTGTTTCCTTAAAACTGGGAAACATTCGCTTATAGCCTGGCATATATATTTTGTGACAGGGTTCACAAAGACTCAGTAGTTAACACTGGTAACTAATAGTGTTAACTGCCAAGCCTGAAGTCGACCAAGCCAGCTGGGACCTGTCTATGTGCTGCTCTCTTCATGTCTATGTGGGATTCCTCTGGGCATTCAAAGATATGCGTACACGCTGGTAATTTCTCATAGGTGTAAATCTGGGTGTGTTTCTTACTTATTGAAGTGTGTGTCAGAGATGGGCATGCCATAGCAGTTTAAGACCTTCTTCAGATCTTCCTGTGTGACGTATCCAGCATGCTGAGGGTCACGCAGCTTCAGAGCTGCCAGCACTGCACTGAGCTGCTCACACAACTTGTCCAGCAGTGAATTCTCCACCTTAATATGTAAGTGCACACACAGTGTACACGAAGACATACAGAAAACACACACACCCAAACTGTGAATTAATAATCAAGCCCTCTTTTGATCTCATCTTCTGTTTTCTTTCTCTGTTTGATCTCATGGTGTAAGCTATGTGTGATATGGGTGATATTTGATCACAGTATGTTGTGTTAACACACTCACTGTTCTCCATGAAGCAGATGCCACAGATACTTTATCAGCACACTGTGTGGTCTGTCTCTCATCTGGTGTTTTTAGCTGCTCCTGATTTAAAAAAAAAAAAAAAAAAGCAACATAATGGATGTCTATGGCCCGACGTAGAGAGTGTGTAACCACTGTAGGGACACACAAATGCATGCACACACACTAGCAAATGGTTATACAAACATACAGCAGTGTCTTCAGTCTGCTCGGGGACATCCAGGGGTTCAGCAGTGTTAGCAGGGGAGGTTGGTGGTGCCACGCTGATGTTGGGGTTGAGTCTCTCCAGGTGGTCCAGCTGGATGACCCCCGTGTGTTCAGGGTCCAGTGCATTGAGCAGCTCTGAGATCTGTGAAGGGTGAAGGTGGGCCTGGGCGGTCCCACCTGGTTTCTCCAGCAAATGTCGCAGGTCTGCCCGAGTGATCAAACCAGCCTCCTTCTGCAAAGAAAAGCGATGAGAGCATCCCTCTTCAGATGGTACAGACTGCATTGTTTCACAAGGACATGATCTAAGACAACACAGACATGCACAGATACGTGGGAATGGGAAAAGTGGGATGTGTATGGGAAATGTAGTCTGTGGCAAAATGATGGGAAAATGGAATTTATCAGGAATAATTGCTCGAACCTGTAACAAAACCTGTTGTATTACTAAATTATCTACAACATTGTTTCTCAAAGCAACATTGATGTTATCGCTAATAATAAAAAGGAGGTACTCATCCTGGTCCAGATGTTTTGAACTGTCTTTAAGACCCTTTTTCTATAATATTTCACATGTCACAGCTAGCGTCTTCTGACTACTTCCCTTACCATCTCTCATAAATTAAAACTTTGTATCATTCTTTTCTTTGATGGAACAAAAAATAAATAAATTATCCTGACCCTCCACTTTGAATTGTGTACTCAACAGCTTACATGGCAATTTTTTTCACAATGGCACAGACAAAGCTTTGATATTGTTGAGCAACTCGAAAGAAAATAAACAAACACATCTGTAAATCATCACAAATTAAAAAAAAAATGATTTAAATGTCATTATATATAATAACAAATATATATATGCATATATACTGTGGGGATTGTTTTAAAGATTTACAACTATGTTTTTTGAGAGAAAGTCATAAAATGGGAGTGAAGAGAAATCCAAAACATCACCACAAAGTACACAGTCCCCATATTGACAGGCTATTATTCTGGATTACATTAACAGTGCATATGTTAATGATTATGATAGCACTAATTATGGCCTGGCACAATAGCACTTCCATCTATTGTGTATGTTTGAATCATACACAAACAATGCGAATCATAGCAAATCTTCCGAGCTCTTGAATGCTTCCCCAGAGATTGTCTAAAAACCATAGTTGGCTTAGAACCTGCCTGAGTGAAAAGCCTCATTATTGGCTGGCGGTGTGAGGACACTCTTGTTTGATCTCCCACCGCTGAATAGATTATTAAAACAGTTGATGGAGGGTTTTTTTTTCTCTTCCATGCCATTAAAAGGAGGAGATTCTGGCAGATAGATATGTGTGATTCATATCTGGGAGAGGCTTCACACACGTACACGCACACATACATACACACACTTCCTCAAACTTGGAAGCTGACTGTTGTTTTGTGAGTGGCGGCAGCAACATCAAACATAACTGTGAATTAATGGAAAATTCAACCCCCCTTCCCCCAAAGTTTAGCCGAACTCCAAAGTTTCATCCAGCTGAAGTAGACTGATTTGAAATTAAAGAGGCAGAACTGGATGCGGAGGCGTGTTGAAGGGGATGGCTGTCAGACGAACATATGGCTAGTGACTGAGTGGCTAACCAGTGGCCATATGCAATCATCTAATCATGTTTATGGCCATCAAAAAGCTGTGGATGATGATTGGCTCATCTGTAAAGCTGTCTGGCATTTATATTTAAAGCGTACACCTGAGCATGTGCCTTTGTCTCTTAGCAATCTGCTGAGATTACTCCCATGTGTCCTGTCTGATAACATTCAAAATCACTTCTGTCTTGTCTTTGCTACACTTTTTGCAAGGCTGCCTAAATACGAGAGAGGTTTGAAAGCATTTCCGTGCGTCTTTTGTGCAAGTGGGAGATTCGTCAGTACACTTTAGTGCGTTATTTAAATCCTTAGTCCTGACTCCTACCGTGTCCAACAGATGGAAAATGTCTTTCAGTCGAGGGTAAATGTTCTGTACATGCGAGTCATCTGGAGAAGGCTGCTCAAAGGCCCTGAGAGAAGACAAAGGCGGAAAGGAAAGGTAAGGAAGAGAGAGAAGGTGACACATCAGAATAGACATATATAGCCATTAATTCCTTACAATTCCAAGCCCATCTTTCTGACCAGCAATCATTGCTTTGCCTTGCCAGCACCTCAAGTACTAGAGACTGTTATCTCCTAAAGCACCTTCACCCATTAATGTTCTGGAATTTTTCATGTGGTACTAACAGCTGGAGTGGATTTTTCCTGTTTAAAATGGTCTGTAAATTTGCCAGCTGATGACCTGGAAAGGTCTCAAGAACTCTTCTGTCATGGTTCTACTGGGAGCCATAACTGGAACATTCCTGAGTGTGAATGTTACAGTGTTCTTATGGGTGATGATTTCAATGTGCAAATTACAACCCTGACTCCAAAAAACTTGGATGTTGAGTAAAACATAAATAAAAAAAACAGTTTGAAAATTTGCTAATCCTTTTTGACATATACTCAACTGGAAACAGCACAAAGACAGTATATTTAATGTTTTACGTCATCAACTTCACTGAATTTTGTAAATATATCCTCATTCTGAATTTGATGCAGCAACATGTTTCAATCAAGTATAGACAGGAGCAAATAAGACTGGGAAAGTTGTGGAATGCTCCAAAAACAGCTGTTTGGATCATTCCACAGGTAAACAGGTTCACTGGTAACAGGTGATAGTATCATGATTGGGTATGAAAGCGGCATCCTGGAAAGGCTCAGTCGTTCCCAAGCAAGGATGGAAAGAGGTTCACCACTTTGTGAAACACAACATGTTGATCTTCTAAGTTTTTTCGAAGTGTTGTCCAAAACGAAAGAAGGGCAGCATTACTTTGTGCAATTCCACAAAGTTAGACTAGAAGAAAAAATATCTAGCCACAGATGGCCTAGAGGATGCAGACAATAAGGTGTCTGCCAGGTGTCACTGAAGTTCAGTTTTATATCACAGCACAGTATCAGTAAAGATGTTTCGATGTTCCACAATATTTCAAATTCAGTATTATAAAAACAACTACACTTTTTAACACATCTTTTAATAGCGGCCATGAGGGAAACTGGACTTGTTCCCCAATGGCCAGATTGTAAACCATTCCTTTGCTCCTCAAAAGATTGTAAAATTAGTGAGGTGTGACCAATCCAGGGCAAAAATCAGGCTTAATCATGAAGTTGTTCTCTGCACAGTTTAAGCCGTATTACCATGGGACAATAACATAACTAAGCTAAACTACCTAAAATAACACCAAGCACTGCAGATTCAGAGTCATGCAGGCTGCATTAACTTTTCAGAAACCTTCATGTCATGTGAGAACAGACTCCGCACAGACGACAGCAGACCTGAGAACAACATGTGATGGCTAAAACACTCCTCAGCACATGTAGGCTCCATAATGCATGTGAAGTGGGTTAAAACACATCATTTCAAACTGACCTCTCGGAGTGAAGATTTGCGATGCCCTCTTCCTTGAGCGCGCTCGTGAAGTGGCCCAAGAAGTGTTTCCACCTCACTGGCCCTGTTGCTCTCAAACCATAGCTGCATACACACATAATCCATACACATGCATGAAAAATATATTACAGAGAATAAATGATAGCTTGATTTTAAGATTTAAAGAGGAAAGGGCAAGGAGGTTGAAGCAGAGTAGGTTTGCAGAAAGAGAAAAGAAAGATAAATAAATAAAATAGCGCTCTCCCTACCGGCTGGTAAGCTTCTGGAATGAGCGAGGGTTCATGGGAAATATAAAGCTGCTAAGAACGGCCCTGAGGACATCCTGTTTTACCAGGCCAGAGTGGGTGGTGTCAAAGGCCTGCAGCGCTTGCCACACGGGGGTAGAGTTCATACACATCTGACAGGTAGAAAACACACTGATGTACATTCATATTTTAGAGACAGTCCTCTCTCTTGCTTTGTCTGATGCTCCTCAATAAGGACAGGAAGTGAGTCATCTCTGGTTCTGGTTGCCATGGAAAACATCCCAGTGCAGCTCTCGGATGTAAGAGAGGAGCCAGCCCCGGCCGACGCCGCCTTTCCCGCAAATTAGCCATGATTAACACACTAACTCAGGAGCTGATTTTTCTGGGCAAACATTTTAATTAGAAGTGTTCCCTCTGCCGTTTGCATCCTGACGCGCCACTTAGAGCCAATTTACCCCTCTGTCTTTAAAGAGGATAATGCAGGGGAGAGGGCCAGATGGTGACATGCAAACACGAGGAATAAAATACACAAAGTAATTCAGACAAGTCTGTACCTTGTAGTGGAAGAGAGACTGCAGCTTCCTGAGTGGCAGGACTGATGGGGCATCACATGAGCTGGAAAGAGATTGTGGTCTCTGCTTCCTCTGTTTGACGTTCCCAGGTGGAGTGGTCACCTCTATAAAACACAGTAACTCTTGTTATTGTGTTATTTTAGTCCAGACTGAAATTACTTAAAAACCATAGGATGGACTTAAATGTGACGCAGATACCCATAATTGCTGTTTCCATACCGAGCTTAGTGCAGACTGGAGCGATCTTGAAGTCATGGCTGTCACCAAAGCCTAGCTTCTCCAGGAACTGTTCGTAGGAAATGGTGGACATGTTTTTGGGACTGTAGTGATTCCACAACCTAGAAAAAAGCAAACAGAATCTGGATGTTCATGTTTAAATAATGTCAAGATCACAGGTGACCTGTAATGTCAAAAACATCCGTGTCAATGACGAGAGGAGAAAAGAGGTCACGCTTTATGCTCGGCTTTATCTGCTCGAACACACAGACTGTGTGTGTGTGTGTGTGTGTGTGTGTGTGTGTGTGTGTGTGTGTGTGTGTGTGTGACAGTCCTGAGCGCTAAAACCAATTAAAGCCATTGAAAATGAACCTGTCACACACAATCCTCTAGAGTCGCGTCAAAAAAGTTGAGCGGCGTTTCTGGAGTGGATTTGACTGCAGGGCCTGAAGTTTTAAAAGTCAATTAGCACTCTCATCCTGAGACAAAGGCTGACCACAAAGTTAGTACTAGTGATCTCGTCCTAGCCGACAGACGACTTCCCACCACAGGGAATACTGGAAATAGCCGGGCCTGTGCTGGTTGGCTGACAACGTGCGTGTGTGTGTGCCTGTGTGCAAGTGCAACACATTACCATCTGCACACGCTATGAAAGGATGATTTGAATTTGATTTTATGTATACATACTTCTTGAAGTCAGTGTTCAGACGTTCAGCTGTGGAGCTGAGATGTAAGAAAGTGTGTATGTGCATATGTGTGTGAGAGGGAGAGGATCCAGATTTGTTAAATGGTATCGATCCCCAAACTGTCCTTAGCAGAAATCCCAGCTCACTGACCATTCAACCAGTCTTCATGTGTGGCATGTGTGGGCCTTTGCATGCTGCTGCACAGATCTGATGTTCAATCTGTTGTGTCAAACTGTGTCAGAGGCAAAACTCCACCTCTGAAACTCCTTGTCTGTCAGGTGGATGCAATAGTTGTCCAGGATGCGGCGGAACTCGTGCTGCTCAATGTGTCCTTCTCGGTTGTAGTCAAACAGCCGTAACACTCTGATCACAGTCCTCAGGTTGCCTCCGATCTGTGGAGTTCACACACAATGACTGACAGCAACAGCAACACTACACCTCGGCGGCGCCTGTGAACTCCTGAACCTAACCGACTAGTGAGGCTCAGCTCACCAGAGCTTTCATCTCTGTGAACATGGTTATTGACGCGACTGCCTTGATCTGTGGAAGCCCGGACCTATTCCCCAAAGAGCTGACAGCTGATGAGGTGTGAGAGAGCAAAGAGGAGATGCATAGATCGCTGGTAGACACATGAAATAGAGAGGAGGAGTGGGGGCACTGAGGGGGATTCTGGGTCAGTAAAGCAAACACAGACAGGCTGATGGTTTAGGACAGCAGCTGGAAATGGATGTGCTCCTGTGTTGCGTGACAGGTGATCTGATGTGAAGGATGATGCCTACTCAGCACTAGACCGAGGTCGCCCACAGATATTTTCATTTATGCAAAACAAATGAAATCCACCTGGAATTTTAATCCATTCCAGTTTCTAAAGTCCACTTTGTTTTGACTGGAGTAAGGATATTTCTAGGATATACAAGCAGTATCTTGATGCTTTATCTATGCTGGTGAAAATAGGTTACAAAATTATGTCATTATCAGATTCATATAACAACTTGACAGCTCAGTGCTATTTAGAATTTTGGTAAAAATAAGCTCATTGGCAAAAAAATGCTGAAAAGACGTTACAAATTCCATTAAAAACAATAGAAACAAAACTCAGGTATATCAGCTTCTTAAGCTGAGGAGGCCTTGCTTACGGCCATGGTGTAATATTGTAATATTAAAGGTTTTTGTTTGTACTGAGAACATTGTTCAGAAATTAATTATACATTTTATATTTTGAACCAGACTCTGGACAGTGTTGCACAGTGTTTTGGAAGGTGTGCACTTCGGCAGGTGATAAGGACAAACTCCAGACATTTAAACGTATCTTCACAGACGATGACAAAGCAAACCATCGTTTCTGGTTTCATGCTCCATCATCCAGCTACAGCTCCTCCCTGTGACTTCTCTACTGAATAAGAATATTACACTTCCTGTACTGAACTCATCATATAAATTACAATATTGATTGTCTGGTCAAACAGTTAGAACAATCTAGAATAATGGCTAAACTTTGATATACATGGCATCACAGTCTTTTAGGGAGGTGGCTGAATTAGATGGCTGGCAAAGTGTTGTACAGTTCACACTTCTATAAAACTAAACTTAACCTGGCCTAACCTTAAGTAGTTTTGACAGTATCCACGTCTTAACCAAGAGTTCAGCAAAAACCCAACAGATCAACATTTGTAAAATGTTCCCTTTCTACAATGTCTGTGCCCGGCAACTATTTTATGAGTAGGGTGAGGGAGAGATCGTGTTTTCAGCTAATAACAAATGTTCACTGCAGGTCTGTGACTGGAACCAACCTCAAGTTTCCTGTAAGAAAGTTTGTTCATGCCCATCCACCACCCCACCCTCCACCCTCCACACCCTTACTGCAGTGCTACATAAACAACACATTACTGCTGACATTGGTACTGATTGTTGGTGTTGGATGCAAATCAGGAGTTGCAGAAGCATCCAAAATGTACATAATTCCTCGGGAGGAAACTGGGCTGCATTTAATAGAAGGTGCAATATTGCCCTTCCTTACGGGCAAACCAATATAAGAGTCTAACTGTGACGAACACATGGAGCAATTGAGGATCAGAGCAACAAAGCACCGAGGAGCTACAGGCACAAAGAGATTTGATGTATGTGTAATTTGGAACACCCTGACGTTCTTGGAAGCTGGATGATGAGGCTTTGGATCAGGTTAACATTGTTAGAGCTCAGTCGCAGTCACTCAGTCAGTCTGAGCGAGCGCCCCAGCCAAGTTCAGCCCGTCCCGCCTTCCAATGTCTCTGCCATGCACCAGCTCGCTCCGTAGCTCCGGGGCGCCACGCGAACCACGGAGGAACAAGAGCACAGATACTAAATATACCCCCAGTGACTCTTGGGTAATCAGAGTCTTCTGTCGCCCAGAGAAGTCTCCGTCTAATTGCACTCTGATTAGACGAGCTGCCAAGTGTCTCAGTGAAAGGCGTGGAGGGAGCTTCCCTCATGTGCTGCTACACTGACATTGTCTATGAAGACACAAAATACAGCAGATAGAGTAAAGTCAAGCAAAAATATACTAGATGCTGACCTCTGAGACATTAAAGCCACTATTTCCTGCAATGCACCAGACTAGTTGTGTGTCCATGATTCCAGATTTCCACATCTTTAACTCTTCTGAATCACAGGGGAGATGTTTTTTTTTGTACAGCAGTACAACTTTGAAAATCTCCACTTTTTGTAATCTAACAACCTCAGCTACCGTGCAAAGCTTCCTTACAAGCATAACAATTAGCCCTGCATTTACACCACCTTTTATTCTGCCAGAGTCAGGGGAAAGAGAAGAGGCGCTGCACAGCAACCCGTGCGTTTAAAAAAAGATCAAATGAAAGTGAATTTATTAAAGACAGATATAAATATGATTCCCGTCCCCGCTCTCCCTCCCTCCCGCTCCAACTTAGAGGATTCTGTGCTAATTAGAAATGTGTTAAAATCACAAAGGAGGGAGAGAGGAGATCATACGGTATTAATGAACAGAGACAGAGGGATATCATCCAATCTCCATCTCTATCTCCATCTCATCTCTCCCTCTGCACACACACACTCCCCCCTCTCCTTTTATCTGCCTTTGTTTCCTCCTCTTCTCAATTCCCTCGCAAACTTTGTTTCCCTTTCTTTCTTCCCCTTTTGTCTTTCAGCCCGCGCTTCTCTCTGCCTCTTTTCTCCCACAAATTCCTTGATTATTTCATTTTTATCTCCAATTTCCGCTCTTTCTTCTCTTTTTTCCACCTCCCTCCACTCCCCCGTCCTTCAGCAGTGCCAGCGCTCCATTAGGCAGCTGTGTACTGGTTGGCGTGGTTGGAGGCCTGGCTCTGTGCCACACTCTGAGTGTCTCAGCAGCCCTCGCCCATCCGTCTGCCCACCCAGCCCCTTGGTCCTTAATTAATGAAAGCTCTGTTGTTTTTGTTTACCGGCCTGTTATATGCTAATCCAGCGAGCCCTGAGTGTGCGTGCCCGTCCTTCCTCAGTGTCTGTGTGTTACCCTCCCAGCTGATTATCTCAACAGCCATGACCCAAAGTCCGGTCTGATAGCCATTTGATCACTGTGCATTCTCAACCTTTCTCCTCCTAATGGCTCTTGCACATTTAAAGGGTCAGTTCACCCAAATGTCAAGAAAAATAAAAGCATATTTCCCCATTCATCTCTACTGACTGCTACCCAGCCACCTAAATATTGAGATGTCTCTGTCTGAGGTACAATGGAGGTGAGTGAAATTCTGTTTGTGCTGTTCACAGGATTGAACAATGGCATTTAAAAATTCAAAAGCAGCATCTCTTCACAGAAACAGTCGTCCTGTTATTCTAGATAACACAGAGAACACAAAGAGAAGAATTTTCAAAGGACTATTTCTTTGATAGAAAGTAGTTCCACTGAAAACTGTACACAGTGCTCTATCCAGAGAATTTGGGACAATGTTTTGTTGCTTTCAGGTGTCCAGGGTTCTAAATGAATCCCATTCATTGAGTCTCAAGGAGAATGAGTAATTCAAAGGCATAGATGGACATGGAACTTAACCAGGAGATAAGCAGCTGTGATTTTATCTGTGATAGAAAACTTTTCCAGATTCCCTTAGCCACCAGGGTCAGTGGGACATGTTGCTTTTGACCGTATAGACTACACATGCAAACATAATGTGCCAACAAATGTGTTTGTGGATACCCAAAGTATAAACAGAACCACATCTGCTGTCCGTGTCCTCATCCATTGTGGACCAGCCCTGTACAGGCATGTGGACAAAAAAGTGTAAAGGCAGAATTCAACTATGACTATTACAGTGCATCATAGTAAGAACCAGAGCTTAAAATTCTGTCACATATGTCACACGATAGCTAAAACCTGGACAAGAAAAACCAAAATTGTCTGCATGGCTATATACCACCAAAGGGACATGACAAAATATGTTTTTAAGATGTCTGAACTGACCCTCTAATATCACTCTGGGCCATGTGGAAGCACTGCATCCTCATTTTCTTCCAACAATTAGACCAAAATAGTTGCTTCAACACCAAAGCTGACAGCTGTGTTGATATTGAAAAGTCCAGAAAATTTCTCCCCGAAGTGTATTTTGGCAGGCTGGAGAGAAGCCTCAGAAACAGCACTCAGACCATCACCTGGTACAAACAAACAAATCTAAAGTAGCACAGATTTAGGTGGGGTAGATGAAACTAAATGTGTTCATATGTGACATTACTGGCTCTTTAAACTGGTTTGCTTAATTCAGCTGACCTGTTTGAACACAGGGAAATATCTTCAATGATTTGTTAAGCATGAAACCTCAGCTGGGCTTAATTAGAGGGTTGATTAATGACTAATGTGATGTGTTTGCGCCTCCAGCCTCCCACTTCACCTGCATGTTGGAATTTAGCAAATACTGTTTGACTTGGCAGTGAGTACTGAAGGTAAAATGTTTTTTTTTTCTTTTTTTCTTTGGACAGCACATCTTCTCCTGTAAAAGACAAAATGATGAAACCTACACTAATGGATGCTAAAACCACCAACTAAAACTCTAATGAAAGAAGAAACCTGCTTCATAGAACATGACACGATGTTATAATAAATGTGTAAGTGCAGCACTAATCCTCACATGTCAACACTGTCTCTCTGACTTTATTTAATGTCACACACGAAACTGGGTTTCAGTATTTTCAGTCAAACTGCGCTGACTTGTAAACAGTGTGTAACGACAAGGCTTTAAAAGACACTCGGCTCTCCTCACTCTGTCAGCCAGAGCTCCGCCGTGCTTGCTCTAACCTTTCCTGTCACTATGAATTATGGGAGAGAGACGAGCAGAGGGATAGGACAGCTCTCTGAAGAGGAGGGATAAAAGGGGGAGACGGGGAGAGCGAAAGAGACGGCGAGTTGGAGGGGAATGAAGGGAGACAGTCAGATCACAAACGGGAGCGGAGGAGGAGAAACCGTTAAGTGACAGAGTGAGCGTGAAGAGAGGAGAAAAGAGAGAAAAGCAAGAGGAGATCAGACAGCGATCAGAAGAGAGCGCAGAGATGAACTTTCTTTTGTCTGTCAATTAGAGGGCTAATTTCTCTCTGGTTCGGCTCCAGAGTGCCAGAGACAGACGGCATTAAAGTGGAGCTCAGAGGGATAATAAGGGGCTCTGGGACCATTCTGCTGCTGTCGCTCCCTATCCAAACATTAGTATTACAAAGACACGACATAACCTAAACAACATGGAGGGTCTACAAGAGGGCTTTCCAGAAATACTCACACCGCGGCTCCTGAAATAGATGCAGATTAGACCACAGACCCCTATTTGATGAAGATTTCCTCCTGGGAATGCCCATATGGGAAGCTTCCTGCTGTTATGTTGGTTTCAGGAACAGCTCGTACGAGGGACTACCATAAAAAGAGCAATCTTTACAGAGTCTAAGTTGATAATATAGACTGAATTTGATTATTTTGCTTAGGACACTCTCAATATTTAAACGATCAGGCCCCAGACCAGTTTGCCACTAGTCTAACAGGAAGCATTCTGCTCCAGAAGGTCCTGTTTCTGTCACTTTTATCATTTTGGCACTCTGCATGAGCGTACTGAAGGTCTTAGGAAGCAGCCACTCCCTAACTAAACATATATTAAACACTTGTGTTGTGTTTAGTTCCTGTCCACAAGCTTTTTGTTTTCGAAAGAAACTGCCAAGAGAAAGGGAGACATTCTTTAGTTTACATGCAAGTAGAGTTAAAGACAAAATGCAGTTACACTTGACTTAAGATTTAACAAAGACTATTATCTGCTATTATCATTAAGTCCACCCTGCGTAGGTGCTTAAAGAGAGAACACAACACAACCACTTCATGTGGAGCGCGAGTAGGCAGGGCCTCAGATTTAATTGGACAGTGGTTGTGTGATGATGTAAAATGTACAGTGATTAATTTCTATAGTGAATAATGAAAGAATACTTAATTTCCAGTGTGCTAAGTAATTCAGCAATGAATTTAAAGCATTGTTGCTGTGAGGAAATCTCAGTTCTAGAGAAATTAAAATGAGAGTTTGTTGAGGTGACAGCTCTACGGTTAAGGTTCGGTTTAACTCCGTAGGGAAGCATCTTTGCTTGGGGTATAGTCACTACTTTGGTTAGGGTTGGAATATTTTTGTTAACTCAGCGCTCCATCCATCCAACCATCCTCCTCCCTACATGGACTTTGTCCACTAAGGACAGCTGAGAACAACATCATCATCATCATAATTACTGCAGCTGCTGGAGGGCTTTGTCGCTGAACTTAAACAGATGTTGGTGTGGGCCACTTGCTGAAATGAAGGCCTGCTCTCATTCGCAGAGCGTCAAGTACTGACACTTCATCACACCCCTTGCCATCTCACACAGACGCGTCTGTATCTCATACCACACCATCACCACCTCAGCATACAGGCACATTTGCATGGGATGGCCATCCAACTCCCCTGTAAAACTAACCGTGGCACTATCAGACACTCAGGTGATGTAGCATAAAGAGCAAGCCTCTGAAAATGGAGAAACCAAACTGTGACTGTCTCATTAAGAACGTCTTACAAAGGCTCAGTGGCGGGAAGGTTTTGCTGAGATGAAAACATGCTGGATGGTCGGAGCAGTTGCTCTTGGATATTGCTGCGGATGGGTTTACATTGGAGTTAGTTGAAAGATTGGTGCATCACATACAGACGTCTGTACCAACAAACGACGCTCAGGGAATGAGAGCAGGTTGGAAATGACTGATGCAGCCGTTTTTTTCTAGGACAGTCTCTTTTGATTACATGCTCAGGTGCTTGGGCCCCCATGGATAATGGTGAGTGCCCATGGGGAAAAGTGATCGCTGCCCAGTTAAGATAAATAGAGCATTGGATGCTGTATCAAAGCAGTCAGTTTTATCTGTGTGTTTTCAAAACCTGTGTAGATGGTAGTCTGACAGTCCCTGGGGTTTGACAGCTCGGCAGATGCAGAATGAGTCAAACAACACACCCTGTCCACAAACAGCCAGTTATTTTTGAAAAGTTGAAAAGTTTTTAATAGCATGTAAAAAACCGACAGGGAGAAAATGTGACCAGTCAATCGACAGCTGTACTGTATTTCACTAAATGACAGACAGACGGACAGACAAAGATTAGTTCCAGCTTCCCAAAACCGGATTAAATAGACAGGAGTAACACACTCATCCATCATAGAACGGACAGAAATTTCAAGTTTTACTTGCTTCGTGAAATATTTTAACACAGTGGTGCTGTGTTAAAAAAGTTTTCGAAGCTTTAATTTGCATATTTAGAGCATTTTTATGTTTTTATCACAGACAGTGGAGAGATGACAGAAAGGTGGCAGAGAGCGGTGGATGCTGGAGTACATAGTCAGCATCATTTCTCTTTTTTCATGTACATTCAAAACTCATCCAGCTGACCAAGTGTTAGTTTCTTATGAATTGAAAAAGACTACTTATGTCAAGTAAACAATGTAGAGAATGCAACAAAAATGATCACATAGCTCTTAATTCAGCTTACTGTTTTTTTTTTTAACACGTCACACTGAACAAATGAGTGTTTTCTGCTGTCTAAACTATTCAGCAGTGCACAGCTGGGTTGAAAGGAGACTCTCCTTTTAACTCGTGCACAAGCGTTGGAATGCGAAAGCTACATTATTTTGTGAAATGTGACGCTGTAATATTAAGTATACTCACAAAAGCCTTATGAGACGGCCAGAGATGAGCAGACTACTACCAGTGTTCAGGCATCCCATTGAGTAAGGGTCTTGTTTTAAGCGGTGGATGATCAGTGTATATACATTGTGTGTATGTTGTCACATTTAACTCTGTACCAAGGGAACACAAGTAATGAACAAAACCCAAAGAGGAGGAGATCAGGACACAGATGGAGTTAATAAACAGTTGAGAAACATCCTTCATTCCACCCTTGGATGGCTACCTCAGTGTGTGTGTGTGTGTGTGTGTGTGTGTGTGTGTGTGTGTGTGTGTGTGTGTGTGTGTGTGTGTTGCAGCGGTTGCGGTGATCTTAATTGAATATTGATAGGTAAGGCGAGCACACAGGGTAAACAGCTGCGACTGGTACTTCATCATATGTGTGTGTGCATCACTCATTATCAGGCCCAGCTGGTCCTCCAAGACGAGTCATCAGACAGTGACCACGCACACACAAGCATACTCGTGCACGAATTCCTACACACTCACCCTTATTACAGTAATTGACAAACAATTTTGACAGAGATCAAAGTCACCAAAAACTGAGTGCACTGCAGAGAGGGATTCCCCAGTGGCTTTGTTGTTTGTTCAGCAAACAGGCCTCAGAAAATCTGATTTATTCATCATAACTTTCTCGAAAACAGAGCCTCCATTTGTCCTACAGAGGGGTCGCTACCTGGGTAGGCCGACATCTTCATCCTGTTACCATGACAACGGAACCCATTGTCTTCCATGGAAACAAGTCAAATGCAGAGCGTTTACGGGGATGAAGTCAGAAATGGCTGCTATTTGTTTAGGTGAAAGTAAGAGTCTTTACGGTTGCCTCACAAGTCTCCTAGCAACCATAGTTGGTGCCATGATGGAGGTCCATTTGAGAGTTGGCTGTGCATGAAAAATATACTGATGGAAGAAAGACAGAACAGCCATTCTCAGCAACAGGAGAACAAAACAGGGGGCGCACAGAGGTGACCATTAACAGCTGCCTTCTTGCCCTGCTGTGGTAGTTTGTGTGACCTCTTGAAGCCACTGCCTGACACCTCTAGCCATAAGGGCGACAGTAATGAGCCTTCATCTGTAGGGGTCGACTCTCGGCCCTTTCCTGTCCACTGGACTGACCATGCTGCTAGCCTTTAGCAAACTAGGAGAACCTCTCCTGACGAACGTTTTACACTTGGGGCATTACATCAGGATTTCACAATCTGCTTTGTTGGGCAAGTATGTGTGCACATACGCAGAATTTGATGTACACAGCACTGGAATTTACTGGTTTCAGTTCATCTACACTGGAATTGTTTTGATGGTGAAAAATGTCTTCTCAAAAATGTCTTCAAATTGCTTGGTTCTTCCAATCAACCGTCCAAAACGGGAGCAAATTCTCACATTTAAGAAGCTGGAAAAGAGTTGGGCCATTTTGCCTGATAAACTGTTTAGATGAGGGATCGATCAGTTAATCAGAGGACGAGGGAAAATGGGATTCTGGTTTAGTTAGCAGGATAATGTGGCTCCATCTTCTGCTCTTGTTTCATCAGACACTCGATAACTAACTGAAGAGCTCAAAATATTGCATCTGTGTGATGAGTTCAGAGCTTAGAGAACTTTGTTACAATGGAGGTTATAATGAAGGTTAAAAAGCTTCTAAATTAATGATGATGCTTGGTTTGTATGGAGGCTGGTGTTTTTTTATTCCCAGTCCACATATCTGGAACAAGCTCTCAGAAAACTCTCAGATCTTTTACATCAGGGCTTAAAACCTTCCTGTGTTCTGTTGCCTTTTATTAAATTCAATTTGTTTCTGCACTGTAACCGCATTATTCTTTGTTTCTTTCATATCTTCTCTTAATGCCTCTTTGTGTCTTATAGAAAGCATTTTGAATTGTCTTGCAGATGAAAGGCACACTACAATTAAGCCCTTTCCACCGATATCTGGAAAATATAGATGAGGTTTGACTATTGCTCCCATGAGTTTTGCTTAGGAAATGAAATTCCTTGACAAGGTCGATTTGCCTCTCAGTGTGGGTTACTCTGACACAGTCCTGTCTTATTTTCTAGCCCTGGCTGGGATCATATAATTGTTGGTAGAAGTCAATAACTTTGGACACATCCAGACAGCTGGTGAGACAAATAGGAAAAAAAAAACATGCACAGAAAGAATGGCATGATGTAGAAGGGGGAGGACATGGACTGACTTAAAATAAATGTGTATTGTGTGGAGTGAAGGATGTGGGCTGTGAGATGTTTTTCCTGAAAACAGTCAAATACAGAAACATACAGTTTTCACACTTACACACACACGTCTATGGTAAAGATACGGGCAGCCCTGATAGCCCTCAGGCATTCATGTATCCACAGAGAGGATTTGGTCAATTTTCCGCATTTCAAAACAACATCAACAGCCCGGTTTAATATGTGGAACACAAGCAGCACAAATCCAGAGTCAATTCCGTCATGCTTCCTACGTAGAGCATGAATTCTGCCAGAGTTGGCACAAACACATGCTGCCGCCACACGAATCACCCCCTCACACGCACACACACAAGCACACTGAGGAAGCTGTGTGAGTCATGTTGAAGATTTCATTCATTTGTTTTTCAAAGCGCTGTGTGGAGAACGGTGACACTGCTGCATTAATGGACATTAAAGCAAGACCTCACTGGCACCATCGTTCAGGTAGCTCCAACTGTTCATGCTGGTTGTCTTAAGATGATGCATTGTGAAACAAAAGGGATTTGCCTGTTTAAAATCGGAGAATGCAAAGATTAATTTGATGCAGTTGGGACTCATTTTAGGTGCCTGGTCACACCAGAGAGTGGCACAGCAAAGTTCATCCACGTGTCCTCATGGGATACAACATGTGGTGCTGTAGGACTAGGGTTGTAGGGACATCTTGCCGTGCTGGTTGGAGAACTACTGTAGCTGGCAAACTACAGTGTTGACTGCTAACTCTCAGACAGCCGGGAATATGCTAACACCAGTGAGCTAGATAGTTTGCCAACAGCTAGCAGGCTCCCTAACACGACAAGTTCATACAGTAGGTGCAAGAGACATATTTGTACCATTGACTGCTGTCTGACTGGGGTTAAATAACAGCAGGGGGTGTAACCATTTTTTTGATTGTTGTTCTAAAACCTGCATTGTTCACATCCATGTTTTCTAGCTAGCATTCCACTTCTCTTATCTGCTGTTTTCTGGCACATTGTGACATTTCTTTAACACCACCAACTGATCCACTATTCCAGTGGAACAGCAGGAAACTGTTGTCAGGAATGTGCATCACATCATGCACATGTGCATCCATGTGTTCACTTGTACAACGGGGACCGGTTCGTCTTAAATATTTCTGCATTGCACCACCAGTAGAACAAACCTGCACAGACTCCACTTCAATATGAATAATGATGTTGCCAAACTTTGATGCTGGGCATTTAATTCTGCAGCTTTAACGTCAACACACTTGCTGTACCTGACCAGCAGTGAAGCATAAATCCCAGGTTGCAGCTTTTAACAGTGAACATGTCAAACATTTAGGTGATCAGGGGAAGCAGAGGGTACACACCTTGTCTTTGAGATGCTTCTGTATGTCAGACAGGGACCTGGAGGTGTTCTGTGGACCACGCCTGAGAGAAACACACTGAGTTAAAGCACGTTCAGCTGCTGCCACCAAACGCCTAACAATGCAAACGCAGCGTGGTACTTCTTTGTTTAGAAAAGGTCTGCTGTGGCGCTGGAGGAGAGAAGTGCGCGTACCTCACACTGCTGCCGCCACTGCTGCTGCAGGCTCTGTGGGCTGCGGGAGCTTGTCTGAAGCTCCTCAGGAACTGCATGTAGTCCACGGTTTCCCCGCTCCTCTCACACACCTGCAGCAGCCACAAACACAAAGATGTGCAAGCAAACAAACACGACTGTGAGAGTGATGATGATGGAAAGCACAGAGGAGGATGAAGATGATGGTGCGGGGGGAAGCATTCATTTCTGCACTCAAGCCCACTCCAAACTTTTCAAACATTCCAGCACCAGCGCCCATGCTAATGGCACATGTAATGGCATCTCTGTGGAGACAGGAAGCGGCGTCAGGTGGGTGGAGAAGTCATTTTCAGGATGAGGTTGTTTGGGGAGAACACTAGGTGTTGTTCTCTAGAACAGGGCCCACCTGGGGGATGCAGCCGCATGCTTTTGTTCTGACCTTGTGCTGCTTTTCATGAGAATGGACAACAAACACACACGCACACACATGCACACACACACACACACACACATACACACACACTTAAAGGAAAGCTGGTAAGGAGTGACACAACCCTAAGAACACAAAATCAGAGAGTTAGTTTCCACAAAAACACACACACAAATACACACATGCATTCGATCAAGAAGACAAACACACGCACACACACACACACACACACACACACACACACACACACACACACACACACACCCACTCACGTATACCTATTTTGGTGGCTCATAATCAAAGTACAGTCCCTGTTGCCCTGCCCTACATCCTTCCATGGTGTAATCCAGTGCAGCAGTCCCCAGCGGAGCTCCTAGCATTGAGTCTTATTATAGACACCACACCGTCCAATTATCACCGCTATCAGCAGTAACACGCAGCCCCCACCTCAGGGGATCGGGGGGCTCTCTATGCTCTATATACCTGTGACAGTGTTGTTACACCTGCAGTTCAGTTTGAGGCTGAAGGTGAGCTGGAGGTCAGTGGCTGATGGTATGGAGGGCAGGGTCATGGGTGTGACATACTGTAAATAGCGGTTTAGCTTTAATTTTAAATTGTTTTCATGGTGGTTCTTTCTGCAGGGGGAGTAACAAAGTATTAATCAGGATAAATCCTGCAGATTAGAAGAAATCTCCATGTATTAGTATGCTGAAATAATTCTTCTGAAATAATGTGTTTGGAATTATGTGGTAAACTAAAAAAAAAAGTGTAAACAAAGCCAAATATTTTTATCTAAAAGAGAAATTATCTTAGATTCTTCAAAGTAGCCACCTTTCCTTTATTGACAGCTTTGCACACGGCTAACGTTATCAAGACATTTGGAGCACCAAATCGCAAAGTGAAGCAAATGCTGTGTTTTTGTTGTGCTGCTGTCATAGTTATATGGTTTCCACTAAATTCAAATATGTGTTGCTGAGTTTCCATCAAAGTAATTTTCAGTCCACAATTGAGGGGATTTATTATTATTATTACACTGGGCGGGTTACATCTGGATGTCATGCATGTCCAAACAGCTCACTTGAGCGTGCAGTGAAGATAAGATCACATGATCGTCCTGTTCGCTTCCCACTTCCCCATCATCACTGACAAATGATAATTCATACAACAATCCAGTTAGAGCTCACACAATCAGAACATGGTCTCAGTTTAGGAAACAGTTTGCTCTGAAAGAAGTCTTCTCTCTGTTATGTCAAACCACCTCTTTACCCCCACCAAATGAGATCTGTCTTTTCGAGTTATTAAAGATTTATACCTTGATGGGCTATTCACATCATTCCGCCTATAGGCAGAAAGATTTAACCTACCCCACTCTCATTTCTACCATCATTTACAGATGAGGCATTTTGTACAGACAGAGATGCCAAAAATCTGCAAATGTAATATACTACACTATTCCTTTCTTTGTATAAAAAACATTGTGTCAGTTTGTCCGATGTGGTGCAGTACAGCACGTAGGCTGCTGTGTGACTAGATAAGTTATATGCTTTGTTAACAGCAGATCAGCTGCACAGATGAGTGCAATGAACACGTCGCATACGGTTATTTCTCACTGTATATCATTCATTTCCTGCAGTTTCATTTTTCATGCAGTAATGTTGAATATGGCAGAGAACAGACAAATCATTAGTAACTGGAGGTGTGTCTTTATCAGCCTTCTCGCTTGCTTTCTCCCTAAATTTGGACAACAACAATCTGCATTTCACCATTTCAGTGGTGAAATTGGAACTCCACATTCACCATATACATTTTTATGTTCCATTATTAGATTTGAGGCCACTTGGGGAAAGCAGAACAAGCTGTAGACACAATATTAGCATATTATGAACTTATAAATTTGATATAGGAAAACTGATAGCAACCAGTTGCCTATTTACACATACAGCAAATGAAATTTGAAAAACAAAAAAAAAAAAGCGACTAAAAGGCAAATCATCATTAGATGATAGACAGTGGGTGGGCAACCAAAGCCTGCTCAAACATGATTGGTCAATACTACTCAGACAACAAACAGACTTCTAACGGAAACCAGATCACACAGAGTGTGTCCAGAGTCTCACAGCTAAACGTGAGTTCAAATTAGGCTTTAAATTGTAGAGTGCGTCTCCAGAGAGGTAGTCTGGATGCTGCTACATTTAAGGGGAATCAAAATCAATTCTAATCACACTGAATAAACACGGGGAAAAAGACACTTGGCAAGGGAGGAGACAGAGCTTGAGCTCTTATGATGCAGTGGATTTTCTCCATCTTGTTCTCTGCAGGAGTCTGGCTGTCTGTCACTGGCTTTTTCTGTATCATTATATTTGTCAGCTGTGATTGTCTCTTTGTCCATTGTCCCCATTAAGCTGAAATGATTCAAGCAAGTTTTCTTTTATTATCCCAGCATCCAGGGCACGTTTAAAAACTGATCAATAGTTAATAAAAAATGATCTCAGTCTCAAAATGTGGCATGGATGAGACTAGACAGATAAATAAATAACAGAAGAAGAAGAAGAAGAAGAAGAAGAAGAAGTGAGGGTGGGGTTGTCAGGCTGCTTGTGGCATATCACCCCCTCAAGCACAAAGCAACTTCCACATCAGAATGTCACCAGAACAACAGCTGCTGCTCCACTGATAGTCCTTTAAAGTAAACTTTCTACAACTCTCCAGAAAGCAAACACACACACACACACACACACACACACACACACACACACACACACACACACATCCACAATGTGTAATGAATAAGATGGTGAGATGGTGTATGGGGGGGGGGGGGCACAAAGTGCTGATATTATGGGAGGAAATCTGCGTGAGAAAGACAGGCAGTCAAACTGTCAGGCGTGAGCGCTGAGACGGAACAAAGAGGAACAGTGGAGACGATTGCAGTGGCGTCGCAGAGTGACAGAGGCATCGTGCTCACAGATGAAGATGAAGGCAGAGGGGGAATTATGCCGCCGTGCACGGAGCCCAAACGAACCACACACACGTGCACGCTCCATTGATCGATGCCAGAGAGGAGAAGCATCCTGATACAAGGCCTCAGCTCTCTCATTAGGCCTCATGGATGCAGAATGACGACTTCCGCATCCGACATCAGCCAAAAATATTACTACTGCTGCTGCTTTCACGGCCAACATTTATTTATTTATTTTTTTTATGCCTTCATTTTTTGGTAAACATCTGCATGCTGCAGAGGAATCCATGAAATGAAACAGAAAAGAATAAGTCTGTGGGCTGGTTCAGAGGAAAAGCTGATGGAAGCTCCGCAACAGAGGTGCAAACAAGTAACGTCTGCATTAACAGCTGCCAGAATCACTTCTCCTCTGACCAGTCTCCACGGCCACAGAGCATCATTTGTCATTGTCAGCTCCCTGGAAGAGATTAAAAAAAATCTTCTACTGCCATCTTCTGGATGATGCCACATGTAACAGCACAGATATAACTTGGACAGGAAAAAAAATCTAAGACAGCCTTTTTTTTTTTTTTTTTTTTTTTGAGGCCCAGTTCACATCTTAACCATGTGTACAGGAGCCAACAGCTAAAACTGATATGTTACAGTCATTTCTTTGGTGAGTTGGCCCTGTTTGAGAGGTTGGGGGTGTACTGGTGTTGAGTTATATGTTTGCTGCTGTTGAGCACACCAAAATAAATTCCAACCGAGAGTTAAGTTGATATGGCAATGAATTATTGAGTCTTGATTCTAGCTGAAGTGCTTTTTGGAGCCCATGCTGTCTGACCTCCATGTGGAGTGAGAGGGCTAAATGAATGTTCTCTCACCTTGTGGACCAGAGTGTCGAGCTGCTTCTGACTGACGCACAGCAGCCTCTCCAGGACTCCTCTGAACTCCTCCTTGCTCACCAGCCCTGTCCCATCAGGGTCCAACGCCACCAAGGCTGACTTGATTTTTGCCAGGCTGCCATGATTCAGAGGCTCCACCTTGTCCATGGTGAGCCACCGGCATGGATGGTAGGTTACTGGGTGGACTGAGGGGGTCGGATGGGGATGAAATATTCAGGGAAATACAGAGTGATAGTTTCCCAGGAGCAAATTTTCTTTTCATAATTAAGAAAAACATACAAATCCACATAACAAGTGTGGTTTGAAGGCTTGATCAGTGTCATTTGCTATGCTATAGTATATGCATATGACATATAATATAACGTGTTAATACCTTTGGTATGACACTTACAGTGTCTATAAAAAGTATTCACCCGTCTTTTAAGTTTTCATGTCTTATTGTCTTACAACATTGAATAAAAGTAGATTTACTGCGGCATTTTGGACAGAATATAGCAGAGGACACTGAAGGTTGAAAAGCCACTTACCCCTATGTGTGTAAATCCATGTCTGTCTGGATCCCTCACCTGTCTGTCTTCCTGTGGAGGAGTGTGTGGTAGGGCTCGGAGCCGTGTGGGGCTGAGGGCCGAGGACTGCTTGTCCCAGTCCAGGGTGAAGAGGCAGCAGCTTGGCCATACTGGGTGAAACTGGTGTGTGTGTGGTGCGTGGAGAGAGGTAGGAGGGTGATAAATGACACTGGGAGGGTGGACTGTGGTTGCTAGTTAACTCATGAACATGATCTCTCTCTCTCTCTCTCTCTCTCTCTCTCTGTGTGTGTGTGTGTGTGTGTGTGTGTGTGTGTGTGTGTGTGTGTGTCTGAAATGAATCAGCAGTTGACACCCCTGAGCATACCATACTGTATACAAGCGTTCAGTCTGGTTTTGTTGCCTCTGCCCACTATTGTCAAACCAAGTTATCTGTCACCATGGATGCAGAAAAACAGAATGAATGTTATTTCCCTTAAATATTAAAAAACAAGACATTTAACAATGGGTAGTGACTCAAAAACCAGTGAGGGAAAGTAACAAATGTACTGATGGACTGTACATAATTACTTGCATTTTATATGAATATCTTCATTTTAAACTCCATTTCAAGGGAAATACTGTACTTTTTGCTCCACTGCATTCATTAGACAGCTATAGTTAGTTTATTTGCAGGTTAAAATCAGCCTATTAAATACAGTGTATTAAATTGCTGTCCACTTCAATGCATCAGTAACTAGAAAGGCACTCAGAGAGCGCAGACCTCTACCAAGACCAGCCATCCACTCGTCTATGATATGCAAATCTACAGGTGCAAACTTCACGGTTAATATCATCACTTGTACTCGTGAAGCGTGTTCCCTGGTTGAGTTTATTGCAGATAATTCACAATACGAGCTGCTTTTCATTCCAATTACCAGCCTGCATTTCATGGCAGTTTCAATCTACGTTTCACAAGCAACTGGCACAAGTTCTGAACAAGACTTTAGACCCTGAAGAGTTCAAATAAAGAGAACGCAGTCATCAGATATTGCCTGAAGACACAACTTTATTAATAAAGCAGCAAGCAAAGCATGTTAAATACAACACAAGATGGCCAGGAAACACAGACAGGCATGTATAAAAACCCAAACAAACCATAAAAATGGAGATGGGCAGCTGAAGCCTTGCCAACGACTGTAAACAGAGTGACGGACAGAAGAGAGAACAATGAAAAGAAAGAATGAGCAGCTGTAAAAGAGGCAGCGTGACGAGTGTCTGCTGAGGTTGTCGTTTACATCCACACAATTAAGACATTCACAAGTGTCTGGTAGAGCGCAGGGAGTGGTCTGCTGGACTGGAAATTACTGTGGCAACAGAGGAAGAGGAGGAGGTGCTGGACTTCTTGTAAGGGATGCCTCAGGCTAATAGTCTGACTCCAGATACTGCTGCTGTGGCGACACTACAGTGAGTAGCAGGAAACAGTTAATGCTGGTTGTGGGTTAATACTCTGCTCTCTCCTCTCCTGCAGCCAAAACTGGTCATTTCTGAGAAAACAGAGCCAAAGAGAGAGAGAGGACACTGTTCACCCATCAGTGGTAGTGTGCAGCATGGTTCACACAGGGAGAGAGTGTGTGCATGACTGATAGCTAAAAAGCCAGGTGTGACTGCATTCATTGCATTAGAGATGGACTGAAATCCCGTTTGGACATCTACAGTGTCTGGCAGCTGAAGTCACACTGACAGTACACTGAAATCAGCCATTGTTCTTCCTGTCACATGCAAAAATCAATTTCAACACACGGGTCATACAGAAAGTTAAACTGCTGCTGTAACTAAAGTGCTAAAGAGCACAAGTTAATTACCAAACAGCTGCAGGTGCACTGCCACCACTGTCTGGATTGAAGAGGGGCCAGACGGTGATTTGCATGTAGGTCAGGAAAACCATAATGGATTATAATCATATTTGTGATCTGGCTAACAGAGATGCACATATGTGGATACCAAATTGTATTATGATCACATCTGGATTTAATCTGGAGGTGACACCTGAAACAACTAGTGGAAATGGTGCCCAACGTTCTCTCTGTGTGAGAGAGTTGTGTGTAATTGATTAACTACAAATTTGTTTGGCAATTTGAATAACTATGATCAGATTTTAATCAAGGTGGACCTGCATTATTATCCAATTTTGTAGTTTTAAGACTTGATATGATTTACATTGTGCTCAGAGGGGAGTCAGTAAGGGCCCAGCCACAGATTTTTGGTCCCCAGCAGGTTTATATAGCCATGGTGTCGAGCCTTTGAACTTATTTTCAAATTTTACTATCATCACTACACATTATCTGCACCCTCCTGCATTATCTGCTGATGGAGCTCTGTGTTGTCAGACTAAACTCTGAGTCCTGTATGTAAAAAAAAATGTTTAAATGTTTAAATGTTCATCTATATTAGACTGCATTTATAGCTGGGAGACAATGCATTAAATATGATCTACTGTGTTTGGCACAGCTGCATTTGCAACTGAGCTGCAGCTGCTCATTATATCTGCCAGAGGGCATAAATTGGATGATTTATAGTAAATATAGTGCAGCAGATTGTGTCTCAAATGCTGACGATGTAACCGCCATGTTTGTGTACAAAATAAAATTTGAAATCTCAAGCAAAGTGTTAAGGCGTGGAGTGTGCTCCTCCTGACGGCCGTTATTTGTAGAATTTGCTTTCGAGTAATTAGAAAATCCCATGGCCCCTGGGTGCAGTCTTTGTCTTCCCTCAGCCCATTCATCTCAGTGTGTCATTTTTGGTATTACCACTGAGGAGCGCCAGGGTTCCACATTATTCAATTCTACACATAGTGCATTTAAAGACGCTTTAAAGTCAGTCTGGGAACCCTGATGCGTTCTTTCTCCCTCTCTCTGTCTCTCTCTGTCTCTAACACACACTCACATACATCCATACACACATAAAGCTCATACAGTAAGTGTCCAGTGGCAATCGGTGATGGAGGCTGAAAACCCTGGACTTGGACTTTGGACTTGAAGCAAAAAAACAATGATCATTAAACAATCTCCCAGCTGTGACGCTGAGCTACTGGGTTGACTTCGGCATGACAGGCTTCTTCTCTATAGGCTATCTTCCATGCAGCGACTTGGCTTGGGGGCGACTGCTGCATCAAGACAACTGCTAATGCACTCAGTTTCAGGGTTTGACCGATACATTGATTTGACAGTTTAAAGGGCAGATATTGGTGTTGTCTGTAAAACCTGTGATTTTCTTTGGCAGTTTGTTCAATTATGATATAACTATATCTGTCACAGATGACATCCATACACATTTTGAATGCTTAGAAATCTCTTATTCAGCCATTGTACCTAAGTTTCAATATCTTTTCAAAAGCTTGGTGTTGTTGGGTAATTCCTCACATCCCAGTTTCCCAGCAGCAAATAGGTGTGTGTGGCCTGACCTTCAGCGCTACAAACTATAAAACTGTTTCATTAGCTTCTCTGGAGAGGTTTAGTGTCTCATGATGGTGTAAACAAGGGTTTATCCACCTGACAACCCGCAACATCAGAGATCAACACTGAGACTACTTGTAGATATCGGTGGCTGATCAATTCACAAGTTCATTGGCTATATTTGAATAATAAATGAATTTAAAGGCCGAGTCACGTGACAGATGTCCAAAATAAAAATGAAGTAACTGAAAGATGAGTCCGGAAAACTTCAAGTGCAGCATGCTTCAAAGTGCTTGCTGAATCATTGAACAGCATCTGAAACCACCCAGCATGTTGTTGCAGAGGTGGGAAACCAGGCTGGATCTGAACCTCTATAATGCTCATTTCTGGCATACCAGGAACTTTATAGATTGGTAAATAATGGTCAGAGCAACTCATCTGGAAGATAGACAACCATAACATGGAAAATTTGGCTGAACTGGCTGATTTTTTTTCCAAATCCAGACATGTTGACGTGTTTTTTTGTGTGTATTTTTTGTGTGTATTCTACGATTTTGAATATATGGTGGCATGAAATAGTTTGGGCACCAAGGATCAAAATTTCTGTTACTGTGAATAGTGAGTAAATGGTGACCTGATTTCCAGTTCTTCAGTATCTTAAGCAAGATTACTTTTTTATTTCCATGTTTTATGGATTCAAAATTACAAAAAAGGAAAAGGGCCAAAGGGCCTGAGGCAAAGGTTTGGGCACCCTGCATGGTCAGTACTTTGTAACATCCCCTTTGGCAAGTATAACATCTTGTTAACGCTTTTTGTAGCCAGCTACGAGTCTTTCAGTTCATGTTCGGGGGATTTTGGCCATTTCTTCCTGCAAAGGGCTTCTAGCTCTGGAAGATTCTTGGGTTGTCTCACATGCACAGCGGTTTTGAGCTCTATCTACAGATTTTCAATGATGTTTAGGTCAGGGCACTGTGAGCGCCATGGCAAAACCTTCAGCTTGGTCCTCTTGAACTAGTCCATTGTGTATTTTGAGGTGTGTTTAGGATCATTATCCTGTTGCAGAAGCCATCCTCTTCTCTTTGTCAGTTTTTGTTACAGTGTGATGTTTGCTTCCAGAATTGGCTGGTATTTAATTGAATCCATTCTTCACTCTACCACTGAAATGTTTGGCTTGTTTAATTTCTTTGCAAACTCGTGACACTGAATTTTGTGGTGTGGACACAGGAAAGGTTTTCTTCTGATGGGTCTTCCATGAAGGTCATATTGGTGCAGGTGTCACTGCGCAATAGAACAGTGCACCGCCACAGTAGTCTGCTAAATCTTCCTGAAGTTTGAGAGTTTTCTTGATCTTTCAAACCTCAACTTGACCTCCATTGTTCCTGTTCGAGAGATAACATAATCCTTTATTAATCCCGCAGTGGGGAAAGTGTTACAGCAGCAAAGGAGATAGTGAAATAGCAGGAAGCATCAGTAAAAAAAACAAAAATATGATAATATGTCAAAAATATGCCAAGTAAAAAAGGCAATGCTTGAGTTCACATTATTGTACATTGGAAATGTTGATATTGCCCAGTTCAGTATGTACTGACATTGCACATGAGTGAATTTATCAGTTTGGGTGTGTGCAAGCAGGAAGGAAGGACCTATAGTATCTCTCCTTCACATACTGCTGGTGAAGCAGCCTGTCACTGAAGGAACTGCCCAGTGCTGTCAGAGTGTCCTGCATAGGGTGGGACATGTTCTCCATCAGGGGTGATAGCCTAGCCATCATTCACCTTTTTCCCTTTCCACCTCTGCCGGATCAAGGGGGCATCACAGGACAAAGCTGGTCATCTTAGTCACTTAGGTCTCTTCCTCCATAGAAGATGGCACCACAAAATCAAAAACGTCCTCAGCAGTGCCCCCTGCAATCCAGAAGACCTGAGTGTCCTCAGCAGATGCAGTCTGCTCTTGCCTTTCATATATTGTGCATTTGCCCCATGGCTGGTTTACATGTCCTCCCCCACACTTGCATGAGTTTCCTCCAGGACCTCTGGTTCCTCCACCATGAAAACTTCTACTTTAGGTCTCCTGCCAGGGCCCTTAACCAAGGCACTGGCTTAGAGCTAGAGTTGGCCCAGCGCTCCTCAGGGATGGGTTAAATGCAGAGAACAAATTTCACTACATTGTACTAAATATGACTGAATATGAATTTGTGACAATAAAGAAAAGGAAGAATCTTCAAAGAGGAAGGAGGCCGGACTATTCCCTGCAGGGCTCCCGTGCTGCAGACAACCATGTTGGACTCCCAGTCCTGTATCCTCATGTACTTTGGTCGGTTAGCTAGTCCATGATCCATGCTGTGAGGTGGTGGTCCACTCCTGTGCTTGTTTGTCTCCCGCTAGTGCTGTGCTCAACCTCAGCACAGCTTCCCATCTCCTCCTCCTCATCTTGCGGGGAGCATCAGAGTTTCTACCCAGGAAGCACCGCCATCAGCTGATCCCTGGTGTAAATCATTACACTATTAAAAACAATGTAAAAACCAGTGAGCTAAAAAACAAGCAAAGGTAAGAAAACTAGACGAGAAAGCTCAACAAACAAAAATAATGCACTAGTTTTGCTTAATATGTTGGAGAGAATGTTTGATCTTTACCTTTACGCCTTTTGGAAATGAGCCCATCTTTACTTGATTAGCTATTCACAGTAACAGAAACAGAGGTGCCCAAACTTTTTCATGCCACTGTAAATGTGCACCAATAGTTCAGCTCAAAAGCATCTGTCCCTAAAAAACCTATATCGGTCGAACCCTGGTTAGTATGTACACATATACAGACACAGCAGTGGGAACTTACTGTGGAAGTCGTGGTTGAGGGAGGTTTGGCTTAACTATTCATTGAGGAATTTCAATAAATTCATAATAAATCCAGATTTGTTTTGATCAGTCCAAGGGTGGGAGTTTTGATGACTGGTTGAGACAGATTGCATTCTGGGAAAAGTCTTGTAGTGTAATTCCACTGTCAGACTGTACCAATAAACTTCAGACAGACTGAATGGAGATGTAGGAGCGTGGGTTTTGGCAGGAAGTGTGCACTTGTCAACTGTACTGAAGTAGATCAGCGGAGTGGAAAGTAGAGAGGCGGTACGGCGCTCCTCACAGGCAGAAGTCAAAGGTCAGGTCAGACTTTCCCATCTTCTGCCTGTACACCGTGTCAAACTTTTCATTCATGGACACTGTGAAGACGTCCTTCCACAGACCTACACGACCTGCGGGCACATACACAGAAAGGGGGAAGAGTTTTAAATGAGTCAAATGTTTAGTTAGCCTGGACATCTGCCTCTCACATTATTCAGAGCAGCTCACAGAGAAAGTGTTCTGTGCTGAAATTGATTCAACAGCCCAGACCGACTGATTCACTGATTAGCATTAAGACCAACTTACCGTGAGTCAACTTTATTTTTGCTAAGTTAATGGAAACTTTGTATGTGGGAATATGCATGACTAAAGCACAAAATCAACGCTGACAGGGGACCAGCAGCTCATGTTTGCCCTCACAGGTTAATCCCAGAGGGAGTTTGCTTAGTTGATTTTTTTTTCTTTTTTTTTTTTTAATTTATGAATCATGATTGGTAGGATTCAGAGCATGCCATGTAACTAAAACAGATTCATTTGCTGATGTTCACTACAAAGCTACTATCAACACTCATGTTCACTAAGTAATTACTTAATTCACTTAAATAAACCTCTTGGCAAAGGCCTTCAATCTCAAGTCAAGATAGATTTGCATTACATGAATGTTTAATATAAGCTGGCGGATTAATTCTTTGAGTCCAATCCTAATTTTCTGTTCCAATGCAATAAATAAATCCAAGGAAGGATGCAAGCTATGCTCAAACTGCTCTTTTCAGTTGGTTTGGAGACTTTTAGTTATGCTCAAGAGTTGTGTGTGACTGTGTTTAATCTGATGAATGTAATGATTCATGTGACAGCATCTGACAGATTTTTTTTTTTTTCCTGTCCTGAAAACATCACATTTTATTTGACGTGTTTCAGCTGCAGAGGGAACGCAGCCTGACGTGGCAGTGACTCACCTGCTGTGGTGCTGTGGTGTGTGTGAGACAGATCAGACTGACTGTCAGCTGTAGGTTAAGCCTATAGCAGACCAGACACCAGATTTCCATGCACTAAAAGAAAAAACAAAATTATGGGAAAACAGAAAAAAAAACAAACAAAAAAAAACAGATGACAGAAACCAAAACATCACATCAAAGACAGGAATGTTGACATAAACCAAAGAGAATAATTGTGACAACTTAGAAATAAATGTAAAAGGTGAGGTTGAAATCATATGCAACATAATTATAGTATTGTATAATGAACGAATAGTGAGTCAATCTGTGGTGTAGCTGCAACATGTAGCCACAGGGTGGTGCTCATATCCATGTGAGGAACTTCCAACACCCTAATGGACTTTTCTTTACCTGTTTATATTTCATAACCTCACATTTCATGATTTTCCCTCTAAAACTCTGTTATTATGAAAGTAATGATGAAAAACATTTTGATAATTTTCCTTTTATCTCACAAAATATTGTTTTCCCTATATATTCTACACAGTTTATTTCACATGATTACTTAAGTATTTGCCTAATAATAAACACTCCATAGATAATAATGATAAATGGGCAAATGCAGCACCTGCTACATATTGACAGATACCTTTCAACACTTCCAACTGCTCTAAGTCAAATGCACTGTATGTTAATTATGCTGAGACTATTAATGCAATTACACCACCTAATGCACTGTATGCCAAAATCAATGGTGGATTAAATGCTAAAGTATGTGATATAAAGCTTGTATTGTCTAATGCTACAGTGTTCTGTGAAAAGGGTCTCATATAGGCTCTCATAAAATGCAGTTGTCCTGCCTCCAAAGTGAACTGCTCAGCTCACTATAGGGCATTTGTGTGAGTGTGTGTGTACACATGCATGTGTTAAAATGGAAATATATTCCAGGTAGGCCTCTCTGTGCCTGTCCATATGATCCTGATCTAATTAGAACATCATTATAGTATACAGTATTAGGCAGTGGGTGTGGCATGGATGTATTTAAACTACTTCAGATGACCGGGCCTGCTGTACAGAATGTAACAGATAGAATTTCCATACAGTGTCCTGTCCTACTTAAAGCATTCACACTGTTTACAACAGGTCAGTGAAAAGTGGTCTAAGATAACTCCCCATACACAACATCATTGATCCCTAATTCCTAGCACAATAAGAACCACACAGTATGATAGCCTAATGCTATTGCTAATTATTAATTTTCATTACTTCTTAACAATTTCTTGAGAGTTTCTTGAAAAGAACTGTGTTATTTTGTAGTAGTTTGTAGTGTTGTTATCCTCCTTTCAGCTTGTAGATGTTTCTTTCCTGTGGCAAGTCATGAACCATCTTTGCACATGTTTTTGTTTTTCTCAAAACTCCCTGGTCTTTAAATAGCTTTGTAAGAGGAGATCTAAAGGCTCAGTCGATATCATGAGATCACTGATATGAATCAGACCTGACCTACAGTAATGGCTCTAAAAGAGGAACGTTAACCACATTTATGCTCTCTCAGGCCTCAGTATCCTCCTTGTCTGCAGAGTTCTTTCTGTCAAATGTACTCAAGACTTCAATTGGCATTACACCAAAAGTGATGTCTTATACAGAGTAATGCCTTTGTTGCACATTTTAATGGAGACTTTCTCTGGAACACTATTTTCTGGAAGCTTTATGTTTTCCTTGTACTGTTTCTTGTTTGCTGTATTTCTTTGACAGTGGACGCGTGTCTTGTCTTGCCAAAATGCATGCAAAAGCATAAAAGTTATATGGTATCTATTGTAAGTCATGGATAGTCTTCTTGTAGTCTTTCTCCACACAGTTTGGAAAGAGCTGTTATGCCACTTAATTGAAGTTATAGTTATTAAAGGAGTCCTCCCCAGCCTGTGCTACAAACATGCAGCAAAAGACATGCTTTGGCTGGTTTTCCACTCATACATGCCTGAAAAGCACAGAGGAGAGCATGTTAGATGTAGTGAGAGTGGAATGAAAAATGGTTTTAAAACACGTTTGGTTGATGCCACTCCACAGTGTCAATGTCAGTTACAAAGAAAGCCCTTTCACGGAGACGTCAAGGAGCCAGAAACTCAAAATTCTGCCTCTTTAGCAACCAGAGGAACAGAGCAGTGTTTTCCTCCTCTGTTTCCTCTCCCACTCACCCCTGCAGATGGACAGCGCCTCCGAGTTGCAGCACTGCTCGATGAGCTGGTTACAGCTCTCCACCATGCCCTCCAGCTGAGCCTTGTCACAGGAAACACCCAGAAACCGGGCTAACTGTTCCACCAATGTGGCCAGATCCTGGAGAGGAGACGAGAGAAGACACTAGAATTATCGCTTTGTGGTCGTATGCCTGTGTCAATCAGTCAAGTTGTAGTTTGCATCCATGTGTATCCACACTCATGTAGTATATGTAGTGAAGATTATGAGGGATTTTTACAGATGATTAAGAACTATGAAAAAAAAAGTGTGACTTATAGTCCAGAAAAGAAGGTACAGAGGACTGATAGAGGTGCAATGATGTGAAGCTCAATATAAGCAAAACCAGTGAGCTTGTGGATTGCAATGCTTCAAATATGGATGTTGCTGCAAAGAAGCTACAAATTCACATGTGTTTTCAGCACAGAAGATCTAAACAATCCCCACAGTTCCAAGGTGGACACCAAGATTAGTGTCACCAATTCAGAATCTGACCAAATGTGAAATATGGGCACAATCTGCCCTTCTGTTCCTGAGTTATGGTGTTGAGTAATGGCCAGAAAAGTGTTTCTGTAGAACACTATGATCTCACATTGAAGTTGACCTTTGACCTTCTGGATATAAAATGTCATCACTTCATCCTATTAGATATTTGTGACAAATTTTGTCATAATTAGCGTAAGAATTCTTGAGTTACTGTCAGAAATCTGTCTTGTGAAGTCACAATGTCTTCAGGTCTGGACTGTTTAGTTTTCTTATTTCCTGTTTTATTTTGTAGCCATCCCTCATGTGTCAAAGTTTACTTTACTTCCTGTGTTTTCCACCCTTGTGATTGTTTGATTGTGTCCACCTGTGTGTCATTAGTTCTCCTCCCCTGTCTAAGTAAGTGAGTGTGTTTCCCTTTGTCTTTGTCTTTGTCTTTGTCGCATCATCCCTTATGAGTGGTTTCCCTGTTCCCTGTGAATATCTGAGGCCTTCTAGTCTAGTCCCTGTTTGTTTGATGAGTGTTGTGTTTCCCTGGATCTTGCTTTTGTTTTGGGATTTTTGAACTCTCTTGGATTTTGCTTGCATTATGTGCTTTTTACTTTGGTTTTGACCTCAACTGCCTCGGCCCCCTGTAAGTCCTTTGTTACCTTGCCTTTATTTTGTTGAATTTTCTGATCTGCTTCCGTCCTGCCTTTTTCTTAAGTCTGCATCATTGGGTTCACTTCATTGTTTTTTGGCCACTACACCATAACACAATGGCCTTTCACCACTAAATTCTAATCAGTTCATCCTTGAGTCCAAGTGGACATTTGTGCCACATTTGAGGAAATTCCCTCAAGGCCTCCCTGAGATATCACATTCACGAGAAAGGGACTGACAGATGGATGGACGGACTGACAACCTGAAAATATAATGCATCTCGGCTGTCATCGACACGGCATAAAAAGAGAAGTAATAAAAATGGGAAGCATTAATTGCATAGAAATATAGATATCAATGCCTCCCTCTTGAATTCTTATATAATTGCAAGGCAGTGATTCTGTTCCCCCAAACAGCATCCACCCACAGCTGTCGAGAACGCACTGTTCCCTCTGCTTACACAACCTACATGGCACAAAGGTGAGAAACACTGACTAAGGACGTAAGACAGTTACAAGACAAAATGTACAGCTCTGTGTGAACAATACTTCATACTGGAACATATAGGTTATCAGTGTACTCTGGTTACAACACATGCATGGCACATGGGCGCATGTATGTGTCCGTGTGTGTTCAAGGCAGGTTCAGTTAGAGATTACGATAAGTGATGTTTGGAGTCAGTCTTTACAGTTACAAAAGATATTGAAATTGAAAGTGCAGTTAGCAATATTTCTCCTGGCCCTTGATCTACCTGTGTGTCTCGGGGTATTTCTTGGGTTTTGGTCAGCCTTAATGCTTATGCTGTGATTAGTTTCCCTGGTGAAAACATTGTATTATCACACCTTTCATCATTCAGAGTCAGTGGGTTGAATCTGTTTTGCAAAGGAGCGTTTGGGTGTTGGAGTGAGTGTTGGTGCCCTCTTTTGCCTTTGCAGCAGACAATCAATCAATCAATCAAACTTTATTTATATAGCACTTTTCATACACAATAAAATGCAACACAAAGTGCTTTACAAGAGTTAAAAACAATAGAAATGAAAACAGAACAACACTAAAAACCCATCCGTCCCACCCTCCGTATGTACTAACACACACCCTCAACTACACACACACACACACACACACACACACACACACACACACACACACACACACACACACACACACACACACACACACATTCTCACTACAGACAGTAGCAGGAGTAATGTCAGCCCAGTTATCATGAGTGAAGGCTAGTTTCATCAGCTGATCCACTGGCGTTAGGACACATCCAGGGCAGCATGTCAGCCAAATCTGTGCCACGATGCTCCACAGCTGAAGTAATCCCATGTTTAAGAGTCTGTCCGTTATCAGCAACATGTATAGAGGCTGCTGCATTCTCACATATTTGATTCAGTATTGTGGCAATTCTATTTTCAAGCTGTGCAATTCTCTCATTCAGTCGCTCAAAGTCTGTGCAGCTCACAGATTTTTCATATTCTCTCTGTCCTCATCCAATCAGACACAACAAAAAGACTTGTGCTGTTTGGAGGTCACACTCGCACAGTACTGAAAAGTAATAAAAATGATAACAAGAATGATAGCAGCCTTATGTTTCTACTCCATCAACCTGAATACCTCTTACCACATGAATACCCTCATCCACCCCTGGTCTCTTCCTGTCTCCACCAGCAGGTGGCACGGAGGCATGGTGGCAACACTGTCGCCTCACAGCTAGAAGGTCCCGGGTTTGGGACCATGCCTTCGGTGCCTGCTGCTCGAAGAAAGGGGTCTTTCTGTGTGGAGTTTGCATGTTCTCCCCGTGTTCACCTGCCCGTGTTCACCCCCACTAAAAACATGCAAGAAGATCACCACCTGACCAATGGTGACAAAAGAAACTGGGTGGGTCTGGGTGGTCTACCACGGAGGAAGGACTGACCAAGGATGGGTCAAATGGGTCAAAGCATGGCGTGTGCAGTTTCCCCTCCTAACTCTGCATGTTGTGTGCGGACTAATAAAGGATGTCTTCTTCAAACCCTTTACTCCTCAACAAACCACACTACATACCCCTCATGGTTACAAACATCTACTACCACCTCTCTGGGAAAATGTAACTCCACAATACCTTACCAGTTGTTAATACAGTACTTGGAGATAGACAGAGAAAGTTCAATGCTAATGCTTCCAGAAAAGTCAGATACTAGCTATTCTGCTACCTCTTTGTACTGGACTGACTTATGGAGACAACAAATTTTGAAGTTTTTCCAGTATTGAGTGAGAGCACTGCAGCCAGCTGCCACAAAAGAGGCTGAAAAGTAATCCCTCTCCTCTACATCCACTAAAAGTGTTTGTTTCCATTACTCTCAGCTCAGATTGCTTGACAGCTCTATGGAATGGATCCCTGCAAGGATAGATCTTTTTGTTAAAGAGTAAGATCCGTTTTATTTAACTGGAAATAGCCACTACATCCCTCTCGCCAAAGCCACCAGACTCTATTTACAGAGAAAGTAATTTTATCATCAAAAAACACACTTCTGATTGTTAGCGATAAATTACCTAAGCAACCTAAATCTAACCACTATCCCCATCCCCCCTCACCCAAAACCTTGATGCCATGTTTTACAGCCAGCTCTCATTTGTATTACATAATAATAACATTATTAAGACCTCATTCTGCCAACAATATGGTGAAAATTGCATCGCTCTTGTCACCTCCTGATGCAAAAAAAATGGTTTTATGGACTCCCCTCACTTGTCATTAGTCAACATCAATATGTTCAAAACTATGCTGCCCATATCCCTACACACACCTGCCCATATAACATATAACTCCTCTTTTACGTAATTTACAAACTCCTCACAGAGCTGAGAGGATGTGCAGAGACACACAGTCACATAGTCATTTGATCATTATTGATAAACAAATATTGATTAATGCACTTTAAAATTAAATTTAAATCCATTAGCCTTTGTGAACTTAATTTTTGTTGAACACCGCCGCTGTGCATATTAGAAGCATCTAACATGTCACTTTCTTTATGCACTTGGACACCACGATTTAATTTAGCTGACTTTTCTTTTGTTTCTTGATATTTTGTCTAAAGTTTCAAAAACAATGACATTCATTTCTAATAAGCCGATAGATTTTTAAGGGGTTAAGAAATAAGTTCATAATTTAATAAGTCTCTTTAAGCACCTGCTTCAGTTTTGGCAAATTATACCAAGTAGAGGAGATATGGCCACCAGAATACACAGAAAAATACAGCATCTGAGATATACTTCAAATGGTATTGAGTGGATTGTTTTTTATTTCGTATTCATAAGTGGTGTCATGTTTTTTAAACAAAAACAGGAGAAACTGGGAGACCAATTGCATTTTCTCCCTTCAGTTCTAAGAAAAGCCTATCTTGTGGGAGTCGGTGCCTCGTAAACATGATAAGACCAGATACTGTAAAAAGGGCCTTTGACAAAGCAAAGGGTAAATATTGATTGAGCTTATTATGTTCTTTTCCTTTTACTGGAGAGTTTTACACAAGAATGTTCTGTACAAAAGATAGAGGGGATACATGTGTCTGCCATGTCATATGAAAACAGGTACTAAGCATAAAGGACCAAACTGAAGGTAAAAATAGGTTAGGACTAGAATAAGCAAGGAAATCTGCTCTGCTATGAAAAAGTTAGAGCTGCCAGAGCTGCCTGGGCAATATTTATTAAGTGTGAAATATATAGAGGGGACCTCCCTTCATGATCTGGCAGTCTGCTTTGCTACACCTTGCTGTCTAGCTGCAGCTGCGGCAGCAGTAGTAGAGTAGAGTCTGAGTGGTGATGAATGAATGGTGGTTTGAAGTACTTATTATTAGTAGTCTATCCCTGCTCCTCCCTTTCCTGAGTCGATCAGGAGTTCAGATATCATAATATAGGCCATTCATTTCTGGACATATATTATAGGGTAACTTAGCCACAGCTGGTCCTTGTCTGTGAATTTCATGCATCATTTAATCAGGAGAATCCTGGTTTCAGCAGTCTGAGCAACACAGAGACCGGTGAGCTCCAACGTGACAGGGAAATGTTTGTCAGTACGTGAGATGATTATAATATAAAAAAGTGGAAGTCATTGAGAGGTTGTAATATGATTTTAATGTCAGAGCAATGTCATGAAGCCCCCTCTTATTAGCTGCAGGAAACTCTGACTCAACAGGTCAGAAGGACAGATAGGGGATCTCAGGTGAGGTGTGAAGTTGGTTCAAAACTTGTATAATATATGTCTTGTTTTAGGTATTGTATAAATACATATCAAATGAAGTAAACGGTTTCCAGAGTCAAGCTACTCACTGTGTGCATGTGTGTATATGGAAGAGAAAAAGAGATACAGTTCACACCAAAGTTAAAACCAAATCTGTGTCCTTGTCCCACAGAAGTGTTTCACAGAGCAAGCAATATACAGACAAGTCAAGGAGACTATCACCTTACCTCCTAAGAGAATTTAATGTCAATCTGCCAATTAGATATAACGATGAAATGATAATGATGATGAGATCATTTGCTTGTAAGTGAAAGTTTCATGGTTATCAAGCTCAGTTTCTTGCTTAGGAAGTGTTGGGTAGATGAAGTTAGATGAAGAAATAAATAAGCATTTTTATTACTCTATTACTCTTGTAAGTTGTGTTAACTCTCTCTCTCTCACACACACACAGAAGCGCACACACACTCACATAAACGCATGTGCATTTTGATCAGCTTGACTTTTATGCTCTCTTTGTACAGATCAATTGCCTTTCCACGGCATGGAGCTCATACTCAATATATTGTAAACTGACAATTTTCTATTCAGATCAACAATAATGACAAAAAGACAGTAGTTGTAGCAAAAAAAAACAAAAAAAAAAACACTCCAGTAACATTAAAAGACATTGTGACCCTGTTCAAACTGTCAAATGACAACTCATTATCAACATCATCATCACCACCACATTAATCTGGCTGGAATTTTAAAAGTTATTATCGTCACACCAGAGGGCTGCACAGTCCCATTCATCAGTAAAGAAGCTCCAGTGGAAAAGTTTATTTACTTCCAATCTATAATACAGTAACCATGAGAGGAGTCAGCTCGTCACAAAGGCCAGAGTGGGTTATGACTCTGAGCTACATACTGTCAAGATAAGAGCTAGCAGACAAAGGCTAAAAAAAGCACAAGAGACAGTGACGCTGTTACCTTGTACATGTCTTCATATTTCAAGAAGAGGACATTAGAGTCCATACGATGCTCCCAAAATTCCTGAACATGTTCAAACCAGGAACCATATCCCACTATGAGAGAGAGAGAGAGAGAGAGAGATGCATGGGGATGAACTTACACGAGTCTATAGACAAAACAATACAGGAGTTCTGTCTTGGATCCAGATGGAGGGTCACAGTGTCATACTCACGCTTTTCATTCATGAAGCGCCGACAGAATTCCTGGAAGGTTCCCCGGTAGCTCATGGTCCTGAGAGAGCGGTGGAACTGGTAGTAGGACACCACCAGGTCCTTAGGGTTACGAGCCATGTAGATCACCTAGAAGGGAACCACAGCAGTACTCACTACAGTCAGATATATAATATTAGGGTTATCATGTCATGCTGTTTAAGACTGCATATGAGAAACAAGGTTGTTAGACAATAATGGCTGTGCTGAACATCAGTACAATAAGTATGATTGTGTGCCAGTGATTGTGAAGCGTGAACAAACTTGCTGATGCCAGTCAGCTAATGCAAATTCTGCAATTTTGCCTGAACAAATGCTGTAAAATTCATAGCACGTTTTGTTAATATGTTAATCCGTCTCAAAATATAGTTAACAAAACTTCTAAATTAGCATTTTCAAGCAGTGAAAAGGCATTGCTAATGCATGTGTAGTGTCCAGGCTCAATGGACTGACCTTGGCCTCTCCATTGTGCATGGCTGTGGGAAGGAATCGATAGGGAAGATGGCTTTTGATCAGACGAGGGGACGTCAGCTCCTGCAGATACACAAAGGAAGTAAGTGCAGAAAAGAAATCTGAGTGGAAACACTAGAAATTCTCAAATAAAAAATACACATTGCCAAAAAAAAACAACAAAAAAAACCACTTGGTTACATTCCCTGCCTACATCTTTAAAAAATCTCACCCCAGTTAGTAACTCAGGCTTCGTGTTATAAATATGTTGCCCAAGTTGATGACATCATCAAGGATTTTTTTTTTTTTTTTGGTCAGACTTTGTGCAGAGCTACAGAGGACATTATGCAACTGTTCTCACAGTTCTCATTATGACTAATCTGACCTTTAAGTGGAGGGTTTTTTTATTTCTTCAACACATTACATCTGGGACAATGGAAGACTTAAAGGAAATATGACTTGGGGTGATAGATCTTCCAGATTAACACTAGCTTTTCAGAAAACAACAGACACTTTCCCATTCAAAATGGCTTATCCATTGCCAGTTCAGAAGGATTTAAGTAAATAACACTTTTAATGGAACCAAAAAAAAGTATGTCACAAGTTATACTTTTAACACTATTCAGTATTAGACTGGGATGGTCAATCATCTTTGTTCTGTGATTGCAAGCAAGTCTACCCTTGTTTTTATTGGGGCTATGTAAAATTGAGACAGCTACCAGCAACATCTCATGTTTCACATTGAAACAACAGGCAAACCTACAACAGTGGAGAGTTGTTGTTTTGCCAGTTTGCAAATCTTAATTTAAAAGACCCCACAGGCCCAGAGCTCCTGCAGTCTCCAAATGATTAAGTCAGCTAATGAACTGAATGAATGCTAACATGATTTCAGCTACATTACCTGTATGATGTCCAGGCCGGGTTGGGGGTACTCTAAGACAGGCAGCTGTTCATCGATGTTCATAAGGCCAATCTCATCTGGGTCTGCTCCCTGACTCACTAGATACACAATCTCCTGAAGTAAACTGGTGCCTAAGAGATGAGAGCAGAGAGCCAGAGGAAAATCAGGAATTTGGGACAATAGGAGGAGAACAAAGAAAGTGATTGCCATGTGCACAGGAGCCAAAATTAATAAAAATAAGAAATAAGCACACAATTAAATCTATTTAACAAAAAAATGCTGCAGAACCAGAGATACTGTCTTGCTTATTCGACGCATTCTTGTCAAAACCTGAGGTCTATATTACCCACAAGGCACTTCGATTGCCTGCGGTTTAGTTAGAGATTTGGTTGTTATGCTAATGTGGCCTTGAGCTGCTAGCCTCAAGCAGATGTGAGGAACAGGCTACAGAGGTCTGATAAGCTCACTTCATTCTAACTCTACATCCCCACATATTTTTCATTTTTCAACTCTTCAGGCCCAACCATCGCTGACTCAAGTGGCATCACTTGAGGACATTCATCAGATTTCATACAGCTCCCTCTGGAGCCACAAAAAGCTTTATATAACATCTTCACATAATCAGTAGTACTCCCAACACCTAGCAACAGACTTTTGATGTAAAGAATTCCCATAAATTGGTAAACGTTGACCAAGCTGAGCCACAAAACGCGCATAACAGCACGAACAGTTACAGGTTGGGGGCCCTTGGAGACTTAACACCCACTGAGATCTTAATTCAGCCATGAGAAAACCACTACAATGCACAACTTTTGACCACTCAGCAGCTCAGGTATACAGTATGTGCCTTGCTAAAGAGTAATTTGGCGGCAGATGTTCAAGATGGAAAAATGTGGGGGTTTTTTTCTTTTTTTTTTGAAAGTCAACCTGGTGAATCAAGCTCTCCACCTTTCAAATCTAAACTACAGTCACCAAGTAAAAATACCAATCACTGCCTGTATTAAAGCAGAATTTTGTCATCATAATATATTTTAGCTCGTTGCCATGCCAATCGTCTCTGTGGTGTCTCAGTGACTCATTTTGGTTTGATTTGCAGATATGCCCAAATGTGCCTGTTCCAATATAATATCCCATTTGCTTCCATTTGCTCCTGGAAAAGCAGGAGTCTAATAACACAGCAAGATGAAGGTTAGATGCTGGTATCACATCACACCATGTGAAACCTGAAGAACACTGCTATATCAGGCTGAGAGAAAAGCTTTTATCAGAGTACAATCAATTCAGCATTGCTGGGTTTTAAATAAGCTAACAACCTGTCAGCTTGCCATTTCTGCCGAAATGGATGGTGGGAACAAGAGTGACTCTTCTTGCTTCGGCAAAGAAGATGTGTGTCTGGGTGGCCTCGGGCAGGCCACATGCTGGCTGTGAAACCAAATGATTCATGTAATGAAAAATCTGGCTCTAAAAGAAAACTTTTATTCCTCACTGGTACCATTTCTGATGCATTTTGCATTTGTGAAATTATTCAGTTGTGCTTGACACATGAAACACATTAGCTGTGACTTAAGGACATTCTATTCCAACCAAGATGGACTACTTACACGCCATGTATTTGGACATCCTTTCTAATTTAACCCAGTTTTCTTAGGAATTGAATATATATTGCACAAGTTTGCTGTGGAAAGACTTGGAAAGGCCTTACAGAGCCCTGACCTCAACCCCATCTAATACTTTTTGGGTGGCCTGGAAGGCAGACCTTGTCACCCAACATCAGTGTTGGATCTCACTAATGCTCTTGTGTCTGGTTAGGAGAAAATCACTACAACCAGGATCAACATCTCGTGGACAACCATAACACTGCAGGCTGTTAAAGCAGCAAATCAATGCCCATGATTCTGGGGGGTGATACAGTATGTAAGCAACATGGTTTTAGCTATGTGTACATACCTATTTGGATTGTATTTTATTATAGCTTGATAAAGAGATGTAAGTAGTGCTATATTTAAATATACATTTTTTTTCTGAAATTTATTCATCCTAAAGATTAGGTCTTTATCTGACAACAGTTTTACAAAGTGTTCCTGAGCCCCTGTAGTCACATCCTTCATCCAATCATGTGTTCACAAAGTTATGACCCTCTCTCCATCCTCACTTGTGAACAACTGAGCCTTTCCAGGATGCTCCTTTGATACCAAATCATGATACTATCACCTGTTACCAATGAACCTGTTTATCTGTGGAATGATCCAAACAGGTGTTTTTGGAGTATTCCACATCTTTTCCAGTCTTTAGTTGCTGCTGTCCAATTTTGGTTGAAACATGTTGCTCCCATCAAATTCAGAATAAGCAGATATTAAAAGTCTATATATAAATATAATTATAAATAAAATTGAATTGAAAATTGAAAAAGAAATATTTACAAAAATCAATGGTGTTGCTGAGGCCAAACATTAAATATATTGTCTTTATATCATGTTCTATTGAGTATATAGAACATAGAAGATTAGTAAATGATCACATACTGTTTTATTTATGTTTTACACAGCATCCTAACTTTTTAAGAATCAGGGTTGATGCAGTAGAGATTGAGATATTCTGATTTCTGGTCTCTTCTGGGATCAAGCTCCAAAAACATCCTACACTGTCCATAATGCCGTTTGAAAGTATTCATAAGACTCTTCCTGTCTGGTAAACATACATGTCTTTCAAAATCTATGTCCCAAGTTTGTTTGCTGGTAGTCTACAAGTTCAGGCTGAGATAACCTTGATGACATCAGGCTGATTTTCTCAGATTTCAGAAAGCTCCTCCAGAGCCACAGAAGGCATACAGTTATACTCCCCATGGCTAGTAAAGTGATTCTGACATGTGAGTGTAAAATCAGTCCCTCTTTAAATGTGCATCATTTTAATTTCACATCATTGCACAACATGCAGCATGCATCCAGAGCAGATGATTCTCTCTCCTCAACGTCAGTGCTTGTGATTAGTCTAACCTTCTGGGATTTATATGTGAGTGTGTGTGTGTGTGTGTATGTAGAGCAGTGCAGAGGTGTACAGCCTGCAGAGCGACATGATAGAGCATATGGCTGGTGTCAAAACAGTCATAACTGCACTGTTATCACAAACTGTAGAGCAAACCCAAACTCTCACCCCACAGGCTTTTAGAATCTTGCAAATCCCACTACTCAAGATTGTTCCATGTGAGCCAGTGGCATCACAGCTCTGCAGCATCCCAACCATGTGGCCTGCCATGTGCTTCCTGACTCTCTGCACCAGAAGCCAATAGAGACACCAACACAGAGCAGGGAGAAGGGAACAAGAAAGAGGGGAAGCTAAAAGCTTCAGCTTGTTTTTGACCGCTTCTATCGTGTGCACAAGAAACAGCAGAGCTCTTTGGATACGAATGGATTTACCATCATCACTCCACAGTGTCATCCTTTTAAATTAAGATAAACGACCTTGTTTACAGCTTGGTGAATATGCTCTTCTTTCTGTCTTTTGAGAGGTTTTAAGCACAAGACACATTTGACTCCATCCACAACAGTCATTTAAACATGAGACATGAAGATCACCAGGACATTTGTTTAAAATCACAAAGCTGCAGTGAGATCAAGAAAGCAAGACTTCATCTTTTAAAAAGAGAGTTGGAATAATGTCCAGTGAACAGGAGGATGATTTCATTTTAGTAATGATATTGGTTGGGTGCTTAGTAGTGACTTACTTCAATGTTAGCAGAGTGCAAGGGGTTTCAAAGCAAAGCACAGGGAGAGCTTGAAAACTGAACTCCTGACATCTTGAACCTTTTTAGAGAAAAATATGTTTGGCTGTAAGCTCAGAAAAATAATTACTATGAGCAATTTTAACTTCAAAGTTAATTTTATTCATGACATCCTGCAGCCTTTGAAGATGAGTGGTGAGTTTTGTAGCACTCCGTTTGAGTTCTGTTTTACGGCAAGTTCTCTTTATCAAACGGATTTCATTGGTAATCCAAGGCTGAGATCACCTTTTAGGCTTTTTAGCCTACTAGGAGCAATATTATCTGGAATATTTACACAAATGGAATTAAACAAATGTAAAATAGCTATGATGTTCATTGGGGAGCAGAGCTGGAGGTCAGAAAGGGCCAGGGCTCTGCAAAATTTAGCTGCTAATGATGAATTGAAAAAGAGAGTGAGTGCCTTGTGCATCACAGCTCATTGTGCTGGAGACTGAAGTATTAAACAAAGCTAGGGGATTCTCAGGGCAGCATTCATGTACTTATAAATCGAAATCAATCTGACATGATATGTTTTAGAGAACTGCAGTCGTCTTTCCATAGTCAGCATGAAATGTGCTGAGTTCCAGGAGACTCTAAATGAATCATGACTATGTACAGCTAGCACAGGCCTCTCTGGATGGACTGGGAGGATGCACAAATACATGCTTGCAGGGCAAAACCTTAACAGGATGCTGTTACACATACGAGATTCTGGCTCTGCTGCTTTCAGTCACAGTATCATGTAACAGCATGTGTACTGCAGGATGATGCAGCAACACTCCTTGATCCACTCACAAACATTTGCATGCAAATATACAGTGCATTCCTGCAAACGAACCCTTCAAGTAAGCCTATTACTGTTTGAAAAGTCCTACACCGAATGCTTTTCTCAAACCCAAGTCTTTATTTCCAGGCTTCTGGCCTGTGACAGCACATCTTTAAATGTACTTACAAGGCTGTTCACACCAGAAATTACAGGGGTGCATATTTGGGCCAACTTCCATTCTCACATCAAGTTCATTTTGATGAGCGTTGACCCACAAATTCGCCCTGTTGACCAATAGCAAGCCATCTTGACATTGCTAGATTTTAGGGGACAGAGAGCCAGAGATCCGAAAATGGAGGAAGCTATTGTAGCCTAGTAGTTGTGTTGCACCAGTCTCCACCATATATATATATATACCACTTTATCTATTAACTGTCTATTAACTACCACCACGTCACTGTTGTTATTTTAAACTAGGTATAGATTACAGTTGTATCATAATGCTTTGTCCTAGTTTACCTTTTGTTGTTGTTTGTTGATTAACGTTTGCTAGCTATTTTTAGCCGTTAGCCTGTTTGCAATTGCAATAGTCTGTTTGCAATAGCAAACAGGCTAACAGGCTAAACACGCTAGCAAAGTGTTCAAAGGTGACTGCGTGCGAGAGACAGCATGGTAATAATGTCTTTTACTGCAACAATATTTTGGTTATGTTGGATTTTGCATCAGCATAGTGAAGATGAACCTTATGTTTCTGTGGTGCAACCAAACAACAACTCAGCTTTAGTGTCAAACTAACAAGTTTCATTGCATCCTTTAGTGTGGAATTTGCCCCCATAACTTCACTAACATATAGCTGGTGCAACGGCCACAGGCCTGTATACTGTTTTTCATTTTCAGGTCAGACTTGCTTCTTTCAACATGTGACAACATAAAAATAGAAGAATGAATCACTGTGTCAGAGACGTGAGAAAACGGGCCGTGGCCTGAGGCCCCAACCCCCATCCACCTCTCAAAGAAAGCTTTCACAAGCAACCAAATAATAACAACAACAACAATAATAATAATCCTATCTCCTGTTATTTATTGCTTAAAATGTCAACACTGAACCCCTTCATCATATGCTATATGATCAAAATATGACTTATTATACAATATTTTGGCTTTTGAATGTAAATACAGAAATATAAAACTGGTCTGACCACAGTAAAAACAACAGTCAGACTTGTGTTACATTGTATTACAGCAGAATGTGAGCTCCTTGATCAAACCCCCAAATTGTCAGAAACAGCACTGCAGTCATGACCTCTGTGTCCTGGTGGTGGCTACATCAGCCCCTATGAGAACCACACTGATGCATTCAGGGAATGCACAGTATAGTTGGAGATGTTAAGTAAATCTAAGCTAAGAGAGAGTAAGGGATCCATACTGGATATGTGTTTTTTTGACTGCTGTTGAGAGGCTCAACCAGACCATTAATTCCCACGACCAGAATCAGACCCCCTCTGCCCTTCTGCGTGCACTGACAGCGAGCTCCAGCTCCTCACCAGCCGTCACATGACCGGACCCACCCAGCGCACAGCAGGGCAGCGCACACGGCAGCCGGCCTGCAGCAGCGCTGCGCAACGACACCTCTGAAGCTCAATGTAAACAACTCCCATATGTGTCTGATCGCGCGTGTGATGATGATGATGATGGATGATGAAGGCCGTCTTAGAAGTGCAGACTAACTGATGCCGATACAGCCACGCATGATCGATTTACTGTGGTTCAAATTGCAGCCACGTGATTATGAAACAGCTATATGCTGGGATACTGCTTGTAAAAGCTTGATAGAGGCCTCTAAAATGTAGTTATGCTGCACAAGTGCAATATAAACAGAGATATGAAGGCTATTAGATATGTCAGATAACTGTGACCCACCCAGCGCGGTTAATGATCCACTGCCTGATTTGTAACTTTGCGACCTATGTGTTATGCAAAATGAACCGTAGGAGTGATTGCTGTTGTAAATGTGCTCGCCTGTGCGTTATTTGTATGATGAAAGTTTAATAATCACAAGGGACGCCTGCAGTCAGAGCTGCAGCAGGCAGCAGCAAACAGCCAAGCGATATGAAGACACTGCGAGCACTATGCAGGAGGTGACGCAGGGGCTCCTACCTGACTTTGGGTAGGTGACGATCCATATGTCGCTACTTCTGAGGGAGAAGTTGGTGATCTCCTCCATCTTCCCTCTGCAGAAGGGCGGCAGCCGCACTCCATCAAACTCAAAGTATTTGCTCTCAAACTCAATCGGCGTGCTCGGCGTGTCTGCCTCGCTCTCTGCCATCCTCGAAACGAGCCGCCAGTGCAAGAAAAAGAAAATGCGCACACCCACGAGAACTGTTTTTTTTTTTTTTTTTTTTTTTTTTTGCTTTGTGATGGAATCAAAGATAAGGATGATGGTGATGAGGCTGAACTGAAACGCCGCTGCCGCTCGCTCGGTGATGCTGAAGCTCGCAGTGGATGCAGCACGGCAGGGGGACGAGCTGACCTACAGCCAATCACGCGGGACAGAAGTGATGTAATGCGTGCGCACGAGTCCCAGCATCAGGACCACTCTCGCCGAGCCCGTGGATGCGCGCGCCCGCAGAGGAAGGATGCTTCCTAACACATTATACACACCTACACGCTCCAGTAAAAGCTATTAGCATATGGATACTATAATAATCCTATAATATGTTATAATCCTCTGTTCTTGGACATCATATCGCCAACTCAAGTACCATGCCGCTACATAAATCATACTGTCTTATAACATTCTATAGCCTTCAATATTGCAGCTCTGAGTTTATAAATTCTCCATTTTTATAATAATCTATTCTATGTCAGACTTTTATGGTGTGTGTGTGTGTGTGTGTGTGTGTGTGTGTGTGTGTGTGTGTGAGAGAGAGAGAGAGAGAGAGAGAGAGAGAGCCTTTAGGTTAGACTGTTGTCTTATGTTAATTGAGTGTAGTTTTTTAAAAAAAAAATCTTAAACTAAAAATATATACATATAATTCTTTAATTGCTTAATATTTAATAATACCATTAACATAAACAGTATGCTGCACTAATAATATTGTCTATAGGCTATCAGTATGTGCCTTCGTAATATCGCTGAGAGACATGATTTATTTAGACACTATTGATTCCTGCCTCATCTCTCAGTTTCAATGCTATAAAAATGAATGATTTGTCAGATAGTGAGTATGTGTGTGGGTGAGTACGATATTCATAAATGATAAAATGGAAACTCTATCTTTATTTCTGACTGCTTAATAGTGTGCATATGCTTGTTATGATGACATGTACATTTGACCAGTTATACCTCAATGCATTTAATCCTATACAGAAGTGTATTAAAGCCCCCATCTACCCTCCCTCATAGCATTTATAACTCAGGCAGTCAGTCAACATTAAGGACAACTTGAACAATCATCAGCAATCAGCAATCAGCAATCATGCATACTCTTCAGGAAATGCTTCTTGGGTTACTGTATTGTCAGTATAATAATATGATAACAAACCTATAGTATTTTATAATACCCTTAACCTCGTGCTACTCAACACATCAATGCACAATCCTATACTACAATTTTCCTATAATATTCTCGTAATGGTTCTAATAATATGGTGCACTAAAAGGTTTGTAAGTTCAAAGAGACCTTATATTTGTCTTATCTCGTTTGTTTGTTTGTGAGAAATCTGCGAACTGTTGCAAAGGAAACAGCAGCCAGGTTGTGGGGAGTGTGTGTTTTCTTTCTTTTCTCTTTAACGTGGTCGTGACGTCACCTCGTGTTGTCTATCCCATTCGCTGTTGATTGGTTTCAAAGGAGGCTGCTGGACTTGCATTAATCATATCATGCTTTTAGTGACACGCGTTGCTTTCACTGTTCCTCGGAAATCTGTCGTCTCAGTATTCTGTGACGCTACCATCACATTCAGTTCCTTCATGTGGTCCTTGACGTTCTGATTCGTGTGGAAAGAGAGCACATTTTGGTTATATAGTTTCCAAATACAGCGAACAAGCTCCTGAAACTTTGTTAAGCCACAGCTGATTGTATCAAGACCGGGCAATAAAACAATATGTTTACAATACAAGCATCTTTGCCACATACTACAACTACATGTATGTAATACAACAGAAAAACTGCAGTGAAACTTTTCTGATTCTCTTAATTTCTCATATTATACCTAAAATAGACACGCTTCTGGGCCGTCCAAATTGGTCTATAATATTTCCGACAGTACTTAAAGGCATCACGAGCAGGCTTGCCCTACCACTTCCCTGAACGGAGTCACTTGTTGTTGGCCCGGCGAGTCTTGTAGTCTGTCTCTGTCCACCGTGGAGGTCTGTCCGGCTCAGCCGCAGCGCACTCGGTGATCTGTCCGCTCAGGGCTCCCCAGCCAGGGCATGCCCCGCCATGTTCGACCTAAACGGAGGCTGGAACCTGTCTTTCGCCGGGTGCGGGTTCCTGGGGATTTACCACATCGGAGTTGCCAGCTGTTTGCTGGAGAAAGCGCCGTACCTCGTCCTAGGAGCCACGAAGCTGTACGGGGCTTCTGCCGGTGCTCTGACCGCCTCGGTGCTCGCCAGTCAGGCACCGATAAGTAAGTCACACCGCTGTGGTGCCCTGGAGGACAGCGGGCACTGTTGTTGTTGTTGTTGTTGTTGTTGTTGTTGTTGTTGTTGTTGTTGTTGTTGTTGTTGTTGTTGTGTTTTATTTGGTGCACTACACAAACTGTTCTTTCAGTTCAGTTATTGTGGGAGAAAACTGGTTGAATTTTATATTTTTAACTGTTTTTTGGACAAAACAGACCTAAAAGAGCGATTTCTGACTAGAAATACCAAAGAATGTGCTTTCAGATAGTTTTCATGTAGGAAACCTTAAGAGTCTCAGCTTCTCTTGCTCCAAAACACACTTCATCTGTATGTCATCAACATGTAGACCTACGAATACAAAGTTGGACATTCCTAATTTTTAATCAAAATAGATATATATGTATGTGTATATATGTACTTCTTGCAATTTAAATTGATTGTTGAACCATAATTACACTTTCAGTAATCATGTTTCAGTAAACAGACTGTTGATCATTAGATGTAACATATGAGTAATGAGCCACTATCAGCTTTATAGTACAAAGCTGACAGAAAAAGAAGATGTACATCAGGCTGGTGATGACCGTCATTGATATTTATATGTTCAGTCTCTGTTTAAATGGAAAACAGTGGCATAGAGCCACTGGAACACACCTGTTCTTGCCGTGGACAGTGTGAGTCAGAGGCGCCCTTTCACTTTCTCTCCCATGAAGGAGCAGCCATAAGGACTGATATCAGCAACACGCACAGTAAGAATGCAGATCGACAGTCTATGCAGTGGATGGATGAATGAAATTACACATATAGGAAGGGAGATACGTTAAAAAATGAATTAAATAGAAGCAGGGAAATAAAAAATGTACACAAATATTAATACTAATCCTACCTTTAGCTGCCACCAGTGCTAACACTATTACTACTAATAACAATAATAATAATGAAGTCAGAGGGAGTGAGGTACTTCCACCCTCCATACTGGTAATTCCAACTTCTATAATGTTACAGAGGTCACTGCTGGTCACTGACTCCTGGTAGCTTTAGTGAATATTGATCTGGTTGCTGGTTGACACTTAAAGAAATGTTTTAGGTTTTTTCACACAGGGAATCTTCAAAGCAGACGTAGCTTCAATGTCCCATCCTCTCAGCCTAAACTTCTCCTTTTTCTCTCTCATTTTTAGCTAAATGCTGTGAAGATGTGATCAAGGTGGCAAAAGAGGCCAGGAAGAGGAACCTGGGCCCCCTTCACCCTTCCTTCAACCTGATCAAGGTGATAAAGTCTGGCCTGGATCGTGACCTGCCGTCTGACGCTCATGTGCTGGCCTCGGGGCGGCTGTGCGTTTCGCTGACCAGAGTGTCTGACGGGGAGAACGTGCTGGTGTCAGAGTTTAGCTCCAAAGAGGAACTCATCCAGGTGTGGTGACACAGTTATCTGTGAAACCTGGAGAAGCCTTTAGGGCCTCCATGAAATGAATCATACAACAGGAGGTGGTTTTCCGCTAGTTTAACCCTTCGCTCTGTCCACAGGCGCTGATCTGTAGCTGTTTTATTCCCATCTACTGCGGCCTGATCCCTCCGTCCTTCAGAGGAGTGGTAGGTGTCTCTGGTTGAATTGCTTCTCATCAAGGTTTAGCTTTTACTTTTGGTTTTGAAGATCATTTGAATCACCTTTGGGCGTAGCTGTGATCCAAAAACATGTTTATTACATAACAGTGTTCCAGTAGAACCTGGAAACAGAGCGTGGAAAACACTGCACTGAAAAACGCAACAGGGGAAAAAGGACAAGGTGCAAGATAGTTATTGTGGTGGAAATTCTTGTGAGCTGAAGGGAGGAGTTCACCAGCAGACTTCAGATCTTATGCAGAAGTATTTATTGCAGGCTTGATGTATCAAGAGAAGTTGATAAGCAGCACAATGTCCACAAGTGAACCAAGGTAGTGCCACACCAAATCCTGAAGATGTCCTTTCTAATGGGGTGTATTAACATCCTCAATGTCACATGTTTTCCTTTCTACTCCTTGAACTATTCCCTATTATGGATATTCTATACCCACCTCCTACATTGGTGGTACTCTTTTGGATAGTCAAAACCAAACAAAAGCTCCTACCATACCTACGTATGCTCTGACCTCCAACCCTCTAACTGAGGACACTTTGACCTAACTCCTTGTTAAAATGTGAACTCCAGCAGTCCTCCTAGAATTGGTCTGGTCTATGTCTGTCCAGTTTATCTATAAGACCTTGACTACCTCCGTAGTAAGAACAGGGGGAGAGGTTACCTATCTGCTGTCTGCTAGAATGGTCTCTAAATACTATGTTAATGTGTCTCTGTCTGTGGTCTCTGTGTTGTCCAACCTTGAGACCTTTGGGCTTCTTACTGTACAGAAGGCTTGTGGTAGAAAATTCCCTCACAGTTATGAGATTATTTTTATTACTTTTCCACAAGAAATAAACAGGATGAGTCATTTGTATGTTTTACAACCCTGATTACAACAAAGTTGGGACACTGTGTAAAACATAAATAAGAACAGGATGCAGTCATTTGCAAACAACAGTGTTACGCAGTGTTCATGAACCTCTCTCCATCCTCGCTTGTGATTGACTGAGCCTTTCCAGGATGCCCCTTTCATACCCAATGATACCCATGATACTATCACCTGTTAACAATCAACCTGTTTACCTGTGGAATGTTCCAAACAGGTGTTTTTGGAGCATTCCACATCTTTCCCAGTCTTAAGTTGCTCCTGTCCTAACTGGTTTGAAATGTGCTGCATCAGATTCAATGAAGCTGATGAGGTCAGACATCAAATACATTGTCTTTGTGCCTGTTTCAAGTGAGTATGTGTCAAGAAAGGATTAGCAAATGATCACATTCTGTTTTATTTATGTGTTACACAGCATCCCAACTGTTTTGGAATCAGGGTTTTACAAAAAGAGCTGCAGTAATCAGCTTAGCTGAGTCCTAGTTTCTGATACCAGTGTTTCCTTCTATTTGAGTTATCAGCTGCTACTGGACTTTGGCAATGATCTAATTTCAGTGGTTCAGTGCCACTGTGCACAGTCAGCACTTATCAGACATGCCTCCTTTCCTTTGTTATGACGTCATACACAATCATTATGAAGTCAGCCATGATTTAAGATGACGTGAAATATAAAAATGCAAAGAAGCTTCAAACATGTCAGCTTTGAAAGCAGCTGAGAAGTCAGTTCAAAGTTAATCACTGCACTGACCAAAAGGTTCAGCTGAAGTGAAAGTGCTGACAAGCGTTGAAATGTTAGGTCAACTTCCGACAGTGAACACGACTGAGCGCAGTTCAAACTGTCCTTTAAAGAATGCCAGTGAAAGCAGCTGCAATGTCAGAATAATAACAAAATACAAAGATCAAGTCTTCCAAACCAAGAGAGATAGAAGGAGGCAATGAGATGACATGAAAATGCACAGAATAACAGCTGAATCAATGTAGTGATTAAACAGAACCATTTGCAGTATATATAAATAAATTTAGGTGGTACAATAAAAGTTCTTCATCTGGATCAACACCCAGCCAGTGAAGGCCCAGTCACAATATAAATCTCTGAGGGAAAACAGGACCTCCCTGACAAACAACCTCTTTGTGGACGTCTCGGTGCATTTCACCCTCAATGGAGCCAGTTGTCCAGCATCAAAACACCACAGGGAACAGAGCGAGTCCAATAGTCTGTTGCTGTACATGTCACATGCATGTAGAACGCGTACATTCATGTCTGTATGTACATGTCCTGTTTGCAGGTAGTGCCTCTGGATTCTGTACATTGTGTACTTTCTGCTGCCTCGACGTCCTGCTGGCTCACAGCCCAGTTTACTGTGACTCATTCGCTGGGCTGCATGAGTGTGCGGTAACTCGAGGCATGACGTCTCTTGAATAACACTTCATTTTGCTGGTTCACACAGCTACCTGATACTTTCCTCTGAAAGAAATGATCCATTTTTAGACACTTCCTTAGTAGTTCCTTAATAGTAAATGGAAATAAAGTAAATTAGAGTACATTTATTTTTACCTGGGATTAAATATCATTATTATTCATAGCAGGATTTTCGCAGTCATTTAAAAGGAAATTCCTCTGGCAATCAGCAACTACTTATAAAATCTACTTAACTGTGTAACAACTATATAACTTGGTACTTGCAGTGTGTACTATCTCAGAGCAACAGTAAACAACAGTACAAATTTACATTTTTCTCCCAGAAAACATCCAGGAAAATGTTATGAAATGACAAGACTTATAGAATATAGTTCCCCAGTGTTCTTCACAGCTAAGTGAAAGCAGCTAAAGTCTGGTTTATCTGTACTAAAGCCCAACTGATACTGCGTTTCTGAGGCCCATTCGTATTCTTTGACTCAGCCATGCTAACAGTGCTACATACTGAGCTCAGCCGTCTAACATGCTCTTAAAGGCAAGCATGCTAACATTCGCTACATAGCACTAAACACAAAGTACAGCTGAGGCTGTTGGGAATTGGCATCAGTGTGCTTCACTGCTGGTTGAATCCCATCCTCTTTCTAAACTCCCTCCACGTCTCTTCCTTCCATATCTTTTTTCCTTTCTGTGCTGCTCTCTCTAGTGACTCACCGTTATGCATGTGTACAGATAAGAGAAACGTGTGGTGAGCTAATTTGTGAGCTCATTTTTACAGCCAAACATAATGTACCGTGTCTCAAAGGGCTTCACAGGCCCACAACAACCACTCCACAAAATGTTAAGGCTCCAGTACAAATATTGTAAATCCAGTATTACAGTAAGAGGTTCACTAATTTAAGTAAAAGTGTCAAAATACATATTTGTATACTCTATATGCACATTGCATGACGCTGACCTCCTTTTCCACACTGACCTATATTCTGTCAGGCTGGCAGTTCCGAGCACAGCGGCTTCATTTTTCAGCCGTTTAGTCGGCTGACATTATCTCTGCTGAGTTGAGAGCGATTTTCCGACTGGCACGGAGAATAAGGATAATTCCCCCTCTGTGACATTTTATGCTATTAAAATGAGAGAGTTGTCCTGTCATTTCCCCATGTTCCAGAGCTGGAATCGGAGCATGTGACCAAATTTTTTAAGGTTTTGAGTCTGGCCCCATTATCAATAATCAATGTGTTTCATTGAGACCTGTTCTGATGTGGATGACACAGACTGACGTGTGCATGAGGTGAAAGTATTGACAAAGTTTAAACTGCTTCAACTTTTCAATGGAAGTGCGTCGATTCATTATCTCTGTCTGTCTGTTCCTGTGTGTCTAGCGTTACGTGGATGGCGGGATCAGCGATAACCTGCCGCAGTCGGAGCTGAAGAACACCATCACCATCACTCCCTTCTCTGGTGAGAGTGACATCTGTCCGCGCGACAGCTCCACCAGCCTCCACGAGCTGCGCTTCACCAACACCAGCATCCAGATGAACCTGGGCAACATGTACCGCCTCAGCAGGGCCCTGTTTCCGCCAGAACCCAAGGTAGGTCGTGCTTCAGTGTCAGAGGGACCTTCTGCTAGTTCAGATGCAACTGAGCTGCACCAATCAATATTTTTACATCAACGATAGATCGAGTTACTGTTTAACCTGAAAGGAATCACACAGTAATGAACACACAGATAATCACCATCCAAGTCTGCACTTCCCTTCAGCTCCAACCTTCCCTTTCACCCTTTGTTTTGGTTTTCAGACCCGCTGACCAACACCAAGAGACAAAGTTAGCGATTAGCTGGTGAAAAAAGTGCATTTAACAGCTAAGTAGCCAGATAATATAGAACATAATGTGCTAAGCTTAATGTGCACAAGTCAACTGATGCAGCTTAAAAAGGAGTCCGTGAACTGAATAAGATACAAACCGTTTCATCAAACATTCAAACAAGTCAAGCACAGAAGCTGTTTCTACAGCCTTATGAAACACTGTCCCAGACTGAACAAGAGAGACTTCCCCCTCTCTCTTCTTAATCTTCCTCCACTCCCTTTACCCATCACTGGCCAGAGGTAGCATCGGGATGTACCCTGCAGTCACTGTCCTTTATCTCATGTGTCCTCTTGTTATTCCCTGTCGCTGTGATGAATGTTAGGTAACCTAAAGATAAGGTGAGCTTTGACCTTGCTGGGCAGAGCTGTTTGCTGTGTTGTTGTTATGCAGTCTGGCTCCTTGGTGATCCCTTCACGTGTGCATGCCTGCTACGCTGTCTGGAGCCCATGATTATGTAATTGGGTACACAAGTCTGTGTGACGGGGGCATGTGTGTTCTTACTGCATTCCTAGAGGCAGGAATTACCTCCTGGTACCACGGCATGCAAAAAACAAGCCGGCCCACACACGCTTGCTTACTCGCTCAACACAAACACTGGTCAGGTGCTGTATTGACGTGCATAGGAACACAGTATTGAATTCCAGCCAGTGCATGAGCTGTGAGCACCTCTGCTGATGTCAGAGCGCTCTTTTTTTTAAGATACTGCTCTTATGTAACGTAACAAACTGACCATGAATGCATGGCTGTATCATAATGACAGTGATAAGGATATCTGAACAACGCATGGCCGGGGCTTGCCTTTGCGATTGGTGCTTTATCAGGAAATATAACCAGATTTCACACATATCCCAGTTATTGGGAAATTTTTTTTACATTGGAAATATGTTTAATCACTTTTTTGCAGAGAGTTAGATAAGAAGTTTGATGCCACTGATAATTCATAATGTATGTATGTAGGATTAAAGTTGTCTAAATAGAACAATTCAACCAAAGAAATAAAGTGAAATACAATATATAGTGGATACGTACAAGAATTTCCTGTCATAATTCAATGACAATAAATGTTAAAAGGACAACAATTTAGCTTTTTGCCTTTAATAAGTGACTGAATTGTGTTTTATGGTGACAAGAATTCCCCATTTTCCAGAGCCCTGTGTTGGACAACACTGAAATGCAATACATTTCTACACTTTTTCATTGTTTTCATCAATTATGTCACAGTAAATATGTACATCAAAAGGAAATACACATAACGATTGTATTGCATTTCACTTGTTTTGCTTGATTTGTTTTAATGTAGGCATCTTAAATCTTCCATACAGAGAGCTGGAGCCCAGATGCATTAGTATAGTTTACAAATGGTTCCAGCATGTAAAAAAGACATAAATAGATAAATAAAAACAAGTGTTGCTTCTTCATTGATTTGTGTGTTTGGTTTCAATGAACATGATGCAGCATGTTAATTAGTTTTAGTAATTAGTGTATTTGTGAACTTTGGACTGTGCCACAGACATGTATAGAAGAACTGAATTCCAGTTTTCTATTATTGATTCTTCTTGTAAACAGGAAATTCAGCTGATAAACATGACAAAGACCTTGTGTCATGTATCAACACGTGTCGCTGATCAATAATGTCAAGTCAATAAAATGCCCTAAGGATTTTTGTTTTTCCTCTCCACAGGTACTGGCGGAGATGTGTCAGAGCGGTTATATGGATGCTCTTCGCTTCCTTGAAGAGAACAGTAAGTATTCTTATCCTGTGTTGCCAGGGCGACTGTAATAAACTTCCCTGTTTACAAGGCATCCCTATCAGTCTGTATCCTACCTCTGGACTGTGTCACTGATGTCATATTTTGTGGCGCCAGACCTGCTGATGCTGGAGCGTCCCACCTCGGGCCCCGCCCTGCAAGAGAGCCCGTCCGACTGCTGCTGCAAGCATACGGAAACCACCAAAGAGTGGGTGCTCCGGAGGCTGCGCCTGCTGCGCAAACAGCACTGGTGGCTGGATGAGCAGATAGTTCTGCCTACGCCCATCAAGAAAGGTGTGGGGCTTTGAGGAAAGGCTGAAGATTGCAGATTTTGTAGTGCCTCTGGAAATGATGGCGTCATGCCGTGTGGTTGACCTGTCCTGCTCTCCGTGTCTGTCAGTGTTCTGCGAGGCCTGCCAAGACAAAGCTAGCCTGTATGCCAAGGTGACCGAGATGCTGCCAGTGAGAGTGGCGTCCTACATGCTCATGCCATACACACTTCCCGTGCAGTCAGCCTACTCAGTGGCCCAAAGGTGAGCGTAGATCTAAACAATGACAATGTTTCACCTGTAAGAGTTGTGCACTTTAGAATCATTTCCACTCGTCTTGTTGCCCGTTTCAGTGTTAAACATCAGTTTAGTGCCTCTTCATAAAAAGTCATTTCTGCTCTGCCCCAGGTTTGTGGAGTGGATCCCAGAGGTGCCAGCTGATGTGAGCTGGCTGTTTGGGGTGGCAGGTAACGTGTACCGGCAGGCCTGGAGAGGAGCACCAGCCAACTCCATGAGGTGACGAATGATTTTCTGTACAATGCAAACAGTGTTCATTTTCAGTCACACCGTTATCCACTCTGTATATCCATTGAACAGGTTTTTCAGGAGTTTCAAAGGTTTATTTATTAGATATAAATGAGGAACAGTAAAAATAAATATTGAAAAGCCAAACCCAGGTATCCAACTGATACTGGACACAAAGACGGTTGTACGAAAAAATATACAGAAAATTACATCACAGTGCAGAGGACAAAATATGTAGGAAGACCCTCCTCCAGTCCAGCAGGAGGTGGTAATACACCTGAAGCTGTTTGTTAACTGGCAAAAGCCCCTAAAGAAGAACTTCTGTACCGTGACAGTTTAGTTACAGCAGAACAGTTTAGCCAACATCAGCTAACCACTATACATAAACCATCACAAACACGTGAATGAATCATAGTTATGAAATGTGAATGAGAACATTGACTTCACTGGCTCCAGCTCAGATCACACACAGATCATTCAGTGGTTGAACTGATCAGGGATCAGATGAAGGCTACAGCAGTACAGAGCTTCTTCTGTTAAATACTTGGTACAGAGATGGCTGGAGCCATTTTCACCTAGTTGGTTTGATGAGAACAACAGCTAATTTCAGTGTAATTTTAGTGTAATTTTAGCTGCCAAGAACAGAGGAGACGGACTCTGGATGCACTGACACAATAAGACAGTGAGTGGTGTGTTCTACAGACTGCCAGCTGACATAGCTACACAGTGCACCATTTAAATTTCACTGTGCGTTACACGGTAGAGCCTCAGGTTTCTCAAGAAAGGGCGGAAAAGGACAGAAAAGCACACTTAATGAAACATTCACAGTCTCAACTTTTAAGTGGAGTGACGAATTGAAAATTTCAAACATAACACAGCATAACGAAGGAGGGGATGATTTGCCTTTTGAATTCTATAACTCCTCGAGCCTGTGAGTAGGTGAAGGCTGGCAGACAAGCAGATATTTTAAGATTTCAGAGAAGGTTTGCAGGACTGATTTCGAAAAAAAAAAAAAAAAGGAAGGAAGGCCATCAGCGTTGGAAAATAAGAAGTGAAGTCACAGATCAATGCTTGTTATTTTCCTGATCCACCTCAGGGTTAGTTCGAGCTAATTTTGTTTTGGAAATATGATTGTGCCGTACTGTCCCAAATAACAGAGACAGTTTCCATTCAAAGAAAAAACTGGTGCTGGAAAACATCTCCTGGAAGATCGTCCCAGACAAATGAGATATCCCGGTCACACATTAAATGTGTTGATGGAACATATTTTCTCATGTTTTTGTGTACAAGTGACTACTGGGGACAACGATTTTTGAAATTGGTCCAGTATTGAGTGAGAGCGCTGCAGCCAGCAGCTGTGGAACAGGCTGTAATCTCTCTGGGCATTACACACCATCAGTGTTTACTAAGTGTCTGACAACATTATGGAAAGGTTCCCTGCAGAGATAAATCTTTTTGTTTAACCAGAAACAACCACTATATATACTCTCACCAAAGCCACCAGACTCCATTTACAGAAACAGTCATTTTAGCATTGGGAAACACACTTCATTCAAACTTGACAGAAACAAAATAAAACACACCAAAACATTCTTTGTTAGTCTCACTGTTCAACAATCACCACCAACTCTAGTTTGGTCCAAATAAGGTTTTCAAAGCATTTCAGTCCCTTATTATGGCTGATCTGGAATAAAACCTCAAGAGTGAAGGGAACAAAGAAATGCTTGGCTTCAAATACTGTAGACAACAAAGTGAGGGAGCCTGAAAATGAAAGATTTTCCAAAACTGTACAAATTAGGAAGAAGTGATTAATAAGTGCTGCTCTCCATTGTGTTCTGCCAATGATTTTTGGACGTACACTGTAGGTAAGTAAGTAGTTAACAGCATTTGAATGTGTATGTTAAACAGTTCTTTAACCATACAGTACCTTTATACCCCTAGTCATGGGAGCTTATCTGCACGGTCACCTGTACTGGCTTAGTCTTGGCACTCACTTGTGGACTCTAAAACCCTTACTGATGTCAGACTGACCAGAAACATGATGACACATAATGGCATCATTTCACCAGTGTTTTTATTCCTGGGTCATCAGAGCAGTGCAGTAGAACATTGGGTCCAATCAGACATAGATTACTCAGAGCTACTCAAATGTTTGAATCTCTTTGGCATCAGGGATTGACCTATTACAGCAAAGTATGTTACCTACACTGTGCAGTGTTTTACAGTGGAATTGAACCTTGAATTGAACATCCGTGTGATTGACTTCACAGCGAAGCGAGCCAGAGGAAATGCTTGAGCGCGCCTCTTCTACCTTCTGAGTGCGACAGACCCATGCAGAGAGACGACCTGCCTGCTCTTTCCTCACTCGACCTTCATGGCAGCTACTGGGAGATCCCCAAATCTACCTCCTCTTCCTCCCACCATCATCCCCACATCTCCCCATCCTCTCCGCAACAAGTCTGCTTCTTTGTCGGCTTGCAGGATGAACCTCACAGCCATGCAGCGCAGTAAAGTGATGCAGGACCCGCACTTTAACATTGATGTGGTCAAATTCCAGTCTCTCTGTGAGGAGCTTGTGGATGGATGGGTGGTAAATTTTGATCGCCGATCCAGACAGCACAACACAACTGGATGTGTTTTATGATCTGTTTTAATGTACAGCACAGGAATGTCTTGAGTTTTACAGTCTTACCACGCCTGCCACTGATATGAGTTTGTTTAAAACACACTCAGAAGGAGCATTCATTCCTTATTCCAGTACAGTTGATTGAATCAAGATGTCTGTCTCTCCACAAGTGGCTCTATGTCTCTTTCTCCTTTTGATGATGTTTGTTGATTTGTACAGTTGTGTGATATCTCCAGGCACCGTATGACAGATTTTTAGTTGACATGATGAAACTTCTGGCAGCCGTATTGTAGGTCTGCCGGTCTCATTTCTCAACATGCGTAATCTCACCAGAAAGGGAACTTCTCATTTTGACAGTATTCCCTCAGCGGCTTTTCAGCCCTGCTGATAACTTTGGTGAGAAGATTGCTATCATAACTAATAGAAATGACAAAAGATTCAAGTGGCAATAAACTAAATTGTCCTTTAACTGAGACGATGTCAAAGACTGGACAGTTGAACTCTGTAATGAAACAAATCTACCAAATAAGACTCACATCACTGAGCAGCATGTGCTTCCAGGTTAATCTAGGCCATTTTCTACACTTGAAGCTAGCAACAGACCTCCTGATGATGGGATGGGATATTTTTGACATGACTTTAAAGCCTCTCTAGAGGCTGTTGCTATGACTTTTTTTTTTTGTTTGTTTGTTTTTTTTGTTTTTTCCAAAATGAGACACTGATGCTGCCTGTGCTGATCAGGAAAGTGCAACCAGTGTTATTCCAGATCAGTGTTATCAGAGTTTATGTTGTGACCTTCAACTTGTAAACCTATTTTATGTCTCTTACCACTTGAGTGTAAAGTTATGTTAATGCAACTGTGATATTATCTATCTTGGTTTAATTATCTTGTGATGGGTTGTTACCATTAAAATGGAAATGCTACTCCTTTAAAATCCATGCTGTGCAGAAATTATTTTATAGCCCTAACCCTAACCCTTTAAAATTTGAAAAAACAAGAACATGAAGTTAGAAATATAGTATGCATTTTGTGCATGTTTTTGTAGAAAGTATGTAATTATTTAAGAATTGGGGCTGTACCGTTTCCATTGTTGCACAGTGTTGCCATATGCTAAAGTACCCACCCCCGCATAAAAATAGATAAATAAATATTTGGAAAAATCGTGTTTATTGATGGTATAATGACGCGTGCAGCAAGGGGTTAACGTCTGCTGGCTGATGTGCGCTCTGCGCATGCGCCCTGGCTCACCGACCACATCAGGAGGAAAGAGGAGGATGGCGGAGGATGGCAAAGAAGAGTCGGTATCTACTGACGATGATTTGGACCACACAGCTGCGGACAGGAGAAACAGCTTGAACAACACGGTAAAACCATAACGTTACTTACACTTCCAGCCGTAAAAGGACTTTTATTTCCGGCATAGCTGTGGGAAATGGCTCTGTTAACGTTGCATTGTATTTGTTGACCGCTGGATAACTTGACAGTTTAAAGCTCAGTGCTAGCTTACATTATGTTGTAGCTAAACATACAAGTTAATACACGTTGATTTGCCTTAATTCAGCTAATTTTTAAAACGCCATTTAACTAGTGTTCGCCTTTATGGACACGGAGGACATAAATGACTCACCCAGTCTGCTTTTATTCCAATGTTAACATTGTGTTTTTCAATAAAAGAAGGTTTCAGGTCATATATCCAAATAGCTGTTAGCTCGTAGGCTAACAAGAAAACAAAGTGTCACCACGAAGGAGCAGACGGGTGGGAACAAAGGCACAGCTGTGTCACAGAGAGCTGTGTCCAGCCTGTTTCAGCCTGTTTGCAGCCTGTCAGTGATGGTGCTGTGTGGTGGTTCAGGTGGTGGAGGAGGGCTCCTCGCTCCTGCGCAGGATGGAGATCTGCGTGGCGGAGGCGGAGAAACGGAGCGGCAAGAATGCAGTGAACATGCAGGAGACGTTCACCGTCTACCTCCTGGAAACACGGTGAGAATAACACCCCTCTTATCAGCCCTTTGAGAGGAAGAGCTGTGGGTTCAGCTGAGATGTTTTTATTTCCTTCCTTCTTTCAGCTCTGCGTTGCATGAATCTTCTTCTGTCTTTTGTGCAAAAACAACTTCACAAAATTGTCTTCGTCTTTGAAGGCCAATGGATGCAGTCGCTGAAGGCCGTAACCCAGCCCCGGACTCCTTATGGAGGAGATACAGTGAATTTGAACTGCTGCGGAACTACCTAATAGTTACGTATCCATACATCGTTGTCCCCCCACTGCCTGAGAAGAGGGTGAGTTGAGTGAGGTGCAAAGGATGCTTGCTTTATGTCCTTCAAGAAATGTCCAACAGAATATGACAGGAGGAGCATAAGGAGGTTAAGAAAGCACCATTGGCTTCAGCTAACTTTCTTGAAAGTGAGGAGTAGTACAGCTCCACCCAACAGGGATGCTACAAGATGGTCATTCTACTTTGCAAACACTTCACAGAAGTCAAGAAGTCACTTTCTGCCAACACTTATTAGATTAACGGCTGCTAAATGAGCAGTGTTCTCCATTTGGACCTGAACGCATCATACAGCGTGTCACATACACATGCACTGAGCATGCACAGATGAACAATTTAGAGTTTTCTGTACCTTTTTAAAAAGAGAAATTAAGGATCTAAAGGTTCAAGACTTTAGCTTTATAATAACAAGTGCTCCTCTGTCTAATGCCATTTTTATTATTTGATAATGAAATGGACATTTAAAATGTTCTTCTGTGGCACTGAGACGATTTTCACTTCTGAAGGAATTTTCTCCTGCGATGATTTTGGGTGGCTCGACAGCATAATTGTGCAAGTTATTTTGTAAAGGGTAGGAAGGGATCATCTTCATCTCAGTACCTGCTCACAGGCCTGCCAATCACCTGCATGTCACAGCTGTGGCAGTTTGGGATAATCAGCGGAGCAGCTGGCTTTATCTACTCAAAGACTGCTGGTGTTTCCAGAGCCAGCGAGGCAAAGGCTACGTGACTTTCTCCTGTGTTGTTTTGTAGTCCCAGGTTAAATTTCAGTGTGCTCATGGGACACTGTTGTGCTGTGACTGTGAATTTGGGCATATTGAGTAGCAGAAAGAGATTTCTCCTGGGTTTTAGCTTCTGCTTTGTAGAGTCTCTTCTGCCTACCTGCTCTGGGATGTAGATTTTACTCATTGCCTCATCTACATTGGATGACTCCCTTTTCCTTTTCCTTCTGCTGAAAGCTGAAATGTTCCCAAACTGGCAAAGTTCTGTTTGGTTTTGCAGAGCAGCTGCTGTTATTTCCATCTTAAAAAACAAAGACTGTGTATGACATGCGATGTCACATGCGGTTGTGGTGATGGCTTACTATACCAACCATGTTAACTAGGTTATATTGCAGACTCCCACACACTTAAACTTACACAGAGCTGCTGCAACAGCCGGCTGATGTCTGACAGCAAAGTCAAGATTAATGTTATCTATATCGTAGCAGGGCCCCCCAGAATTTCCTACAGGTTGTTTGTCTTGCAGAGCAACAGCCATTGTAGCTACAAATAGCAAAGCCTGAATGTGAGACTGGTTCAGCTGTGTGTCATCCAGCTGATATACACCCCTGAAAAAACAATCAAGTAAATAAACTGCAGATATGTCAAAGGAAGAGTTGAATGCGGGCTGTTTGTTTGTTCTCCTGCATGCAGGCAGAGTTTGTGTGGCACAAGCTGTCGGCAGACAACATGGATCCAGACTTTGTGGAGCGCCGCAGGGTGGGGCTGGAGAACTTTCTGCTCCGTGTGGCATCACATCCAGTCCTCTCCAATGACAAGATCCTCTACCACTTCCTCACTGAGGTACAAGCTGCAGCTCTTGCTCACTCCAGCTGCTCAAGCGATCGTTTCTAGATCAGTGGTTGATTGAATAACTTCACGCTGTGTGTGGCAGGAACATGGCTGGAAGGAAGTGGTGTATGAGACGGGATTTCAGGCAAAGGTAATGGACAGTCACAGAGCTGCTTTGTCTGTATTCTTACAGAGATGTTTAGGTGTTCACAAAGCTTGACCACTTCCTGTTTCTCCTGTTGCAGGCAGATTCCAGGCTGAGAGCTCTCAGTGCCACCTTCAGGGTGAGAAATCCAGATAAGTAAGTTATAAGTGTGTTTCTAAACACAGTGTAAGAGAAGCTCATTCGTGTTAAAAATGTTGTCAACAGTCACCTTTAATATCTTATTCATCTCTAGTTATCAGGGGTTCAAGCAGCAAAGCTTATGGAACCTGTTAGGATTATTCTTCCTCGTCTTTAAATCATAACAGCTAACACTTCTCTAACTTGGCACATTGGTTAGAAATGTCACCTACTCACCTGCTTGTATGTAATTGGCTCAAGCTATTATGGCAAATTGGTGCATGTGTTTGGATGCTAGGTCTGAGCCTCTGGGATATTCTGCCACTAGGGGGTACCACAAATTCAAAAAGTATTTTTTAAAAACCTTTATTAAACATCTTTAAATAGAAGTTCAAATAGTATTACACAAAAATGCATCATCTTTTACATTAAAACACCAAACTTAACAATATTACATTCAAAAACAGATATTATATTCTTTCTAAGTATCAGTTATTCATTCTGTCACAAAAAAGCTTAACAGTATTACAGGTGTAGACAAGATGTTCCTGAGATTCAGTATCTTTTTGACAAAATGTACACACATCATTTAGAATTCACTACTTGGATATGTTTCATTGATTGTTTTGAAATGATCTTGGTCTGTTGTAGGTTAAAAAGGAAATGACAGACATCTAGTTCTGAGTGTCCACTCTTCAAAACCTTCACAATAAAATGTGTCTTATAACAAACAGGGAGAGGAAAACATTCTTTTGTAATTGGTGATCTCAAACTTTTGTCATTACATCGGAGAAGCTGTAATTGTCGATAAAGATGCAGATGCAGTAGATAGCAGGTGGAGGTATTACACAAGAATATTGTAATCTCGGTCTGGTGCAGCTCGAGAACACACTGGCTAAATCTTGAAATCTTCTCCATCTTTCACAGGATTCTTCCCAAAAGTGAAATATTCCTTTGTAGACAGCCACACATTTTTTATGAATATTCTGAATATTCTTTGATCTCGCTGCCGCATGGTCACGTGGTTCAGCTCAAAGTAGTTCCAGAGAAATCCACGCTCTCACCTTGTTGCTTTCAAGCAGAACAGACAGCAGCAGCAACTATATCAGTCAGTATTAATACATAATGTGCAGGTGAGACAGCAAGAATCCTTTTTTTCTGCTCCCGTAATGTAGAATACATTAACAACAGTGGTGGAAAATATGACGTCAGCAATTAATCGATTATCAAAATGAAGAATAAAGACAATGTTGCAGCTCCAGATCTGTCAGATTAAAGGAAAAGTAAAATAGAAAATAAAACATACATATACACTTTTAAATAAATAGGTAGAATTTTAATCAATCGTTTCATTTGTCATTTGAATCACTGCCTTCTGTACTTGTGTCTTTACTGTTTCTCTCTCAGACGCTTCATGGAGATGAAACACTACAGCGACGAGCTGCAGTCTCACACGTCTCAGCTGCTGCGAGCGCGAGCAGTGAGTCCCTCTGTGAACACAACACTCACCACACGATGCAAGCAGTAGCAAGAGTAAATTTAGGATTGAATTTGTATGAATGAGCAGAACGTAACCTTAAACCATGCTGTTAACATTTTCAAAGTCCAGAGTTGAATTTAATGAATGAATGTTTGCTATAGTTTTAGTTTCATTTACTTCCTGTGTCTCCTCCAGAGGGTTGCAGATCGACTCTACGGTGTTTACAAGGTCCATGGGAACTATGGAAGAGTCTTCAGGTCTGACAGAAAACATGTCATAATGTGTATTTTATACTTTACAACATGTACAGCACACAGTACTCTATCATTAGATCCTCAGTTTGGATGAGGGGAAAACTAAAAACTTGAACATGACAGAAAAGATTTTAGATTTTTTTGATATTTCCTCTAATGCAGCAGTGTGTGTGTGACAGACTGTCCTTGATAATTTGTGGTGTGTGTGTGTGTGTGTGTGTGTGTGTGTGTGGACATCCATGTGTACACTGCAGTGAGTGGAGCGCCATAGAGAAAGAGATGGGAGATGGACTCCAAAGTGCCGGTCATCACATGGACGCGTGAGTATTTGATGCTTGCTGCCTCGTGGGAATCCCATCTGTCTGTGTCAGTGCAGTTTTGTGTAATTCCTCAGCAGATATTATATTTAACACACGCTGTAGAACTGGTCACGACCAGCTGTGATGCTTGTTAATTGTCTTTGTCACACATCTGTAGATATGCTGCATCCATAGATGACATCTTAGAAGAAGAGGAACATTATGCAGACCAAATGAAAGAGTATCTCTTCTATGCTGAAGCTCTGAGGTAAGAGGCAGTTTGAGCAACATCTTCACACAATGTTTTAAAGGCTGGTGACAGAGCAGGTCCATGGCATTAGCATGTTCACAGTTCAGCCTCAGATAGCACTTCTCGAACCAAACTCCTAAAGGAGGAAAGTCATCTTGTATGTGTTGCCACATCCAGTAGTTTTTGCTTTTAACAACATTCAGCAAGCATTTGGGAACTGAGGACACTAATTTGCTGAAGTTTTGATTGTGAAATTCATTCAGATTGTGCCTGACACACGACCTCAGTTGACAGAGTACATGCCTCACATCTTAACATCCAGTAGGTGGCAGTAAAGCTGGAGTTGAACAAACATTTGCTCTTTTCGTTCCTCTGCTGTGTTGGAGGCTTGTGTTGAGAGCAAAAGAGCCAGTGTTGGACTTTTGATCGGAAATTCTACCGGCCACTCCTGTTGCACTGGTATTGCTGGGTTCAGTGGGCTACTCTCTCCACTGTCTGCTGCTGGTGCCTTCAGGCTCATTACAGTCAGATTATTGATTGGTTACAGTGGTAAAGGCGATTTGTTGTCAACCTGCCACAGACTGCCTGTGCCCCCGATGACTGAGTTGACTTTTTCAGGTCCAACCCTGATGACAGACGGCAGATATTGATATCATGTTGTGCGCTTTGCTTTGGCAGAGCAGTGTGCAGGAAACATGAGCTGACCCAGTTCGAGCTTGAGATGGCTTCCCAGGACCTCGTCTCCAAGAAGCAGCAACGTGAGGAGCTGGCTACAGGGGTACACTGAACTAATGTTATACACGCATCCCTTTACTGACCCTGTGTTTGTTATTCTTGAGCAGCGATGGCTGATTTTGTAATTCAAGACCTTTGAGGGAGCAGCTTCCTAATTAACGTAATCTTCTGTGTTTGTTTTCCTCAGATTGTGCGGACGTTCTCCTTCAAAGGCATGACCAACAAGCTTTTTGGCCAAGAGGCACCTGAGCAGAGAGAGGCCAGACTGAAGCTGCTGGAGGAACTGATCGCAGAGGGTGAAGAGACCGTCAAGGAGAAAACCCTCGAGTGCGAGTGAGTCACGGATGCTGCTTCAAGCTGGCACACTGGGTGAAAGCCTGTGCTGGTTAAAAGATAATAGATTTGGCCGTTTTGCCTGTGTGCTTGATTTGATCTGTTTTACCACAGAGAGCACGTTGAAAAGGCGTGGGTGGACATGCAGCGCTTCAAGGAGCAGAAAGACAAAGATCTGCGTGAGGCGCTCATCAACTACGCTGTCATGCAGATCAGCATGTGCAAAAAGGTAGAGAGCCACACAGCAGCTGTCTGAAGGTTACAGGACACCTGCACAGGTCACGTTCATGACGCAAGGCTTTTATTTCCTCTCTCTCTCTCTGCAGGGAATTCAAGTGTGGAGCAATGCTAAAGAATGTTTCCTCAAGATGTAAAAGTCAAAGCCATATTCAGTGGATGTCCGCCCTCAGTGATGCTCAGCTGGGAAGATAATGTCATTTCAAGTATTTACACAAACTGGGTCCATGTGCAGCTAACTTTTTTAATAAGCATATATTTACAAGTCGATGAGGTAAAACGTCAAATGTATTGTCTTTGTTTTGTTTTTAATTGAATATTTGTCCAATATTATTAATCACATTTTTTATTTATTTTTGATTTGTTACACAGTGTTTCAGCTTTTTTTGGGGATTGTGCCACCAGATATTGAGATGCAGACTCCCAGTAAGCCTTTGGACCCTTGTAGCTCATCTCATACACGTGAAACTGATCCAGGCTCAGTACATTACCACCTTATAAAAGTATATATATAGAAGATCTAAAAGTTGATATGGAGTCATGATGAAGATACAAAATACAAAATGTTAAATGTGATTGTTTCAGGTCGGCATACAAAAACCAGTCGTCACTTTCATTCATCAGTCCAGAGTCTAGATGTTGATTGTGTGTTGTGATGTCCAGGGAAATGTATTGTACTAATGTACAGTAAGCTGCACATGAGTCCTGACACTCAGTCCAAGATGATTTTGTCTAACTGAATTTATTTTAATTTATTGACTGAAATGTCCTCATGTTTCATGTTATTTATTAACTACTTTGTAATTCCCTGTTTTTCAAGGTTTCCAGCAGTACGTTTTGTGAGTGTATTAAGTTTTCATAATTCCATTTGTCCCTTTTTATATTTCAAATTTTAATGCTCAGTTAGGATGTAGGTCTTGTTTGTTGTTTATTTGAATAAAAATGTGTCACACCACTGGCTGTATTTGTATTTAGTTTTTCTTCTTTATTTGAATACATGCAATAATCCAGAAATACACTTGTAATGTAAATGTCCCATGTAGTCGGACATGACTACATGAAGACTCGTCACCACATTAGGCCACATTAGGGACACTGATGGCCAACTGCTGCATAGATATAAGGGGGCATTTAGAGAGCCATCCTGCAAAAAGGGTGCTGCACATGTGTTGGGAGAAGGACAAGCCATACAAAGAAAGTTTCGGCTGAATGGGAAATCAAGTAACAAGAGATGGGTGAGCGTGTGATAAGGACATCGGCGCTACTGTTGTGAGGCCAGGTAGACCTGTCTGGATATTAGAAAACCCTTGTCGTGACGTAGAATTGCTCAGAATTAATCACAGTATTAAGAATGCCAATTAGTGAATATTATAGTTACAGGGACCAGAAATACAAAGAATGGGTTCAGGTATTTACAGGTGGAACAAAGGATCCTCAAACAAATGCAACAGGGTCTGCAGTTGCTTTGCCCACTTACCAAGTAGGATTCAACAAGAGAACACTGCACTTAACTGCACTCATTTACTAATCTGCAGTGATTCAGTGTCAGCCCTTGCAAGCATTACATCATGAACAGCCAGAAGTCAAGTCGAGATCTTGAGCACCAACTCACGAATAGTGAGACAAGGGAGGGTTCCAGCACACTCAGGTGTCCGGGGAAACGAGAGAGCAGACAAACTAGCGAGAGAAGCAGTCAGGAAAGAAATGGTTGAAGTCAGTATTAGACTGTCAAAACTAGAAGGGAAAGGCTTAGTGTGGAGGAAAACAACACAACAGTGGCAACAGCGTAGGGGGTAAGTAAGGGACACAAGAGGAAGGAACAAGTCATACAAAGCAGGCTGAGAACTGGCCAGAGTAACCTTAACAGCACACTCTTCATCATGGGAAAGACATCCAACAGGCCTTTGCAATCAGTGTCATGAGGCTGAGAGTGTAGAGCATATTCTCATACCATGCAGGAAATTTACACAAGAGATGAGTTATGATGGTACAGATAGGGAAAATAGGACAGGCAGAGGACAACTTTGGAAGTATATTAGAGTGTGGGGACAATGAGCAAGAGAGAAAATGGATATTCTGTTTTCTAAGGAGGACTAGACTGGACAGATGGTTCCAGGGAGATTCTACAGTATCTCCCCTTAATGGATCAAGATGGAGAGTAAAACCAGAAGATGGCAGTAATGCAACATCGTGGATGCCAGCTGTCATAAAAACCTCAAAGAAGAAGAAGAAGGCAAATTGTTTCCGCTGCTTAGTGGTATTGTTGGCCTTTCACTAGTGTTATGAGTGTTAGTTATCAGAGTGTTTGTTCTCCAGTGTGTATCCTCAGTGTCTCATCTGTGTCTTTTTCCTTTGTCTTTGGAACCCTTAACCACCACCACCTTGCTTCACCTATGCCTCCACCACCTTGTGCCCTCAGTGCAAGAACTACCTGAGCGCTGTGCCTCACCTGCTGTCGTCAGGACTTCCTAGTTTTTTAATTATCGTGTCAGTAAGATTTAGAGAGGCTTTAAAGTTTGGAGAGAGCCAGGCAGGCTGTTTCCCTGTTTCCAGTCCTTATGCTAAGCTAGGCTAACCAACTCTTGGTTCCAGTTCCATCCTTAAAGGTTCATATTTTTTAAAGACTCCCTTAAAACAGTGCCCAAATGTACATATTCTTTGTGATTGGTTCTCCTGTTTACAGACTGATGTTTAAAGATTCAAATACGAATGCTATACTCTAATTAGTTTGAGCAGTTAATATTTAGGAATTGACACTGTGCTTTCAATCAGGGGCCATTTTTTATTAATCCAGCAAATATCATATTCAAATATGCTACAGTTTGAGGTGCTTCACCCCACATAAATGTGCAGCACACATAGAAAATATGCATAAGCTAGTTTGTTCAGAAAACATTAAATACGTTGGCTAAAGCTTCACAAATCAATTTCTGCCCACTAGGGGGCAGAAGGACTCTAAAACAAGCTGGCAGATACACACTGGGATTATCAGATATCTCAGTTTGTGCTTAAAAACTGGTGAATACACCACACAGATACAGGAGCAGCAGTTACCTGAGATAGACAAAGACAAAGTCACCTCAACAGACACCACTGAGGCAGCAGATCTGTGAAAAACTGCCAGTCCCCACCCCCCTTCTCTCTGAATGTGCTATAAATTATTATTGTTCTGAGCACAATCATCAGGGTCCAGCAGTACGCAGTGGATGTGACTCTGGATCCTGATACAACAAACCCAGACCTCATCCTGTCTGATGATGGCAAACAAGTAAATCATTGTGGTTTAAAACAGAATCTTCCAGAGAGCCCAACGAGAATATCCTCATGCTGAAAACTCCACTTCCCTGATCATTTGTTCCATCGGTCACACTGATTAGACTGACTTTAAGCAGAGTCATTGTCAGTTTCCTGTTTTCTTTTTCTTTTCTTTTCTTTTTTCTTTTTCTTTTTTTCAAATCAGGGTTTTTTTGTATTTTCCTGTATTTATGTGTTTCATGTTTTTCATTCCTGCAGATTTGCCAATGCATGTGGCTGCAAGTATTCATGTTGAATTCTTGTAACTTTAATTTAATGGACTGTAAAACTCATGAAATGCATTACAGAATCCCTGAAGAGCAGGTTCTGCTCCACTTGGGGGCGCCAGATTGTAGTTCAGGTTGAGTAATTCAGTCCGTTTTGCTGTACTGAAATTAAAAAGCATTTGAAAGGGGAAAGGGGGCTCTTCATGATCAAAAATGTTGACATAAAATCAAAACTATTCCAATAAATCTTGGTCACGATGAAAAAATATTAGATTTTTTTATACTTTCCATATTTTCTTGTATTTTTTTTTAACATTTTTTTTTCATTTCGTAGTCATTTGATTGCAGCCCACACTGGATTGTGTAAGTTTTTTTTCTTTTCATTTGGGAGTCATGGGCCTTGAACTCTACTGTAGAATGTTACTTAATAAATGCCCCCACATTCTGAAATAGGAGGAATGCTGTTGAATATTGTTTGCTAGTGAATCAGAAATGATGTTTTTCGTCTTAAAAGCTGAGTTGTTTTAAACGGCTAAACGAGCAAAGCCATTATGACCATTGCAGGCTCTTCTTTTGGTGATGTGTATTTGGAGATACTTTGTGTTTGAGCACACCTAGTTTGAATTTTAATGAAGTGGAAATACCTTTGGAACTCAAGCAAACACTGTGGGAGTCTGTACAGTCAGTCTGCTACTTTCCCTCAGTCCAAGAAATTCTTTCTGTCTGCCGTCACAGATAACGTCTTAAATGAGAATGCAACTATTTACCTGAATGCAGTTCCTTATCAAAAATGTTAAATTCATGCATGTGTGCATGTGCATGACCTACAAATGCCTGTACAGTTTGAGAGGGGAATGCTGTCGTGCTCCTAATCATACAATTTCAGCTCTTATTGCTTATGCGTTGTGGGAATGGATGTTCTCTCATTATGTTTACTGTTTCAGGGGTGATGTTATTCAGCACTGCATCATCGTCAGACTGGTTTAAACATCCATTTAGCAATCTAGGCTTAAGGTAATAGGTACTTAGCTTTGTGTGTGTGCGTGTGTGCACAGAGAAAGAGGGAGTTTTAAGTGTGCCTCTTGGAATTTAATGGAGGATTTTCTGACGTCGGGAGCTGGCAGTGAACACATCAGAGGCGGTGGCGTGTGTTGTTTCACGTCATCGGGATGTCAGAGTTCAAGTTCAGGTTGTTGTTGGATGCTTACACACCACTTTGGCAGGATGCCAGAGCCGGAGCGTTATGTCGCATCCCAAAGCCAAACATCTACTCAGGGACTGTCAGAAGATTAGGTGAAAAAGACAGTCCGTGAAATTTTCTCATGGCACAAAATGGCCACACCATATGATGGATTTAATTGTTCAATAGACATTAAGTAGTTTTAACTATATCTGCATTCTTGGGAGTTCATTGTGTCCTTGGTATTTATATGATTGTGTCTCTAACAAGTAGAACAGAGATACAACTTACCAACATAAAAACTGTATCCAAAGAGTTCCAGAGAAATCTTGATCTGATTAGCAGTTTCAATTTGAGTAGAGAGGTGAAGTACTGTAGCTTTAGGCGAACACCTTTATAAAGGAAAATGAAAGTTTGCAGTGCTCTTGTTGCCAGTGAGGACCAGTCTTCTTCGAATGGTCCACAGACAAGTGCAACAACTCTCTCCTCTAAAGAAATGCATGCTACAGTGCTAACCTGAGTCAAGCTGTTTGAAGACAGAATGAGCAGCATAACAGTACAGAATATTTCCACAGTCAAGCACAGACGTGATAGTTGATTTCACAATGCTCTGCTGTGTTTGTCCTGGCAAAAGAAACTTAATTTGAATTGTAATTAGCAAAGAACATAAATAGCAGAAACACCAAATGCTCTTAACTTCATATGGCATTTACTGAACTGCACTTTTGACCTGCTGTTAACACCTGAACTTTCTAGCTGCAGACTATGACTTTGCATTGAGTCATTATACTGTTGCGAAATTCAGAGATTTCAGACAATGAGAAGTTCACTTACACATTCAGTGTCCTGTTAAAGTCAGGAAACTCCATTCATGACAGTGCAAATAAGGACCAAGCACAGAACCTTGTGGTGCCCCTTAGGTATACCTGTATATTGTCTGTATATGCACTACCTATATATATGCATGCCTATGGCTATCATCTTAATTCTTATTTACCTCTTTGAGTTGCTTATTGTTTTTGAATTGTTTTGGTATTCTTATTGTAGCATGCCTGTTGCAACACTGCAGTTTCCCACTGGGATAAACGCACTTCTCTGATTATTGCAGTGGAGGCTGATCTGACACCATCAGTGCAAATCGCTGGTGTTAGACTCTATATTGCAGCCATGTGATTTACTGTTTGAATGAGGCTGGCTGTATACGTGAGCAGGTTGAATTAATTATATCACATCGGTATCGTGATCTGAAGTCTGCACTGTTGCACCTTGAACAGCACTTCACGGTCATATCACATGGTATTGAATACAGTCTGAGCACAGTCTTTTTTTGCAATGAGCGCTGCAGGTTTCAGGTAAAAAAGAGAAAAAAGGGAAAACTTTGACCTCGTTCATTAACCAAAAAAAACAAAAAAGAAAAAAATGGATTTCACATGAGCGATGATAATAAAATGGCATTTGTGTGAGAAATAGCAGAGGATCCAGTCCTCCAGACCTTGTGTTAATAACTAGTGGGAGAAAAAGGCTGTGCCCTGTGAGGAGACGATGTGTGAGACTGCACGTATGCTGTTCACAGCTGCCAGACAGCCCAGGAGGAGCAGCAGCGTGCGTGTGTGCGTGTGTGTGTGTGTGTGTGTGTGTGTGTGTGTGTGTGTGTGTGTGTGTGTGTGTGTGTGTGTGTGTGCGTGAGAGAGAGAAAGACAGACTGTGTGTAGGTGATACATTAGTTGCAAGCTGGAGGTTACAGATAATAGTGTCACATTTCAGTTTTATTTGCTTGTGTGTGCATGAGTGTGGGTTGGAATATGGGTGTGTGTGCGTGTGTGAAGCATGGTGTGGAGTCACGTTTATCTTCGCTTTATGGAGACTGCAGATTATGTGATGTCATTGGTCGCCTGAGAGCTTTTCCACAGATTAGTTTCCTCGGCTGTGCCGCGCTGTCCACTCTGAAGTTTAGCCATTTTACAGGGTTTTCTGATAGTCCACAAATCCCACAAAAAGCCTAAAACTGCCAACAAATGTATCCTGCTAACAACTATAATGAATTTCCAGCTGCTACGAAGTATTTGGTATTTAGACAGGTCTGTTGAGTTGATGTTTTTCTTCTTGCCATCAAGTCACATGCAGATCGAACCAACAATCCATGTATCTTCTAACAAGTATTGTGTGTGTGTGTGTGTGTGTGTGTGTGTGTGTGTGTGTATCAAAGAATTATATATAGCTAGCTTCATTGTTGCCTTTTTAAAAAACACAAGAATATATTTGTGACTTTTTTTTAAAATATTTATGTCTTTTGTTTGATTTCTTTCCATCTTCTCCTCCATGACTTGGTCCACGGTATATTTGAACCATACACCTGTTTTGTCTGTGCATCTTTGAGAAATCTTTTTTATTCTAGGAGCTTGACATGGTGACTATGCTCACAGGGTTGTTGGTGTCCTGCTACAGCTGGCGAGCTAACTGCTAATCACTAGCCGGCTAGTTAGTTAGTCACAATCGCTCCTGAAGCTTCTTTCTTTTTGGCTAGACCACAGCACTGTGGGGCCTGAATGATGAAGCTGCCCCCTGTTGGAGCACTTCCAGGTACTTTGCCCATGCATCATGTCCCCGCCTCTTTATTGGGTGAAAGTGGCCCCTCTAATTTGGTGGTAAATGCAAATTCTCAGGCCTTTGCCAGTTAAATAGCATAAAATAAGAATATTGTAGACAGTGTTTGAAATAGACAGACTTTTCTGATTCACTTCCATCTACAGCCACAGTAGCACATATTATTTACTCAATAACGTCACACACTAACCTGTGATAACGTGTTTGATGAAGCATAAACAAAGCCATATAGCGAGGCGGGGACAGTCCTCAGTTACACCTTCAGGAGCACATTGAAAAAGAAAAGCTGAAGAGAGTTTAAACATTTTACCATTATTTTGTGGACAATTTAGAATCTGCTGATTAGGCTCCTGGTCACCTTTTTGTGTGAGGCTGGATTTTAATCCACACACTTTGGCCCTTTTGGAGATCAAAAATCATGACACCAGAATATCATATTTCAGCTCACCAGGAGATTCAGGAGATGTTCAGCTCTTGAACATTTTGCTGTCAGCTAATGCTGATCGCACTGCACTTCATTTTCACAGCTCATGACATCTTTTTCTACTGTCAGCCATTGAGAAGCTCAAGAGCTTATTTTGTTGGCTCAAGGCTTCATTTTCTTCTTTTATGACATTATTCCTGTCTTCCAAAGTTCGCTCCTCAACAATCTGTTTCTGCGTCTGCTCAGTTTCTTTTTTCAGGCTGTTGTTTCTGACATTTAGAGCCTGTTTCTGTGCTTTCATTGATTTATACTCTCTTGGATGTCTTCTTCGTCTGTGTACTGTCACTGTGTCACACCTGTCTTTCATTTAGAAGCTTTAAGGCGTAGCTTTTTAAGGGGCTCGTTATTTTTTTGCTGAGACCACTTTTCCCTCTGATTTCCGGGCTTTATATTTGTCATTCAAGGTTTTTGCTCTAAACTTGTCTGGTGATCACCTTAATTTGTGCTCCTGGATTTGTTGTCACAGTGCCTTGTTTTTCTGGCTCATGGCCTCTGATGCTTTCATTCCCTCTTTCATTTCCTGCAAAACCTTTCATGCAGAAGCTTTCTGCACATCTCTGTTGTATCTGTTGTCTCAGATCATCATTTTCTCGGCTAATCGCCTCTTTCCCTGCTTTCGACATTCTCCTTGAGCTCTTGGATCTCCTGTAGCATGGAGTCATTTTAACTATTCATGTCTTCAGCAAGAACCAGTGGGCGCCACAGGTTTTGGTCTTTCCATGGAATACGCTTACAATAAGAAAAATGTAGAATAGCACCAGCCTCATCCTTTAAAGGGGATTGTTGAGCACACTTCCACATTCAGTGGAAAGAGGGCTGCATCAAAAAGCTGCTTACTAAAACTTGATGTTCTTCCATAAATCCCCTTGTCTTTCCCCCACGGTGTGCATACATTCTCTCAGATTCCTTATTATGTGTTGTGTAATAAAGCTATTTTGGCAGCCTGTAATATACAACCTTAGAATGCTGTGATCCCTCTGACCCTGAAACCTGTGAACCTACGCACAAAATGTCTAAATTTACACCATGCCATTACAGTCAATCACTGTACAGCTGCAGAGATGTGGGGCAGGCGGTTACCTCCCCCAGACTCTCAGAACACGTAGACTATGTCTGACAGAACATGTCATTCCAGTGTCATGTCTAGTTTTCCCCAACATGAGCTGTCTCAAGTGTTCCCTCAGTGGGAACGTGTGGTTTATATCCCATTTTTGTTTCCAACCACATATGCGAGGTTAAAACGGCGATCAGTGGATGTGAGTGATGTTTCACTAAAACTTTATAGCAGCATGACTGCATCTGCCTCTGTGGTGGTGTGTGTTCCTTGTGTGTTCCTGTCTGCGTGCCCCTCTGCTTGCACTGTCTTCACCGAGTCTACATGCAGCCACCTCTCTTAAGCACTATTTATTTGAAGTTTGGAATCTGACGTCCTCTGTAGGTGAGCAAGGCTTTGCACGGATCAGTGTAATTGCTGCGGTTTACCAAGGAAACTAACTTCTTTCTCTTTTCAATCTCAGGTATAGTAACAACGTTCTTACTCAAGTCAGTGACTCACGGCCATATTCCTGTCTCAGCAGAAACCACCTGACAGCAGATAACTACACAATGTGATTCCTGACAGCAGAATCAGAATTGAACTGGGCCAAAGGGCAAAAGGATACAGATAGCTGGTAAAATAACACTGAGGAGGACTCGTTTGGCTAGTGCACTTCACAGATTGTTTTGTTGAGTTATTATTTAGTCAACCAAGTATGCCAACTGAAGCAGCCAAAAATATTTATATCATCATGTAGTGTTCCACATGAACCACCCAACAATTGATGGAGCAATGGACGTGTTGGGGACAAAGAAGAAAAACAGCCATATTCTCTGAACAGTGTGTTCAACTCTTAGCCTGCTTTACTGCCACGCTGTGAATCCATTGAACAAAATCGCCTTCATCTGTCAAACTGCTTAAAAGGTTGCTTCTCCCACATTCAAGAAAACATATTTTTCCAGTTTCTTCCAAAGAAATAATCCCTATGACTGTGTTTTGTGGATTAGCTAGCTCTGGCAAACTCAACTCACAAAGGTTAAAGTTATGTCAGAGACGATTATCTTAGCTTATCATAAAGACTGGAAGCACGTAGAAAATGCTAGTCTGGCTCTGTCCAGAGCTCAAAGAAACACCTACCATCAGTTAACATATGTATCTCTTTCATTTAACTGGTACATGAACAGAAATGTGGAAATAACACTCTTGGAAAACGGCTTCCAGTTTTCCAGTCAAGATCTCCAATCTGGGTCCTGTGGGCACTGGTGGCGTGTCCTCCACCATGCCTTCGGTGCCTGCTGCTCGAGGAAGCAGGCCTTTCTGTGCGAAGGGGCCTTTCTGTGTGGAGTTTGCATGTTCTCCCCGTGTTCACCCGGGGTTTCCTCCTTAAATAGCCCCCACTAAAAACATGCAAGAAGATCACCACCTGACCAATGGTGACGACAAGGATGGGTCCCCGGGCGCAGCTGTCGGCTGGCAGCCCACCGCTCCTGGTCTGCCGCGGAGGATCGACAGACCGAGGATGGGTCAAACGCAGAGAATTAATTTCACAAAAAGCATGGCATGTGCATGTAATGTGTAATATATATGTAATGTAATGTGATAATAAAAAGTACGTTCTTCTTCTTCTACAACTAAAACTTTCTGCATCGCTAGACAGGTCAATGTGAAAATGTATGTTTGTAATTTAGATGAACCAACCATTGAAAATGTGCTCTGTTCATAGTGAGGGTGAAAAACAGCTATGGGTTTCTCGACTGTCTTGCTGCTCTTACTGTATTCAGCAGATAAATGGTGTGGTGTAGACAAAGTGCCGTCATACTTATATATTTACAGTGGAGTCAGATAGCAAGAATTATTAGCAAGGCAGGAAAATTCCAGCATCAGGTACAGGTAGTTGTTATAATGATCAGCATTTGAATGTAAAATTGTGTTGTGGTCCTGTTTTTTGTTGTGCTTTTTGTGTTTTGCTCCTACTAACTTCTCTCTCCCTTTTCCTGCAGTACGAGTGCTGAGGGAATCAGCCGGCTTCGTAAGCCACCCGCTCTTTGTCTCCAGTGCTGGATTCTTCTCATTGCTTCCTGCATGTTGTTTGCACTGTCTGTGATCTTCTGCCCCTCGTCACGAGTTAGCCCACCTGTGATTGTATTTTGAGTTAGTAAGTTTTGGTGCCTTGCCACCTTTTTGTGTTGTACTTTGTTCCTGTCTTTTCTCCCTCTTTGAAGGTGATTTTCTGTTCAGCATTTTTAGTTGATACTTTACTCCAGTGAGAATTTTCTTTGATTCTTTGTTTTATACTGTCGCTCCTGAAGAACTGAATTTCTGTTGCTACTTTGTCAATAAATCATACATTTTTATCACTCTCTGCACCTGGGTCCTGGCGTCCTTTGTCTGGCCATAATAGAATTGTCCTTGAAACATAAAACATATTTATTGCATTGGAAGTATTATAAACCAAGCAGCTAGAAACACAGTATCTACTAGCAGCTGAGAGGGAGCAGAGCAGCCTGACGGCCTTGAAACCAATCTCTAGTTATCTGCTTCTTCATTATCTGTATTACAGCCCAAACTGTTGTCAGCTGACGGATAACTGCTGTGCATACTGTTCTGTATGTCCACACTGGGCAAAGTCACTGGTGTTTTATACAGACAACGTATTGAACCAGAGCTGACTGACTTGATGCATGCTTGGTGTAACTGATGAAGCAATCTCGTGTTGATCAGTGTGAATATCAGCCATATTCCAACACTGTCAAATGTACATGTATGTACATTTGAGCGTAACAGGTGTTTCAGTCTAAAGCATGTGCTTCTCAGTGTGTTAGTTACTGTACATAAATGTTAGGCCTGAGCCATGTCGCATGCTGGAATGTAAATGTTATGACAGTGGAAGGGGGTCAGTGTGGATCCAGAGGCCTGTGTGGACAGGTGCGTGAGGTAAGGACGGTGTCTGCCTTCCGTCTGTTTACCACACTCGTATGTGTCTGATGTGAAACAGTGTATTTATCCCTTTCATTGATGAAAATGACTATTCATAGCTTATTAGCCTTTTTAGGAAAGAGAGAGAAACGAGGTTCGCTGTGGCTCAATGGAAGAAATTCATAAAAGCACACTGACATCATCTGGTTTCCCCTGAGTCTTCCAAGCACCACAGTGAAGCAACAGAGAATTACAACCCAACTCTTTCACTCTTCAGGTGCTTTTTATAGGCTCTTTTTCCTTATTGTTTTGTTTGTATGGCCCGCAAATTACACTCTCCACATGACATTTCCTGCTCCAGCAGGCAGCTGTTTTCAGCATAAACCCACAGTCACTACCTGCCCAACTCTAAATGACAAAGTTAGTAATTGTCTGGAGAATATGGGCATATAGTTACATTTGATCCAGTGCTCATATTCAGTCCTGATTAACGCTTTAATAGGCAGTAGATTTCCAAAGTCAAAGTCTGACTGACATTTATTTAGAGCTGAAATGACTGATTGATTGATTCCAGCAATCATTTTTCAGTCAGCTTTTAAGCAAAAATGCCAAACATTTGATAGTTCTTAAAGTATTAGCTGTTTGTCTTTGTCTTATGTTATAGTAAACATAATATTTTGGGGTTTTGGACTGTTGATTGGACAAAACAAGATATTTGATGGCATCACCTGTTGTGCTCTTGGATAGTTTGACAAGCCTTTTCTCACTGCTTTCTGGTGTTTGTCAACCAAAGGATGAATCAGTCTAGTGATAATGAAAGTAGTCATTAGTTGCAGCCCTACAGCTACTGTTTTCTGCTCATTTAAAATAGTAAAGTGCATTGATTTCTTGTACACTAGCTGCAAAACCATTAAATAAAATCCAGCAGCCTATTTGTACAACATGTAGTTGGAAATGGGACAGTGCACATCCTGTCAAGTTATATCAGTGGCTGTCTGTTTTTTTATCAGGATGGATTTAGTTGTAGCCTCCATCTACTGGAACATTTCTCGGAGCATTTGAGACAGCATGTATCAAGACCTCTATGGAAACAGTCCAGAGCTTCAGTGATTCCATGATTGAGGCTGCTCTGAAGGACAAACACCTTCCAGCGTGCACTAGCTAGGTGTTCCTGAAGAAGTGGTCTTATGGCTTGTACTTCCTGTCCCTCCCTGCCTCTCTTCTTCCACGTCTCCCTCTCTTCTGTTAGTGTCAGATCTCTGATTTACATTGCGTATATTCTTTGCCTGTAGGATCGCATTCCAGTGAACGCTGTAGAACATTTTATTGCTTCTAAATTTGTGCCGATCTGGCGTGTGTAAACTGTTGTTGGGTATTTGTCTTTTGCCATTAGCCAACATGAACCAGATGTGGCTCCATGCGACTTTCCACTAAGTCAGAAATCATTGCAATAAGCCGTCTATCTCCAGTCACTTGAGACAGTTCGGTTAGTGGTTTTCAGTGTAGACACAATGTGCTTTGAGTCTCCACATTATTTCTCTGCCTTTTTACCACTTGGAGGATGTTAGTTATTTTGCTGGTTTGGAAACTGATGTGAAGCTGTCAGTCTATTATTATATGCCACTGTGAGAGGCAGGAAAAGCCTACATAGTAAATGTAAGCGGAGCCCATTCACTGGTATGTGACACAGTTTCTGCTGGCTGACATACATCATCTGCAGGCAGGACAATATGACATAAGTCATGCTGGTAGGCTTTTTGGTATTTGTTAGTTACATAGTGATAAAACCTAAGAGCAAAGTGATAAGAGAGAGGCACAAGGGCAAAATATAAACAGGGAAGTTTAAAGAACCAGAGAAGGGCCTTATAAAACCATCCTGAGGGTGCAAAAGGCAGCATTGCCCTTCAGATAAAGCACTTAGTATTGTATTTTTAGAAAGTTGTAAAGACACAGACTTGTCAATTTGTCAATGGGATAGGTTGAGTTTTGGCTTCTAGCATGGGTCAAGTTCCAAAAATACTTCCTAAGATCCTTTTGCAACTCAGTAGCTTTTTTACCCGACCTTGATGACATCTGTTGGGTTGCTTCATGTGTAAAATCAGCAGAATGTCCCTTTAAACCTGTTGCATTGGCAAAATGTGTCCTCATAGTTGCATGAAACTGACCAGTATCTAATTTGTTATTTTCAGTATTCACTTAGTCTTCTTTTCTATATGCAGAAATCATGAATACATTCAATTACTGCAAAACAAATTTTGTAATATTCTTGATGCCTACGAAATCTATTTGCATTATATATATTGGAATATTTACGTTTTATTGTACTGAAGAAGTGTCACCAATGTACTTTGCAACTATATGAAAAAAGCTTATTTACAACTTTTTACATAGCTTATTTAAGCCTGCAGTAACAAATGTATCTTAGATTCATTCATTCATTCAGTGTAAGCATGATGATAAAGGAAATAAATATGTATAACTAAGTAAAAGTATGTGATGAATGCAGATGATTCTATACAGGGCACAGGGCCCCGCTGACTGAGTGTGAAAACGATGTGGAAGAATAATATTCTGTGTTCTGGAGGCTCATGGTGGAACAACACCTTACTGACACAGCTTACGTTGATTGTTCATTTGATTCTTCGCCCATCTGTGGCTTCAGAGTCCTGGAACAAGCACATCCAGAGCACCGATATGATACAGTGTGGAGAAAGTGGGTTAGCTACAGTAACAATAAAACCACTCAAGGTAAACTTAGAGGGGACAGAGTGGAACGTTTGAGTTCAAATGGTCAACTCAACCTTCTGTTTCCACAGCGTCTTTGCCTCCAAGAAATAGATTCAAAATTCAATTTTCTATTGGTTTAGGTTGAAAGAAGTGGAAATATTTGTCCTCCCTCTCTCCTCTCCTTTGCCAGATGAACCAATTGCTTGTCTGTTGTTGGCCAAACCCCTTGTCACTTATTAACTCTGTTCAGTCATAAGACCTTTGCTGCTAACGTGGGTGCCGTCAGATCATGCCCTGATTATCTGTTTCTCAATGTTTCATTCACATTGTCCCCTGCTCCCATTACTTTTGTTAGTTTTGTCATGCAATGACTTTTAATGATTGACTTCTCTGGGGACTACTGGGTCAGACTAGTTTGGTCAAGGGCACAGAAACCCAGAGGAGGGTGGAACTGATTAGAAAGTCTGAAAATATATGTACTGAATAACATATTTTGCATTTTTGTCAATACTTAGAACCTTTTTGGGCATTTAGAGTTTTTCAAAGCCTTGTGTGCTCCTATCATGTATGTCTTTATGTTCTTAAGGAATGCATACACACACACACAAACTTAAATCATACTCCATACTCCATCACACAACAGTATAGTTCTTTATTTTACAGAGTGAAGGACATTATCAAACAGTAACATTTAAACTACAGTTAGGACTTCCTTTCCTACCATAAGGTCACGTTGAAGGAACAGTGGAAAAGATGAGATAAATAGTCTTTGGTGACAAACATATTAACATACAAAGATAACTTAAATACATAACTTTCTTTAAATAGTTTGGCTATATATATGTATGTATTCATAGGTGCACACGATGCTCACAGTCATCCTGACGCCACATGGAGTGCACTGACATCTTTAAACACAATTGCAGACAATCTCAAATGCAACATTTACAAGAGAAACCTCGTCCAGCTGACGCAAGTTCATTATCATGAGTGACGTTCAAGAAACTATCGCCACACGTGTTTCCATTAAAGTGCTTTCCTGTAACCCTAAAGAGGATCCACATCGTGTGACTTTCAAAATCAGCAGAAACAACCCTCGTGAGATCTACCTGCATTGGCTGTATCTTACAAAACTAACAGAGACATCTTAAATGCTAACTCTGCCCTCATTCCTCTTTGCAATAGAGAACCATGAAAGCTCTGGGTGTTTCTATGGGGAGGTATTAGCGGTCGTGCACAGTTTGCTCACGCAGCTCGACGTGACGCAACGTCTGACGTCACAAAAACATACGACACAAAAAAGAGTGGGAGCACAAAGCACAGATCACACACAGGAGATAAGTGTCCTACGCACAGCAGCTCAAACACATATGCACACACACACACACACACCGCGTGTGTGGAAAAAGTCCATTTTAAAAAGCAGAGAGATGCACCAGGGTTTTAGAGCATTTGAAAAGCCTTTTAATGATCTGTCACGAGACATTGATTAGCTACATTACAGCAGAGAGAATGGCATGTTTCACCTCAGCAAGCCTTTGAACAGATTAGATTTAAGAGTAAAGAATCACTGATTATTACCCTGTGACCTCCAGGCCCGCATGATTACAGAGAGAAGAGAGAAGAGAGCCACGGTGGGGCTGAGAGACTAAATATAAAAACAAACTGCTGATGGAAAAAGACACAAAGTCAAATCAGAAGACACACAGAAAGATAGAAAAGAATACACTATTATATGATGCATATCACATACTGTAAAGTCATTTGATTTGTCAAGTATTGCCAGGTATTTTGGTGAGTTTACACTAATGCTCTTAGGAATACCAAACTTTCATGTTTGTGAACTTATATGCAACACAACAAAGGCTAAAACACTTCGCTGATATAACAATTCTTAATCTAAATGACTCTGCACATAAATCAGAATGTGGGACACACTTTGGCCTTAATTGCTCCTACGAAACACTCAGCCTCTCTCTGCAAGTTAACATCAGGCTACCATATAGTAAAGTCCTGGAATAGAAGTTTAGAAGTAAATAATATGCAATATAATTGTGTTTCTGGCCTAAAGTGTGGGTTTTATAGATATGGTTGCATTTTTGTAGTGTGAGTTCCAAGCCTCTGAAAGTTTAGCATGCTTGATGAGAACTTGAACTTGACCTCAGTTTTTCTCGGTCCATCATCCGCCCACCATTTCAGAGACAGACTTATATAGAGAAAAGGAAACATCAGGGCATGTACTTTTGATTTCCTGCTAAGCTATTTTGCGTACATATTTGAAGTTGGGCTCTCTTACACCTAACATTTTGGTCACTGTGGTCTCTCATTAGAAACCCGCAATGTAACAGTAGAGCTTTTAGCCGTCATCTCAGGACTAATTTAAACCCATTTAACATACTACATGTGAACAACAAAGGTGCCTGTTGCTGACAACCAGACTGTATATACGCTACAATGTGTTGTCAAGTATTCCCTGTAGAATATATAAGAAACAGCTGACCTTTATTCAGCATTACTATTATCCACTCTATCTCTACGCAGTTGTGTTTTCTTGCAAGATTGGATTTATTATTGATGGCTTTGGCAACTTTTCGAGCCTCATTGTGACCTCCAGTAGGGTGAAGTAAGGGGGACAATCTTCCAGTGTTTTTAAATCACAGAAGATTCTCCCCCCAAAACATCTGTTGGGCTTACGACCTTCAGAGGAACACCTAGGTGTGAGAGGAAAAATATTTTAATTGTGAGAGTACTCCAAGAGAACACTTATTTCTCAATTGAAAAAAGGTTTTCTAAAATGTCCTCATCTGTGCTTGATTGGCCCCGTTCTGTAAAGCATCAGACCAGGGTGATTATTTTCCTAAATGTCAGCAGGCTTTTTGTTTTTTTTTGCGCAGAACCACTCAAAGGGTTGGTTTAACAAAATGCCAAAAAAAGCAGCATATTTTCCAACTTATCTAAGCAAAGTTACTTTTGGTTTTATTTGCCCAAGATATGTGTGTGTGACGTTTCTACCTCCACCCCAACACAATGGAGGTGAATGGACTTTTGTCTGTGGTGCACACAGTACAAGAGAAAAAATTATTTTCTGTTCTTTCAAGAATAAGAAAATCCAAAATATGTTGAAAAAATAAGAGGAAATTTTTGGCATTTTTGGTGAACCGACCCTTTAAAACTTCAAGGCTGCCTGTGTGCATATGTGTGGATGCCACATGCTTTGCTTTTATTTATTGGTGTTCAATGTGCAGACCATGGGAGGCTTAGGGCCCCCCTCCCCTGCTGTGGTGGTACATATGACTGAAGCGATTAGGTCAGGTTTATTAAACTGCTGTCAACCCAAAGTCCTGACTTGCAAGAGGAACTTATGAATCACGTGAAAGAGCTAATATTTCAGACTTGGCCTCCTGTGGGGAAAATGCCAGCAGTGGTGCAATGGAGCCCTGATCCATGGCTCCAAGGTTCACTTCACCACCGTCTGTGTTGGCCAACAGGCGACTACGATGCAGCATTAAAATTGATCCATTGGAAAGTCAGTTTCTGTGTAGATTCTTCCAGGTCACTGGATGCTGATCCTCTTCTTTTTCATTTTCAGTGTGGAGTTTATGTGGCGAAGTCCTGACTCAGAATGCTCTTAAACTCGGGTGTAACCCAAGTGCTGCGGCTGGTTTCAAATGTAAACTGTGGTCCTGAAATGTCCTGCTGAGCGACAAACTCCCAGTTCAACTGAAAGCTGGAGGAATACTCCAGGGATGTAAGTGTTCATGCTGAAAGCATAGGTGCAGTTGTGATATGACCTGGGAGTTCCAAAAATGACAAAAAGGGGAGCACAAAAAAGAGGTGAAAGGGTTCATTGGGTCATTTACAAGGTCTTTGGGAATACATTGGTTTTGACAGTCCTCCGGCTTGGGTTGAAATCCACATTAAGGGCTTAAGTGTTTGATCAATGAGCCGCGGGATAACCACCTCTGGGGAGGTCAGTTGGCAGACAGGACCAGGCCACTGAATGGTGTTGAGGACAAGCCTTCATTCTTATATTAACAGGATTAAGACATCAAACTGAGGCCTCTTGGCTTCTTTTGAGCATTCGGGCGGGAGAACCAGAGAGATGTCCACAGGATGGTGGGAGAATCTTGAATCTGGATCTTCAAATCCATCAATCAGCACAAAGAGTAGAGATGCACAACAGCCATTTTAAGGGGGTATAATTGCCATTTTGAGACATAAACTAATGGACTACATCAACTCTAATGCAAAGGCTACCAGTAACACATTGAGATAAATAGATGGATATATAGATAGACTTGCTGTGGGTTTTTGGAGGTGTCAGCTGACTCATCCATAACTATGGGGGCTCCTGGGGTTGATGGGGGATGAGTCTTCTCTGCCACTCTGACCAATGAGCTGATAGAGCCGGTGGCTGAGGTTCTGCACTTGGCATGTTCCCAGGACGCAACCCACTCTCATCAGCTGGGCGTGATGGGGGTAGTGGTGACCACCTCGCGATCCCGAATGGGCATGGCGACGAGATCTCAGCACCCTCCTCTGGATCTGTGCAGACTCAGTGGGTCGTGCCCACGCTAGGCTTCGCAAGGCTGGTCTCACTCCTGAAGCTGGTTGGTGTCTCAGGAAACCAGGCAGCCATTTTGGGGATTGGCTGGGGGCTGAAGATGGGATGGCGATGTGAGTCTGGCTTTCTGACATCAAGTCTTTATCCATTCCCTGGTCCAACCTGAGGAGAAAAGAGAAGTCAGGTGAAAAAATGACCTGGGCGCTTTACTTGGAATCTAACCACATCAGAAATGCTCATGTCACCATTGGAATTAGGTGTTCAGGTACAGTATTTGATGTTTTGTATTTTGTGACAGACAGAACTGAGAAGAGAAAAAATGACACTATGACAAGACTTGACTTGATGAAAAGGTACAAGATCTCTAAAGTTATAACAATTCATCCAATAGTTGTTTAGTCATTTTGCTACAAAACAAAAATGTCAACCTCATGATCGCACTAGAGGAAATGTCAGGGAATCACCAAAGCCAGTAGGCTTCTTCCTCTGGGGACCATGAGTGTCTGAGCCAATAAAACAACAAACAACAACAAATACACAGAGACCTCTATGTCTGAGGTGCTGCTGAATGAATGGAATAATTAAAAAGGATAGAAAAGGTTTTTAGATATAGAAAGACCTTTAGTCATGCATGCACCTGCCAGCATTGTTACTACAACAACTAATGTTGTAAGTGCACAGGTAATTCTGCAGAAATCCGATTAGCCCTACAAAGCAGCTTTCATAAATAAATCATTTTTGCCTGCTGTCTGAACACAGCTTGGCCTTCTGTCATCTATCCATGTGGACACCATACTCTTATCTTAATGCACTACATCAAAGTTAATGGCTTTTCACGTGTTGCCTAAACCAACATGTGCTCTGAGTCAGCCTCGCTTATTGTATCATGCAATCAAAGCCTCCACCTCAATGTATTTTAATGCCTAGCTGGGTTATAGTAGATATCATTGATTGAGCCTGGTCAGCCATGTCTCAGCATTGGCTCCAGAGGAGAACATTAAAATCCACCACCACCACCCTAATACAATGGAGCTGAATGGAATTTGTAATGTGTTGCTAAAATAATGTCATTTTTCATAGGAAGTTTTCACTAGAAAGTAGTTCCAGTAAAATCTGTTGATAGTAATACATGACAAAGAAAGAACAAAGACATTGTTTCTGGAAATGTAAGATGCTAATGAATTGTTCAAATGTCACTTCATTGTTTGAGTCTTGGCCAAATAAAATACATGCACAAAAAAACAGGTTTCTGAGAAAGCACATGAGACTAAATGACCTGTTAAGATGGACAGGCTCTGCAGTGCGGTGGACCAGCGGGTACAGGGCGTTCAGCAAACACAGCGCTGACAAACTGGCCATCTGTTCATTGTTTGACAAAGACAGTCACTTCTAACAACTTGACCCTACAGCTCCTCACTGAACTGTCACCGCTGTGTTTGTGCAGCACAGTGTGACTCAAGTCCCTCAGTGTTAACCCATCACCACCACTGAAGGTCGCACAGAAGCAAATAGGAAAGTGCTGTTGCACCTGGCAGCCAGAGATAAAGGGTGGAAATGTAGAGATTTAAATATAGCATCAGGGTAAATATATCCACTTTTCATAAGGAAGGAAAATCTTCCACTGCACTATTTTCCCATGTTCTGAGAGGCAGAGGCCACGGTTGATCTAACTAGAAAAAGTGTGCTCTACTTGTGAAATGCTGACTTGTGTTGTTTCACCATGAACACACTCAGTGTGAGAGCTTGAGATGTGAGCCATCACAGCAACTTTTCTCACAGTTTGTGTGATGTTGACTATGGGACTCCTCCGTGAAACGCGAAGCTCCTGGTTTGTTCAGCCAGTTCGGCTGCTGGCTCACAGCTGACAGGTCTGGTAGCTTGTAAGAGACCTGCTGTCCAGCAGTGGCAGTGGCTGAATAAATAGTTGCATAATGCCAGGCCACAGACAGTGGTGAGCACTATTTCCAGGACAGGCTTGGTGTGCCATGGTGCCACATCACCAAGTTACACCCACCTGGTCTGCAGAATAAAAGTGGCATTTGACTGCACAGGAACGCTTTTCACAAGGCAGCAGTGATGAGCCTGCATTAAATGTCCCGATTGTTGCTTCATTAAATTTGCATGTAATGTATAGGATCATAGGATGCATATTTTGTATATTCCTGTATGTATATTTATTGTACCTACATAGTGTTTTCACAGGTTTTAAACTGTTTTAAAGTCTGTGATTCCTATTCTGACTTTTTTATTCTATACAAGACAGACCTGCATTCTGTGGCATGGATGACTCCTCCTTTTGTGGAATTTGGATGCTGTTGGTCAAACGTTTACAGTAAAAGTGAAAGAACCTCCACCGTCTGAAGTAGAAACGCAGGGCCAGGGCGGAAACAATCAGCAACATGGCGGACTCCATGGAAAACCTTTCTAAAATCTAACTCAAACCCTCCAACCGTCACACAGGACTGGACTTAATCTCCAATGTGCCAGAAAGCAAATGGCTATTAAGGACATCTGTACTGACTGGCAGATGGCCATAAGGACCCTGTGACTGTGCTACAAGAACAATTACAAAGAAGAATACTGGTGTAAAACCAAAGAAGGCAGATATGTTTGCGCTTCATATATGGTTAAATGTGTTTGTGTTTCTTAAGTGTTTGGTCTATAGAGGTCTTGCTTGGTTTTTCAGATTTACAATGCAATGGGTTTCTTGCTTATCTCACTTGAGGCCTGATATCTTTCAGTTTAATTCAAAAATGTATCCCATAAGTAGTTTTTAAGTAGTTTTCTGCAGACAAATTGAATTGTTATGTTTTATGTCAATAGCTATGTGAACTATGTGCAATGGAGGGAAAAGCTAAGGCCAAGCCCTGAGTCAGCCTGCCCAGAAGCAGCTCCAGTTACATCCTCCTCAAGAAGAATTTCAACTGCTTTTTCTTCCAGAAGCTAAAAGAATCTTGCAGCAGAGAGCTCTTTCACTCTGTCACATCTGATCTTACGAGACAGGCTAATTTGGCTATTAAGAGCCTAATCCTGTAACTTGTAAGTAATGGAGATCTCCATGATTGGCGGACGATCAAAGATAGCCAAGCTGCTTTGTCTTTAATTGTTCAGCCCGCCATAGTTTTTTTGATGCCTTGCACGGTCTTAGCTTAAGGGCTTTAAACTAAGGCCCCTCTTGACTGAAGATGGTTTCTAAGGATTTTACAGTTCGATAAAGGGCCAAGCTGATCCCGTTATGCTGCTTTGCTTGGTTGGTCTTTTGTATTAACCTAACAGCATTGCTGCCTTTAAGGTGAGGAATAAAAACAGGGGTCTCCCCATGTTGATGGCAAGCTTCAGCTGCCATGCCCTGCCGGCAGAGGGACACAGCCCCCCCGATTCCAACATTAGAAAGGTGTGGAGACAGGGGGTTCTGAAGCCATTCCACCATCTGACAAGTACTTCTGATGAAGCACACTGGCGTCCGAACCCTAACTCCAACCCTAACCCAGCAGAGGGTAAGCCCTCCCTCTCCCTAACCCTACCATGCTGCTGATTTGATTACCAGAGAGGCTGAAGCTTACCAAGGCCAGCCTTAATAAGCAGTAAATATGGCACATTCACTTGTAATCTCCCACTAGGTAACAGTGGGGAGATTGTTGTGAGCAAGCAGAGGGGACAAAAATAAAGAAAAGGTGATTTACTGGATGTTGCATGAAACACTGGTCTTACTTGTTCAGGAGCAGTTCTGCTTTCATAACCTCCTCAGTGGGTTGAGATTTACTTTCTGCAAGCAAAACTGGAGCATGCTCAATACAGTAAATGATGGCAGGATGGCTAGCTAAAAGCTATATGTTTGCTTGGGAACCGTATTACTGCAGTGCGAGGGGACCGAACACTTGCAGTCACGTCATCAAACAGCAGCAGGTTGCCTCTCCCCTTAGAAGCCGCCTTTGTTTCTCTTAAGCCTTTTGATCCACACTCCCGCTATAAGCTACTGCTCTTATATATACAGTATGCATGTGCATTCATGCCTCCACAACGGTGTGGCTTTCTGTGTGGAGTGGAAACCTGCTCTTTAAGGATGTGGAGGGTGGAATTTAGGTCTTAGCCATTAATCCATGGTGGAATTCTCTGCCTGCTTGGTTACAGTTCCACCCTCCTCAACTTCAGCCTGAGTTTGGTCAGATTGACCCCCATGGGACAAAAATACGACTGTTTATACCGGTCATATATATGTCTGAGCAGTCCAAGACAAAATTCCTGTTTACAACATGCGAACATTTAAAGAAGACACACTCTATGAGAAGATGCCATTCTTGAGAGGATTTACAGCAGAAGCTATCCTGGTTTCAATCATTCTGGAAGCATGAAAGTGATTTCCTAAGATGTATATTTCTGATGTAAACGATAAAGAGAGACTTAGTTCTTGTTGTTCCTTGAAAAGGTGTAAACATGCCAGAATACACATTCTATATCAAGAGGACGGACCCAAAGCGTGGATGTGCAGTGGCTCGGCAAACATCAACAGGACAGGAAGCTGCTCTGTGTGAGATGAACTCCTGCCTGTTTCTCAGATAAATATTATGGTAGGAGTATCTACGCTGGACGTCTGAACCCCACACTGTTCAAATCCATGCTTACAAGTGTGGGTTAATGATTTAACAAATCATTTTGGGAAAAACATGATTTTGGCCTTGAAAAGGTTGGAACAAACTTGCACCCACAACATACACACAGAGACTGGTGTGTCACGTCATTGTACCCTGGTCCAGATGGAGCAGAGGCAGAGTCGGTCCATGTAACAAAAACTTGACCACATGTCCTCCATCTCAAAGCAATGAACCACTTCCCACTTCTGGAATCTGTATTGTTGAGCTGCTTTGCTGCTAAAGTAATATTTAACTTATTGTTTGGCTGCGGCTCCCGCTTATTTTCCCTTACAAACAAAAACCACAAGACGTTATGTAAAACGACAATGAAGGGTATGCGTGTGATCCCAGGAACATGCAATTTCTCCTTGTTTGGAGAGAACCAGTCAGACATTGTTACAGCATCTATGTGGGATTCTTCTGTGTCCTTATCAGGACACATAAGGACAAGATGGACACAAACATAGAACAGGGAAGGAATGACAGACATTTGAGCTCAGACACACGGAGCATCCACCAGGAGAGAAAAATGCAGAGTAGTCATGTCTGTTATTATCATGCTGTCAGTATCTGATAGTAACAGAACAGGATGTGCTCTATTGAGTTAAGAGAAGAGGGAGAATTTACTGTCCTGACAAAAGACAGACAGGGCATTTATGAGGGATGTGCAAAGTGAGAAATGTGTAGGTTTGTGTAGCAGGAGAAGCGATGGGGGAGGGAAATCATTTGTATAGACTGTGATAAGCTGCAGCCAAAGGACTTCATAAAAATGGCACTACCCTCCCACAGGACTTCAGGGAGTGTATTCACATGCTCAACAATACTGCAATCGCTGGGAAGAACCAGCTTCAGACACATAATTTGAAGTAATGCGATATTTCTAACAGGATTTATTTAGGAATTCACAGTCTAGAAGAAGTCTGATGTGAAGGAGGCTATAGAGCAGTTGTGTTTGTGGTTTGTGGTGGCTTCTACTCATTGGTCAGGGTTTAGCTGAGGTTATACCCTCCTGGTGAGGCTGCCCTGGGTCCACGTGTAAGGGAGTCAATATATACACACCCTCACAAAAGTCAACAGTGCAAACATAGCAGTGAACAGGGATATGCCATTCCAAGGTGAGTAAAACACGTTTCAAAAACCAACCAATTACCCTACTCTGATGAAGGTAAGCAGGTCAATTTCACTCATTTTTAGCATTGCCATCCTTAGATTTAGATTAATCATGTGAAAATGGGAAAAAGTATCCTCAAAAAACTATAAGCTTGGTTTGCAAAAAAAAAAAAGTGTTTAAATAATTTACACAAAGGTTAAATGTAGCAATATGAATGAGGGTCTGCAACCAAAATCCGAATGTTCTACAGCTAACACATTTTTTACTGATAAGTCCCACTTTACTGCTGCATCTGTCTCTCAGACTGCAAGATAAAAACCACAGTGATGACCAACACTGGTAACGTCCCTGACACTTCCAAACAGGGATGGGACTCATGGGGGATTACGGTGCTGGACAGGTGTAGCGGAGGAGCAACACAAACAGGAGCCTCGCTTCCTTTTTTTCTGCTTAGGTTTCAGCAGCAGGTGTTCACCATTTGAACACACACACACATGCAGGAGACAGCCACCTGGAGGAAAGTTCCACTCCCGGATCTTCTTACACTGTTATATTATCAGGGTGTGATCAGTATCAGTGTTATCAGTATTATGAGTATTCGATGTTAAGTGCTTTCATTAAAGGCCTTTCTTTTCTTCCACGCCCCTTCACTCCTGTGTTACTGTAGGATCTGACCATCACTGAATGTGGATCACTTTTATGAATTTTCATGTTGACAATCTTCTCCTCCTGACACATCATATTGAATCATATTAGTTTTATTTATGACCATATTAAGCTACTACAAATATTACTTTTTTTCATTAAATGCACCTACAACAGGGGCGCCCTGGTGGCGTACTGGTTAAGGTGCATATCACAAAACTGCAGCCCTGTTTGCATGTCATACCCCTCTCTCTCTCTCTCTATCTATCTCTCTCTCCATGTTTATGTCTCTCTACACTTCCTGTCAAATAAAGGCAAAATGGCAAAAATAATTGAAAGAAAAAGAACATGGGATGTCAGATGACCTAAGACACACACCACCACAATGTCCCTGGTACCCATTTCACAAAAGCAAATCTGAAGTTCCTACTGTCCTCCCGTACGCTCATGCATTGCTCGCAAGTGTTTCCTTTGATTCATCAAAAGTGCCAAAATGTGGGCGAGAGGAAGTCCCAGCTTGCATGTTGTGGATTTGGTGAACCAGGCCCCTGGTTTAAATCCAGCTTTGGACTTTTTGTTGCACATCCCTCAAATCTATTCCCACATTCTGCTCATCTTCTCTATTGTAGATTTAAAAAATCCTTTAAAAAATGCCAATGTTGCTGCTATAGCATCACAGCTGCCCCACGCCACCAGGAACAACACGACCACAATATTCGTGATCTGTCAGTCATTTACTTTGCTCAGTCACAACTGACTGTGTCAAAGTGACCCTGGAAAATGACTATCACACATGACATCCATGTTACAATGGAACTCTGGTCCATTTTTAGCTCCAGTGACTGGCTGGTTCTTCAGGTACATCGTGCCAGGACTGATCTCAGAAGAACTGCTTTTAGTATACAGCAGACTCATGGAATCTCTTGCAGTGTGAGCTGAGACTGAATGCTTTTATAGCTCTTGGACACTCAAGAAATGTACTGAATAACCGTCCATTATCTGCCTGTAACTGCTGATTTTGTTCATAGATTTGCATGGATGTATTTGAGATGGTCACTGCTTTCAGTGATTTCATTTGTTGTTTTCTTGGCATCACTGTGAATGAAGGTCGCTGTCAATGTCTCTGAGAATCTAAATAAAGGTTGAAAGAATGAATGAATGAACAAACTTGAAAGTGATGCATAAACAGGGTGGACTGTAAAGAATGTTCAGAGAAGGCCATCAGGGGCCACATCCTTGCCTTCATCCAAGGCCCTCACATCCCAAAACCGAGTCTCCCTCCCTCCCTGTGCTGACACTGAGCCAGCAGCTGTGGATCCAAAATCCACCAGAAGAGGGCATTCACACACCAACTCATCCACATTCCTCACCTCTCCTCAACAATGCAACTCTTCACACATGTTGCATCGCTGGCAGGCCTCCCTCACTCATCAAAATGTGTAGACTACAGTATGCGTGTCGGGCTGTTAGTAATCAAACTGGTTGTTATGCTGTTGCCTAATGTTTTACACAGGGCTTTGTGATTAAAAGCTCTGCCACTTAAGGGCTGGAAAAGTACAGGTGCTACTCTGTGCCTGACAAGATCCTTTACAATACATGCTGGTATTTCTGGCCAGACTATTCATGGAGACAAACTGGTTTTCCCACCTCGGAAATAACAGTTTTCCGGGGAGATTAAACCAAACAAAACCTCTATAAACAGTTACTCATGTGATGGCTGTTGGGATTGAGAGGTGGAGGAAGAAGAAGCAGAAATGTGAGAATTCATCATGTTTGAAATGTTTGTTCGCAGAACATGGATTCAACAGAGCTGACTTGGTATTTTCAGTGGCACAGACAAATATTTACTGATCTGCTGCAAAATGTTCACATTGTAATTCCCATTGCACATCACAGCCAGCATAACCTCATGATCAGTGAACTTGAGCCTCTTTTATATTTTACTAAAAAGGAGAGCAATAGCCTTCCATAGGCAACAACACTGAAACAACATGCAACTGTTACAAGCACTGTTAGGTTATATAATTCAAATAACATCGTAAATAAAATGGATTTTCATTTGATTTGGTCTTTTTTAATGCTTTCAGTCATTGTAATACTGTCACTTCTTCCACAGCTGATGCCCCCTCCAGCAGGGCTTCTCTCAAGGACAGATAAAATGTTACACTGTATTGTGCCTTTGGCCTTGCAGTCAGCATTAGGCCTATCCACTATCTGCCTGACACAACAGGCTACTTTCACTTTTACACACACTAACCCTGGTGTGATGTATCACACAGGCTAAATGATTCATCCTATCGGCTGCTGTGTTCACTGAGCGAATAAAGCCAACATAAAACGGAAAATTTTAAGAATGCCATTGACACATTTGTGTGAAGTTGTAATATTTGCATATTTCAACAGGACCAAAGTTCACTGGAAAACTACAGAATTAAGGAGAAAGGACTCCACCTGAAGCTATGGCAAAGAACATACCAGTGTACAGGAATAAAAGCTTTGCAGCCACCTGGCGCAGTAATACACTAAAAACTACTGCCATAAAAAGTGTTCAACAAATCGTTTCACAGACTACTTAATAAGAACATTATGGCGCATTTACATTTAATAATAAAATAGAGACTTATCATTGTGCCTTAACCCAAAACCAAGCAGGACAAGTCGACCATTAAGAAGCTGTTTATAGCTACCAGGTGGCGCAATGACATTTAAATGAAGAGTAATGCGGCTCCAGGTGCGTTTATCTTGTATGTTTAAGATCTCATATCCAGCCAATCAGAAGCGAGGAGCGGGTCTCTATGCTTAATAAAGGAGCAGCCCAACAAGTCGTGAGTCTTACCTGTTCCTGTCGGGACGCTCCTCAGCCGGCAGAGCCAGCAGCTGCTGGAGGGAAACCAGGCTGATGCAATACACAGTAAGCGGGAGAAGGGACCGCATCTCCGGGCCAACTTTAACTTTCCACCCTCTCTGGGAAGGAGGGGGCGACCACACGGACCGGGCGAAGGTGAAAGCTCAAGAGTTGGCGGGGGAGTGAAAAGAAAAAAAATAATAAGAGACGGAGAAAGAAAAAAAAAGAAAAATGCTCCCAAATGATTGATGCTGGGTTGAGATATCCAAACTTGGCAGTGGAGAGCGCTGATGGAAGCTCTGGAGAAAGCAGAAGTAATAAACGATCAATTAAGGCGCCGCTCAGAGCCAGCAGGAGCAGAAAAGAGAGCCGGTGATAGTGAACCCACTCCCAGAGCAATCATGAAGACCCCTCACTTAATGAGAAACTTTTCAAACACACTGATCTGCTCTACACATACTCTGCCTCCAGTGGATTCCTCATTCAAAGCCCTGCTCATGAATCTCTGCTCTACAACAAACTAATGCAACTAATGCAGATGAAGGCTTCACATTTTTCTGAAAATGTGCAAAAATGCAACCTCACCCCATTATGTAGATACCTTTGTAAACTCTTCCACTGGTAGCAAACTTCCTCACAGTATAAATAAAAAGAAGTCTCACCTACTGGATGTTCACAGCTCACAATCTGAGTTCAGCTCTTAAGTTTTTTTTTTCCCATGAATCCAAACGTGTTGGTCAAGATCAAGTTTTGCAGTGTGAAGCTGAGAGCCTGCTAACATGTGGGTTTAAATACTGAGTGGGAGGAGTTCACGGACTCCAGCGCCCGTGGGCAATTTCGGAGGCAAAGGTGCTGAAACATCATTATCTCCCGTGCTCGGAACAATGGCATTGATGTGGCGGGCAAACATAACGCCTGGAAATAACTGGCAGCAAGTGTTTATGACTATTCCTTTGACACATTTTGGAAAGATTCTATGAATAAACTATACCTCAGAAAAGCAACAAGTTCCATGATGCTGCTAAAGCGGCTGATACAGACCAAAGTATGTCAATTTTTTTTTTATATAAAACGAGCACTGGGTAGCATAGTCTCAGGAGTTTTCTAGAATAAGTAATCTAATCTCATTATGAAGCGGCACAGCATTATAGGTCCTATTTTGAATATTATAATGTATTATAGTGATAGAAAATACCATAAAATAGGGCCACTTCTCAGACACAGTCAGTCCCTGACAGCTCAGGATGCAAACAATATTAAAAAATATTTCAAATTAAAATGTGCTTGATGCTATCATAATCAACCATTTACAGAAAATAGCCCAGTTTTCATGAATTTCTTCTGCAGTTTGTCTTTCCGGCCAAACCCTCCTCTTATCTCTTATCAACGGTGTCAGCCAAGTGTGTAAGACAGATAGAGGGAATCCAGGAATCGTCAAAGAATCCCCAGAACGTGTCCCAAGTCACACCTCCACTCATTGATAAATTTCCTGAGCTGAACTTCCTTGACACGGCTTGTTGCTGCTGTCAGTTCTCCTGGGATGAATCACAGTCTTATTATTTGATTGATCAGGGAGTTGTATATCATGCAGAAGTGGCCTTAAAAGTTGTTACTAAACCATGACTCATCATCACCACAAAGCTGTGTTTGGAAATCTGTTCCGACAGATATGAGGCAGGCATGTCACAGGTCTAAACATGCATCTTACAACTCTGTTTAATGACTCAGATGGATCCTGTGCAGCTTATTTCATCTCATTAGTGAGGATTTTTGTCCCGTGTCCAAGTTCCCTCCTTCCTTTCAAACTCAATTCACTGATGTAGCGACACACCGCTTATACATACATCTGATCCTCAGATGTGGTTACACAACATTCATTTCCAGGAAACACGTTGAGTGAGCTTTACACTGTGGAGTGGACGCCTTTCCTCATAACTGGAGAGGCACATCCATACAGGCAGGACAAGCAAAACCAGACTCCTTAAGGAATGTAATAATGCAGTGTTTGTTATTTGTCCTTTTGCTGATGCAGAAATCATCTCATGCATGTAAATAAACATCAGGCAGCCTGCGACAGAAAGCTGTACATGTATAATACGTAAAGGCATGATGATCAACTTAAATAGACACAGATAACCCCAATTTGTGCCTCTTATGTACATATTATTATTACAGTCACAGAGTTAAGCATTCAGTTCTCAAAAAATAAATAAAAACCCAGAAGGTCATGAATGTCGCTCAGGGTTGTTCTGAATGGATTCCAGGAATTCTCAAAAAAAAATTCTAACCATGTGGATGAAAAGATATTCAGTCTGTAGCATGATTAAAAAAAAACATGAAATAGAAATTGAATTTAAACAATAAATATAATATAATACAAAGCAATATCAGCATCATTTAATTCATCTTTCATATGTTGTATATGTCATTTTGTTTGGACTAGAGCACACAGTGACAGGTGAGGGAGTGCTTGTTATATTCAAAACAATGGATTCATATTTTGTTTGGGTTTCAGAAGAAGAGCAGGGACATATAGCAGGTCAGGCTACCTGGATGAGGAAATACAGCCACTTTTAATTTATTCATTTATGTATTGTGCAGCCATCACGGTGGTTAGAAGAGTCTCTGAGGGTTCTGGGAATATCTTCAGAACAGCAGGAAGAGTTTAGTTTTTTCTAAGGTCGCCAGGTATTTACATGTTTTTCAGAAAATAGGATGCCCTGACTCAAATTTGATATATGCGACTTGAAAACCTTATACATTTTTGACGTGGCTGAAACACTGTTAAAAAGAACTATTGCTTATGCATCACTTAGCTCTTTTACTGCTTCCTGTGTATGAACAAGGGAAATCTCAACAGCATCATGTCTTATTGACATATTTCCAGGAGCTACAGAGGGAGTTTGAAATCAGCAAATGCTTCAGAGATCTCAACTGTCAACCTGAATGTCATCTTTTGTGTTGCCGTCCTCAAACTTTGCATTCGCAGTCAGTCTCCACGCCTACAGGTTAGGTTTTGAGCTGAGCAGGTAGAGCAAAAGATGTCCTTTAACTCCTGGAAATCATCAAACATTATAAATCCACGATTTGCAACAGTGAGAAAATTAAAAAGCATCCTGAAATCCTCACTGTTCTGTGCATGCCGTCTGATTATTGCCAACCCAGGATTTTAGCCTTATTGTGCTACGTGATCCCTGCCTTGCATGTAATGCGAAGCGTCATTTGAGTGATATTCACTCCGACAGTTTTGTCAGTGATAGTTGCCAACTTCTCACCCCTGCCGCTATCATCTTACAGCTCGGCTCTGCTCGGCCCTTTCTTTGATCGCCTCATGCACTTTCTCAGTAGTTATAATACCATCAGAGTTAGTGCCATAGCATGACCTGCCAATGACATGCTAATCCAGGTTTGGTTGTAATCAAAAGATCCTTCCAGCCTTTGGTTTGGCTTCTCTTTTACAAGCCGATTTGGGTTATGCTATCAAGCCATCACTTTCGCTCTTGTATTCTTGGAAATCAAACATTGTGATGCACACAGCAGTGTTGTGAGGTGATCATGGTTCTTCTCTTGGACTTTCTGCCTCAGGTTAAGGCTAGAGTTAAGGTTGATTCATTCATGTTGAATATTTTATATTGACCTTAAACCACAACCCACAGTGGTACCTTGGCTGTGATGACACAGTGATTCGTGAAACATTTCCCAACACAGGCAGCTGGTAGTAACTCATTTATCAGACAGACTTGGCTGTGGAAGCAGGTCACTTCTTCACTGATTCTGACCCGTTTATATAAGAGTTCCCTGGCATGTGACAGCTGCCAGTGAATCAGTACCCACTGGGCTCTGAACACAGGCTTCCCGTTGGGTTTGATCTCTCAATCGTGCACTGGTTTTACTTTTGTTTTAGGCGGCAATTAGCAAACATGAGTCGGTACGCTGAGGGGCCAACAAACGCGGCACAGGACAGTTTTAGATGAGCCTTCATCCCTGGCTTTGAAACTTGTCCAAAAAGGAAAGGTTTGGGGGACGTAGTCAACTGATCAAAGAGCAGAGGGACCTTTGCTTGATTGTGCGGTGTTTTTGTCATTGTTAATGTGAATCTTTGAATGAGCGAAATGGGGACATAGCGTGCTTTTAAAGGTTGCGTAAACAGTGCAAATAAGCAGTGTCTCATTAGGCATGATAAGGGCAAACACAGGCTATAGTGAAGCAAACTCTCACATGCATTCAAGTACACTTCAAGGCAGAGAGTATGTGGCTTGTTAATCAATGTGTGCTCCAGCACTTGATGAGCTGTCTGTCTTAGTTAGTTAGCATCTCACCTAAAGGAACAACAAACAAACAGTGACTCTGACCCTCGCCATCTTGGCAGTGCCAAACTCCCAGATAATCCAGAATGGGCAAAGAGGTGGAGCGTGGGCGCAGTTGAGGCAGGCCGAATGTAGCCTGGTTGCTGACACATGTCCATTAAGCTCAGTGTGATCAAGCTAGCTAAGGCCTACAAGCTAGGCTACTCTGCCTTGCTACCTGGCTAGCCCTCTGGTCTTGTTGCTCCTGGTTGGTACCTGGTTGTGCCAGCCCAACAGCTGATCACGATCAGTCAGCGTCTAGAGTGTAATGATCCTAAAATATCCACTCTAGTATTAATATTAAGATAATTACATTTGGTTTTGTGAGCTGTCAAATTTAACTTTACCATATAGCCTGAATATTCAACCAATAGCTGAACCAGCAACAAATAGCTGCCAACCAAAGCGGCCATGCCCTTAATTATACATAACCTTAAGCATAAATGTAATTCAAACGAGTGAGTTCTATAAAAATTCACCCCTCATACAGCTGTCATGAACAGAGAAATTAGCTACACAGACCTAAAGTGATATGGATACCAGGCTGTGAATGTGTTTATTTCTGCTGTAAAGTTAGGTGTTTTAATATGGGGGTCTATGCGGACTGACTCACTTTTGGAGACAGGGTTGGCTCCATTTTTCAGCCCGAAGTTGAACAAAATTGACATCCATAAAGCCAACAAAGCTGCTGCTAATTCACATGCAAACACTGGCCATCGTGTTATTCTATATTTTTCTTATATTAAACCAATTACACCTGGCACTGCAGTCTATAATAAACATTGCTCAAACAGGAACTTCACTCAGTGGTGTATTAATCCACATTTGATAGTGACTGCTTGGGGCGATAGGACAGTGTCTGTTGGACTGAGTGAAAAGAAATTAAAGTGTGTGTGTTAATGGTAATGAAGGAGCATGCCACCCGGTGTAACACTGTGACTCACTGAAATGTTTTTAACAGTTTCTGCACAGTAATGGAGCTCTATGGCACAGGGAAATAAGATCAGGTTCTGAATACACACACAATATTCATTAGAGGGTCAGTTCATTGTTGGTTTTAGTCTTTCATGGGAATTTCTGACAATAAGTGAATTATATAGTTAAAAAAAGCTTTTGTCGGGCTGTTTATAGCACATTCTGGCTGAGCTGAAGGACTTCATATACAAACACACAACACCTGCAGCTTTGAGGAGGACTTATGGCTCCTTTGAGAGAGCGTCTGCTTTCTCCTGTTTTTGAGGAAACTACCAGCTCATATATCCAAACAACAGCTTGTCCAAAGCGTATGTCTTTCTGTCCTTGCACCTGATTGGCCTGAAAACTGAGTGCTTTCTCAGGCCTCATCACCAGAGACAGAACAGTGTTACATCCTTTCTTACTCTCTGCTGATTATTGAAAGCCACGTTCTATTTCAATATTTCTAACATTTGAGACATCATGTTCTAATAATTTGTTTATTTAGTTGTGACTATAAAAATAGACCACACCTTAGGAGCACACCCTCCACCTCCTCCTCCCACCTTTCCTCCTCCCACCTTGCACAAAAAAAAGTGAAACAGTCTGAAATAATAACCAAATATTTCAGCTCGTCTGAAGTCACTGTAATCTCTGTATTACTTTCTGTGTTGTGCTTGCTGTTATGGATATTTTAGACTGAATTTAAGCTTTTCTAAGCGAGTGAGCTTTATTCCACCAGGAACCAGAGTGTGGTAGTCTAATGATTGCTGCCCCCTAGTGAACAGCATGTTACATCAGCACAATTCAACATACAGCAGCTCCTGAATCGTGATGCTTCCCAGGAGGACCAGGCTGAGTTAACCTCCCAAATACAAAACAAATATCATCTATCAGTATATTTGGACAACAAAAGGCAACATTTTAGCTGAGTGTTGTCTGGATATTGAAATAATTTTTTCATAAGTCATCATTAAATCCCTATGAAGAAACAATTTGGAGACATTTTCCCACTGCCGTGCTGTTAGCATCCTCTTGGCTGCTTTACTAAACTTTATTTACATTGCTTGTTTGAGATGGTGTACAACTGAGTTTGTTTGAACAGCTTGTTGTCTCTGTCCGAGCCCTCTCAGTCAGTTTGTTTGGCATGGCTCACCAGTGCAGTGGTGTGTGGGAGGAGACCTTAGAGGAGGGAGCTAACGGGATGGTGCTCTGCCAGCTTTGTGGATAAATGAGGGATTGGATTTCAGTGTGAGAAAGATGATGGGGAAGGACAGAAGTGGCTGATAACAGCAGAAATCATAGCATCTGATGAAGAAAGCTGAAGTGCAATGTCCCTGTGCACGAAGCCAGGCTGATAAATGGTTCTCCCCGTTTGATGTGGAAGACCTTGGCTGGCCTGCACAGAGCCTTGACCCCAATCCCATCCCAACACACCTTTGGGCTGAACAGGGAACATTTGAGCCAGGCCTTATCACCATGGTTTTAGAATTAAAAGACCACAACAATCACATATGGGTCAAGTATAGAACATACTGGGATTGGTGCTTTGCTTAAGGACACATCAGCACATATCAATAATAGATTACTGTAAGAATAAAGTATAGTGTAGTAAACTGTAAGACCACAGATACAACCGATTACCTTATCAAGTCAAGATGAGGGAAGTTTGTCATGCCTGGTGTCTGTAGCCTGCTTTTATTGTGATGTTAGTCCATTTTTATTCCACATTTGATGACTTGACTCTCAGGTCCTGAAAACCATCAGTATTTTCTCAATCAGCATCTTATTATGAGCATTAGGGTCATGCATGATAGCGAAACTTTCTGTCAAACTTTCACTTTTTAATTTAACAACATTTAAATCAAAATGTGATCATAGTTGGTGGGTTTGGTTTGCTTTTCAACAGTTAATCAAATTGGATTAAACAACACCCATGCTGATCTCAAGAAAGTGGATAAGCAGTTAAAGAGACTGCACTTTACGAAAGATGAAATAAAACAGTCTTCATTCAGAAAATGAAAGGCACAAAACATGCCCTTGCTCAGTTCAGTACACTCTGGGGTTTTGCTGCTTTACTGTTACTTGGTCTGGTGTGACCAGTCACTTATGTTGGCTAATGTGAGCTCATGTTACCAAACTTAACTTCACACTGCTGCGTCAGTTCACTGACATGATGACTCTTCTGTACTTGTGGCACAGCTGTACTATGTTTTAGCTCAGTCAGGTCAGCTAATGATTACAACCTTGGAAAATGAGGGGGATTTTAATGCACCTTAATTTTGTAGTTACCACATGTGACCACAGTGGTCGCTATTCAGCAAAAATTACAACGTCACTTTAAACTCTTAATAAAAGATACCTGAATGTGATAATAGTAAATAGATGAGTTATCTGGACAGGGAGGTTCTAATGATAAGTAACTATCGAGTTGCATTATGGAAAGTGTATGATCCAAAGTTTTCTGAGCATAACACAAACAAGCGATGAGCATATCTCAGCCTTTGCTGCTTCCATTTTGAGCATTCTTTATCAATCCGTCTCTCAAAAATGCTCCTACTTTTATGAAAATGAAACACTAAATTGCAGGAGTAGCCCTTTAAATGCCGTTTAAAGGATCAATTATAGGTAACACTGCTCCCAATTAAACTGACCAACAACACTTTTTATTTTATGGCAAAAGAGACATAGCAAATAAAACTGACTCTGCCATGTTTTTCTATCTGTGGTCATCTTGTTTTGGGTAAAAACACATTTACAAATCAGGATTTACAGCAGTTTACTGTACACAGTCTTTTGCCACATTCCCTTTGTGTATGCAGAAACAGATGAGCTCCAATTACAGCAGTGAGATACATGAGACAGGGAAGTCATTGTGTTTGTATATGGTTTATCATTCACCACAAACATAGTCCAGCTACCTGCAGGAGTGTGTAAAGTGTAACACTCATGCAGGGAGCTGGAGTGGAGTGACAGGATGAAATTGACACACGTGCTCCGACTCTGTAAGCATCTGCTTGTCTCAGCTCACTATGAAACTAATGTGTGCAATGCCTGCTTAATGAACCATTTTCATGTGCAATGCTTCACCTGAGCTGAGGGGAAGTCGACCCTTGGAATAGCCCCATGAAGAGCACCGATGTGCGAGAGGTCTTCAAACCACTTCCTGTCTGTTGGTTAGTGTACAGGAAGTCACATGGTTGCTGCATCCTGCACAAAGTGACTTTGTGCTCTGATTGGGGTGTATGTATGAATAACACAGAATCAGTGACAGGACAGATACCTAGCCTGCTTACTTCTTCTCTCTTCCCAGATATTAATGATGACAAAGGAGAAAAAACATGAGATCATGACAGAGTAGAATAGAAAAGCTGGCACACACATTCATATACATATAAAAGTATACTGTAAGTGTAGCTCTGTCCTTGAGGGGTTGTCTTACACGTCTTCCTGCCTAGGCTGCTCCCTGTGCAGCAAACAAGTGATTTCTGGATTTCTTTAAAGATTTCTTGACATTTTTGAACATTTTGCTATTTTCTAATAAACTATTTGAATGAAAGTGATGTAGAGCTGAAACAATTAATCAATAAGTCATTGGACAGAAAATGAATCCACAAATACTTTTGATGCAAGCATTTGCTGCTTGTCTTTGTCATGGTGTTGAACTGAATATGTTTGGGTTTTGGACTGATGGTCATATAAAAAACAAAGAATTTGAAGACATCATTTTGGGCTCTTAAAAATTATGAATGGGATTTTTCACTATATTCTGACATTTTATATAAAAAGCAATAAATCAGCAATTTAATTGATAATGAAAATAATTATAAGTTAAACAAATCTGGCACATGTATCACATGATTTTCTGTCACTAAGTGCGTTTCCATGCAGATCCTGATCCTGTTTTTTAATGAAATAGTTCACCATTAAGAAAAGATTGATACCACTCTGACATGTCTGTCCATTATGAAGCTATAGCCAGCAGCTTAGTGTAGCATCAGAATTTAAGACAGGGAGAGCCAGCTAGCCTGTGTCCAAGCAAAACAAAATCCACTGACCAACACCTCTAAAGCTCACTAATTAATATGTTATATCTTGTTTATTTAATCTGGACAAAATCAAACCTAAAGGGTATTATGTGCTGGACTATTCATTGGCTGGGTGTGGTAACTTCCTGGAGCCTTATTGTCATTCTGGGGTTGTTAGGCAGCCAGGAGAAAGTGTTAATTAGTGAGCTTTAAGTTTAATTTATATTTCTGCATCCTGACATCCTTACATGCCATCTACCCATGTCCATGTGCACTCTTTGTGCACAGCCCAAAATATATGATAGCAGAGATGAATATGTCAGTGTATGTAATCAGACACCCAATGTAGAACCATGTGCTCATTTGTTTTGGGCTACATCCACACCTTCAGGAGCTTCTGATAAAGCCAGGCTAGCTGTTTCCCCCTGTTTCCAGTCTTTATGCTAAGCTAAAACAAATCAGCTGCTGGCTGTAACTCCATATTTATTACACATCCATGAAAGTGGTGTTGATCTTCTCATCTAACTCTTGGTGAGAAAGCTATTAAGTACAATTCCTTACATTTTGAACATTCCTTAACATAGAAATGATTTATTAGAGTAAATACTGCAATAGAAAAATGCTCAATTACAAATAAAAGGTTAATTGGTACTGAAAATTGTACTTGATGTCAGTGTGCTTTCCACCACTGGTGGTTTGTGTTCCACTTGATGCTGCTTTAGCTGTGCAAAAATGACTTGCCACAGAAAGGCATCATATCTCTGTGCACCATCTCTGTGCTGATGAAAGAGGAACAACTAGAGGACAGGTTTCCAGCTAAACGCACAACATGGTTCGTTAAGTCAAAGGCAACATTAATTACATGCAAATGTCCATTTCACGGACATTTGCAGGGTTCAAGGTTCATTACCATGTGTGTCCGTGTCCTCAAGGGAGAGTCTGGGAGAGACTGAGCGACTCTTTATCTCTGTCTGTCTTTCTCACCTGCTGTCTGTCTCTCTGGCAACTTGTCTAGTGCAGTTCAAGGTCAAAATACATGAAGCAAATATAAGAATCTAAGCCACAGTGGTGATCTCAGTGTGACTCCCTGAAAATAGTATTCACAGACAGGCTTGAGATGCGTGTTATCTCTTGTTAACATAGCTCTGGGTTGTCAGGCGCAGTGTTTATCAAAGAGCAGCGCTGTCCTCTGCTCACGGTGGCCCGAGTCTCAGATAACTGTGAGAAAAGAGGGAGACAAGTTGTTATTGAGCGGTGGGGAAAACAAAGCTCTTCAAGAAAAATGTGACATCTCGTGTTCGGGATTGTTTTCAACCAGAGAGTGATAAGCACTTTAAGTCAAAGGTCACAGCGCAGGAAGTGTTGAAATTCTCTCGAGGCCGTTGCAGTGCTGACAGCCAAGGACAGGCTACACGGATGTGGGCCATCAGGCCTTCCTCACATCCCGCTGAAATGTTATCTGCCTCTTCAAAGTGACACTGCAGCATCATGCCAAGGTTTTCTCCAGTCTTACTTAGCATGATTCAAGTGTTTCGCGGCCAAAGGTTCAACATATGTCTGATAATCTGTGATATTTTTCTCAGTAAGGATGCTCTGCGTGCTGCTTAAGGCTGCAACCAGAATGAGGATTGTCAGAGGGGAAAATATCTGAGATAAAAGACGTGAATATCAGAGTTTGGAAAATCGTTTGGCTGCAGAAACTTGGATTAATGCTGCACAAGCAGTTTGGTGACATTTATCTCACTGACATTTTATTTTGCTTGAAGCTGTAAAAGGATGTTCCATTAACTTAAGTGCTTTGGCACTCCGGCTGTGTGTTTGTACATTTATAAAACTAAGGACTGAATCCTCCAATGAATGGTTGAATTGAAGTATGACTACATGCTTCCAACATGTCATTCAGACTACTAATTCCCAAGCAAAATGTAAGTGGAGCTACATGGTCCACATTAGGGGCTCTTTCATCAAAGTCCTGGCAACAACACAAATAGAATATATTACAGTTGAACTTTTGCAGACTTAAACCCAACCACATCATCCTGACCATGTAAAAAAAACATATGCACAAATAAAAAATGCACTCACACACGAGTGTACGATTGGGCTAATTGTCTAACCCATACACCAAATTAAAGGGCCAAACAGCCCTTTCGGGTTGACAGAATTCTGACCTTAATAACATTTATTTTATTTATTTATTTATTTATTGGATAAGCAATTTTCTTAACGATATAATAAATTATTTCATTTCATAATGAGAGGCTGTTGCTTTGGAGCAATTCTGCCCCCCCTGGAATAATATTGTTTTGAGATGTCTGTGTCTGCACTGGGCTTTTTGTAGGTCCTCTTTAGTTTAGGGCCCCTGGAATCATCAAAACCTTTCACCCCTCTTGCGACGGTATTGTTGGGTTTATTCTAGGTTTTGGTCAGACTTTTGGCCCCTGAGCTGGTTTGGCTCCTCACATGGGACATTCCTGCCGAGCAGCCCCTCCCTGGAAGTCCTTCAGTGCGCAGACTCGCGGCTCTCCGCTGTCAGGGCAAGGCAGACTGACAGTATGGCGGCGGGGTGCAGCTGGAAGGATGCTACTGTCGCCCGTGATGTGTCTATCGCCGGTAGGACGTAAATGGACTATTGACGGCAAAAAGAGAAGAGGATTTAGCGAGAAAGGCCTGTCGCCGTGAGCTCCAAAGATGGCCAGGCTCGCCGACTACTTTTTAGTGGTCGGTTACGACCTCGACAAGCGAGGTGGGTGTTTGAGCTAGCCTGCCCTGCTAGCTTGAATGGTATATTATTAGCTGTGGGTAAACAGCAGGCGAGGAGGGAGGCGGGGACGGGCCGGGCCGCCGCTCATCACTGGCCGAAGCTAGGCGCTGTCAGCACGCAATTAGCCGTCAACTTTGGGCCGAGGACGCGCAGGCCTCACGGGATTAGTGTACTTACATGCTAGCCTGTCAGCTGGTGTCTCGCGTTTCTGACGGGAGAACACATTGAATGCACAACCCAATTGCAGAGTTCAACGTCCAGACATGTTTTAGCTCTAGCAAAACAAACAGTGTTACTCTGTTGACAGCAAACTTTGGCTAACTTTATTTGCTAAGAGCTAACGTTAACCGCCGGGCTAGCTCTGAGGGGGGCTGGCTGCTTGGTCGGCTGTGACCTAAGACGGATTTGTTCAGCCGTTTCACAGTTTCAGTTGCATCTTCCCCAGTTGACTCTCTTTTACAGAAATGACAAAGGGCAACTGTCGCCATTTAAATGTGGCGTTTTTGAAGCCGAACTTCAGACAGAGTCTGCTGGACAGCGAGTTGTCAGTGTTGTGGCTGCAGGGTCCTGAGCAGTTGGGACAGTCAGAGCATGAAAATCCGGCTGATTTCCGCTTGGACTTAATTTTAGGCGTTATTTAAACTGGAAATCGATGCTTCTGCTGTGTGGAGTTGCTGATTGTTTTCTTTGTCTGTGTTTTGTGTGGATTAACCCAGATGGCTTTGCCCCTCCCTGAGCCCCCTCGGACCGGAGCTCTGTTCCCTTGTGTTGTTGGGACGGGGTTTGGACCGTTATCTGAGCCCCCCTCCCTTCAGCCTGAGCCTTGGCCTAGATCTGTGTAGTATAATGGCCCGTTTAATCATGAAATATTCAACCCGCCTATCCGATGGAAGCATGCAGCTTGTATCGTGGTAGAGTCTTTTATTTAGAGTGGATTTCTGCCCATGATTTATTCAGAAGAGGCAAATTGTAACATCACAAGCCCTCTGTGGCTAAAAGCAGGCAGAGAACTGGCTTTTATTGCTGGAGCAACCCGCATCACTTTTCTGATTGCATGAACGCACTTATTGCATCTTGCATTTTTATTTTCAGAGGGAGGTGAATACAGGATGTTAGAACGTGGACACTGCAAACGTTGCAGAAACACTCCTTCCTGTCTGAATGCAATGCAGAGCAGCGCAAGCCTGTAAAAAGCATCTGGGAACCAGACATTAAAACCACAGTGGCTTTAATGGATCAAGGCTCCCATGCCTCGTAAAGCCAAACACTTAAGGGTGATGATGATTGTCGGTGTTGCACCACTGCTGCTGCCTCACTGTTTACACCAACTTTACTCAATACTGAAGTTTCTAGGTGGAGACATACTGATGTGCTCAACATCTCCAGTAGATGCTGTGAGGTTATCCTCATCATTGCCATCTGACAGCCATCACTAACTCCCCTACTGCAGTTAGATTAATACTGCACAGTCTTCGCTTTCAATAGTCATATTCTAGTTTTGTCTGGGTCCTCAAACATCACTGCTAGGCTCCAAAAAGAGATGGATATAGTGATTTTGTGCACATTCCTCTTGAAAGCGTGCCCCCCAATCAATAATCAATGTCTGCTTGAGTGTTAGAATTAGGCCTCAGGGGGTGGGGTTGCAGTTAGAGTCTGCCCCAGAGCCCCAGATTTCCAAATATATGTGCATATGTGTGATAATTTTTCATTGTATTTTAATTTTTCCAGTGTTGGTGCTGCTCTCACTAAGTGACTGTAAAGAAAGCACTTGGCTGCGCATCAAGAATGAGCGGTGCTCGTTCATAAGAATACCAGGAATTCTGAAACACAGCAGAGTTTCCGCTCGTGTCTAAATATTTCATGCATCCTGTCTACGTGTGTGCGTGTGTATGTGTGTTTTTGCGTGAGTGGTTGCTGGTTGTCAGTCAGTCGGTGGAATGTTTTGCAAGCGTGGGTCCTGACAGGTTTTCAAGCCTGACATCATCGCTGCTCATCTGCCTCTCAGAGCCGTCAACAGAAACGTTGTGGGTGTTTACAAACAGAACATCCTGCCGGCAGAGTTGAGCAGATTTCTTTGTATGATTTTAGATGAAGCTCTTGTTCGTGGTTCATTTTTAAATACCCAGCGACATTCTGGCTCGTCTAACAGACACTAACCTGGGGGCAGAGCCTTGAATCTTCCATTCACCCTCTCAGTTTGTCTCTAAGGTGTCAGGTTGCTCGCATTGTGCTCAACCTAGATGCTAAGTTATACTATCAGTGGATCTAACTTAGAGCCAAGATGGCTGCTTGTGGGTTGGAGAGAGACCATAGTTGCCGGGGTGTGGTCCTCCTAGCAAGGGTCTCTTGAGAAACTCCACAGCATGTCACTGTGTTTTGACAGTGGTTCCTCCACTCAGCCGAGGACCCAGCAGCTAAATGGATACGCAGTCCGAAGCCCAAACAGGAAACTGGGGAGAGGACCCGAGGGAGACTTGTGTTTAGAGCGAGAATCCAGATTGTCTCCCTGTGCGTGTTTGAAAACCAAGAAAGGGGCGTGTGTTTGTGTGTGCGACTGCGAGGCGGTCTTGTTCATTTTGTGAAGAGACACACATGCATGCACACACAAAACACACACACACTAACATACAGGCTCTATTGTAGCTCCATCTGTGTGCCTCTGGCGGAGCAGTTTGAGGGTGTTGGTCATCGCTACGTCGGCCCTAAACAGCATGCAGGATGGTTGTTTTTTTTGCAGGCAGGGGTGACAAATCTGGCACATCAATCCTCCACTGATGCCCGGCCTCCTCTTCACACACAATTGCACACACACACACATACACACCCCTACAGCTTACAGTCAAGCTAGAATCATTAATTACATTAGAGGCCAGCGAGGACACAGAGGTGCATGCATGGCAGACTGAGTATGCATGTGGGCTGTTGTGTTTACAGATCTCAGGTTATCTCTGTTACTGTAATATAGTGTTATGATTGTAGAATTGTGACAGAGCTAACAATGCGTAACATTCAAGTGTGCTATTCTACCTTAACAAACAAAATAAGAGCCATCAAGCAGTGTGCTGTAGCTCTTGATTAGTGCAGTTCTGTAACAGTGATTGTGGTGTCTGTTGGTTGTCAGCTCTGTTTGAAAAATGGCTTCATATTTCACTTGTTACACCACTTTTTAATCACCATGAAAGTTCTTGTGTGGCTGCTTGTGATGAGACAACATTTAACGTTTGGAAATGTTTCTCCAAAGCTTGTAGAAAAACATGTTCCGCAAAATAAGATTCAGAAAAAAGCATTGTTGATAATATGACGATTCCAACCATCAGGGGATTTTTGCTATAAAATTTATACTATGGTAGCTCCTCCTTGAATATCTCTGGGTATATAAGGCCGTGGTTGGCACTTTTAGAAATCAGTGAGCAGGACTACTTTATTGTAATATTGGATTTTGATATGATTTTTGCATCAATGTCGTGAAGTACCTTGATTTGTCAGCTATTGAGTTTTGCTGGATTCCCTCAAAATAGACATTCCAGGCTGGATATTTTACAACACCCTCTCCTATGATATATACATATATACATTTTTTTTTGCCATTCTTGATGTCATGTGTTGATGACAGTAGGGAGATGACAGGAAAGGGTGGGAGAGATAGCAAACCACAATGTGAGTCATGGTTGGCACCTTAAACCCCTTGGCCACCAAGGTGTCTTGAGGCAGGATACTTTTAGTAAAGCTGTTGAATGCTCACAAACGGTTTGATCTAGACTGTTACTGCAGTATTGAAGAAGGGATTTCCGTTGTTGTGACAGAGTTGTGACTAATTCATGTAGTGCTCGCAGGTGCAGTCAGTACTGAGAGCATGAATGCATCTGAGGACCTACATGAGGCTACATAAAGCTCTAGGGGGAAATAGAAACTTCTCAGATTGAAAGCAAGATGATGCGAGAGAGTGAGTGGAGGAGAGAGGAGTGTGTGTGATGCTGCCAGCAGTGCCTGCCTGTGGGCAGCCACTTCCTCCTGCGTCCCAGAACAGGGCTGCAGCCTTTCAGGCCCTCCAGAAATAGCCCTCACAATCTGCCTTTCATAGGGGGACAGAGTGACGCTGGGTCGTGGCTGTGGTGCACTGACGCTTGTGTGTCTGTGTGTTGGCGTGAGCTGCTCTCCTCAGCCATTCAGATGGCTGCCTGAATGTTTGTGGCTGTCCCTGTGTGTTTGCTGCATTGCCAAGGCAACGCTTACCCCCCCCGTGGGTTTTGGTTTATGGTGAGCGCCTGTCACATATTGACCAATTCATAACTAGTCATGCGGGCTGTACCATATCATATTGTTCTCAACACTACTGGTATAATTTTTAGTTTAATAATAAAAAAGCACACCGTGATAGTGGCAGTATTCTGACTTGTTGATATAATGACATCATACAGTTACACACAGCAACAAGAAGCATGGCTAAAAGCGAAAGTAGCTTTGCTACCAGCTCCACGTGGAGGATTTAGTTACAAAAAGGAGAGCGACGATGGCAGTGTGAGGCTTATTCCAAACCTCAAGCAGAAGCACCTGGTTAAGTAGCCAAAAAAGCAGACCTCAACAGCTATTGTGAGTTCTAAACCCCAAATATTTCCCAGTATTTTGTGAGACTGTCAGGAATATCATAAGTCATGGAGCTATTATTTTTGGGCTGAAGGTAGCAAAGGCAGCATTTAATGCTGATAAGAAGTAGCTTTAAATTTGAGCAGTGCTGTGCTAAGACCAAGTTTTCTTCATAATTGATTTCATCTTTCTAAGCCAGCATTTACACCATCACAGGACACCAAAACTCTCCATGGACACTAGGTTTAGGGAGTAATTTTAGTGTCTGCAAATCATGAAGGCAGGTAGACCAAAAAATAAAAAATCAGAACCGTGCAATTAAAAGAACAGGAAACATATTTGCGGCCTTTACAGCTGTCAGGCTACTGTGGCAAGGGAAAAAGCTCCATCATATCACTGTTGTGATGTTGCCCCAGTCCGTGTGTGTGCGCGCATGCACATACAAGCAGTCTGTCTGCTGTGCTGAATACTTGTTATTCATGAGGAAGACGGTGGCCCCGGGGCCCCAATGCTGCCCTCATTCCCTCATTCCTACTACACAGATACAGAGGAGAATGTGTGTGTGTGTCAGTGTGTGTGTGTGCTGGGGCTAGGGACGCAGATACACACACAGCGCCTGCAGACCGCTTCTCTCGGCAGACGTTTGGTCTTTTGTCATATACTGTATAATACAAAGCTGTGTGGGACAGCTTTACGTGTGTGTGTGTGTGTGTGTGTGTGTGTGTGCGTGCGTGCGTGCGTGCGTGCGTGCGCATGCGCGTGCGCACGCGCATGCTTAGTCTTATGCCCTAGATTGAAGTACATGGTACAAGGTTCATTAATTTATCGGCGACAGCGTTGTGTAACAAAATGCTAGTCTTAGACCCTTTTGCTTTCCTCACAAAACAAGTGGGTGAATTAATAATAATAATTAGTAATAGTGGAGTTGAGTGTTTTTGCAAGATCGTTAGTTTCAGTGTGCATGTGTAAAGATATGTTGCAATTAAAATCATGTTTCCTGTTCTCAGGTTGGTCTTCAAAGGAAATCCTTATTAATAGACACAATTCTAGGCAACTATAGGCATTGGAAGGACTGAAAACACTCCTTATTTGGAAGTTAGTCAAGGTAAAGACAATATTCAAGTAAACATTGTCATCGTTCTGTAAGTGTGTGTGTGTGTGTGTGTGTGTGTGTGTGTGTGTGTGTGTGTGTGTGTGTGTGTGAGAGAGAGAGAGAGAGAGAGTCGGTGTTAGGGATGCCCTCCTCCTTGTTGCTTTGATGGTTTCCCTGGAATTCAGAGAATTTCTCTGTCCCCTCTGAGGACAAAGGCTGAGTCAGTGCTGCTCACAGTCAGTCTGTTGGTGCTTAAGGGAGCAATCATTCAAATCTCTCAGGGGTGATTCCAGCGTGTCCGGAGCAGTTTTGATTTGGAGATAGAGGGTTGTTAGGATTAGCGGAGGTGGTTGTGTGAGCCTGCTGTGGTCACTATGTCACTGTTTGTCATGCTGTCACATGTGTGCATGGAATAAACACTTGCACTTAGAATATTATTCTTAATATTGTTAGATGTGTTTTTAATGTAATATCCATCAACTGTCCCAATCAGTTTATGGTCTCAATCGCTAGTTTCAAGTCAACACAGCATGATGTTAGTTTAGTAAATTCTAGAGTAAAATGGATGATAAAGCAGGGTATGCTTTTGGGCATGGCTATCTTATGACGCGTGTCCTTATGTTCTCAGTCATCTAATCAGGATAGAGGTGTATCAAAGTGTATCCTCCCCAGCTTCACAGTATGGTCTGAATGTGGTCATTTCTAGCTCCGAAAAACCCAAGATGGCGACCGCCATAATGCGAAACGTGAGGCTTCAGAACACTAGTCCACAAACCAATGGGGTGACATCATGGTGGCTTCACGCTTGGGCTAGTTTTTGTTCCACTAGCTTCTGTAGGGCAATCTTAGTCAGTGTTTCTTTGATCTGCCTTCTGAAAAAGTCTTCATGGTTTTGTGTGAGCAACGAAAAACTGCAAGTGCAGCAGCACGGATACTTAATGTTACTGTCACCTGGTCTCATCCATATTCATTTAAAAGACGAGAAAGGGTCAGTTCCAAGGCTGCATTTCTACTTATTAGCATGGTTACAAATTTCAGTGGGATTTTGAATGAGGTTTCCTTACATGAGTCTATTTCTGTTACTTTTGGGTGTTTTTTCAGTAATCTTCCTCACGATGGCTAAATATATGCATCAGAGACACCGGGCGAGTGACTGGTGGGAGAAGATTAAGGCTCATCTTTATTAAGTTGGCCTCCAGGTCAAATCTGTTTTACAAAAAAAAAACAAAAAACGAAAGGAAATCTGCCTTCCAGACACCCAGTGTGCTGCCTCTAATCTTGTGTGTAGCCTGTGATTGGTTTGAATCTGCAGCTCAAAGGACGGTTATTAGTCCAGATCTGGTTTAATGTCTTTATCACTGGACTGTATTTATGACATGATTTGCTGCTGTTCCCTCCCCCCACAGTGAGTTCTGTGTTGTTTAAAGGTTGCACAGATTATTGTTGAAGCCCAGCGCTTTAGATGTATTTAACACTCTTGGTTGTCAAGTGGTAAGACAGGGAGTAATGACCAATATATTACATCATGCTGTCGGTAGGTGTCTTGTGACAAACATGCAGATGTTGTTGTATATCCGGTGTTCCATTTTAATGTTGCCACATCACCACTATAGCCCCTTTCAGACATGCACTTGGTAACGTAAATGTGGTGGCTCTTTTACATGGCAATCTGATGTCCTGACAAGCGCAGCAGACAGTTTTGCACTATGTAAATGTCAAGGCTGCAAACTTTTCAGCACAGAACTGTCATTGCTAACATAAAGGCAGCATCAGTATTGAGGTTAAATACCTATCATGTTCTGCCTTATCAACAGGGATCTAATAAGAAAATAAAACCACCAAACGCTGTGAGTGGGGCTGCTAATATCGCGTGTCATATTCATCTCATGTACATCCATTTTGTGATTAGTGATTTCGAGACATCGTACAGTGTAAATGAAGCCAGTGTTCCCAGTATATTGCTGGCAACCACAGGTAGCACACACTTTTAGGTGTTAATTATATGCGTCACATTTGACTCTTGCTTTATAGACTCTTGTCTGGTTCCTGTTTGGTTATGAGACATGCACACGTCTGTTTCTTAAGCATTGGTTGCCCAAGTAACAAGATGCAATTTCCGGGCCATGTGCGTGGGTGATGAATGCTGTGGTAGGAGCAAAGGTCTCAGGGTTAATTTGAAACTGAATACAACATGGCACTAGACTATAGCAGAAGTGATAAAGGAGGGAAGAAGAGTGTTTGGTTGAAATGATTAGAGGGATGTAACATCTTGCTGAGTAAAGACAAAGGTCTGCATGCCAGAAGATAGGTTGTGATTGAGTGCATTAGCCCACATCCCATCATGTTTCCTGTTGCAGTATTGTGGGGCAGTACACGGAAGTGTTGTTTGCATCTTGTTCTTGAGCTGCTTGCATTAAAACCGTATTTCCTGTATTTCATTGCGTCTTTGATGAATTACCAGGTTTATTAAGACAGCCATAACATATATACATAGCTGCTCTTGCCTTTAAGGTTATACGTGGGTGTATGTTACCAGGATGAAGAGTGATGACTTCAGGACATCTTAAAGCTGTTTGTGAATTGGTGAATGATCTCATTTACCAGCAAACTTTTCTCAAGTCCTTCACCGTTCACCATCCTCATCACCTTGTTCTCTGAAAGCTCCTTTTGAACCACAAGACCGGCCGTCATCTGTGACAGCACCATGCCAGCATGCATGCAATGTGCCTTCCTCATCATGTGATTGTCATCCGTCGATGAGTCCTCGATGCTGCCCCTGATTTATGCCACTCTCCTGCCGTCACTCCTGGGTGTCACACCAGCCTCATTGTTACATTTTGGGCAATGGGCACTCTTTGCACACTGGTAAACGTGCATACCTGACATGAGATGACCTGCAGTGTTTTCTTGACTTCTTCTTGACCTTTTTATTGACTTAGATGTGTCTTCAGGCATTGATGATTGTAATCACTTTCCATTACTGTAGTCTGCTCATTATGTGAAGGCTCATAATGCAACAGTGCAATAGTACACGGCTGCTAGCATTCCCATTCACACTGACTTTAACTTTACAAGATGATAACATTTGGTGATCTTTCAATTTTTGCTCTTGTTACACACTCTTGATAGCTGATCAAATCATTGCTATCAAAACAACTTATCACCGGTCATTGTGTTGAATTTGTGTGTCTAAGTTCAACAAAATTATATTTGGCCTGAAGAAGTTTTACAGATGTACTTGGCTCCATGTGTGCATGCAGCTGTTGCTGTGATTGCATTGAAATGAATTGATTTTGCAGTGAAATGTTGCTGTTGGTGGTGACTGGGACTTCTTTTGTCCTGTGACCTATAAAGTTTAGTGTTGGCAAGTGTTATTGCAGACTCTGGCTTAAATTTCTAATATTATTATTATTATTATTTGCCAGTTATGATTCAGAATTGCTGACAGCATCTTTCAATTTTAATTCAGGTGTTTTATTGCCTGCACTTAAAAATAAATCTGACATACTATTAAGGACCAGGATGTGAATGACTAAACAAGCTGAGGTCTGTTTGTGTTCAGTGGAAGTTGAATCCTGGATATGCTTTAGTCAGGAACACGGCCCAGAGTGACTGGAAAGTAGAAGGCCCGTAGTGTGTGAGCCCTGGCAGGTTTCCCCCTCTCTTTTGAGTCTCAGACTGAAGCAGAGCACTCCAGCAGACAGCCACCTGTAGCTGGGAAGGCAAAATGAGAAGTGAGACGAAGTAAAGCTTATGTGTTACTCATCAGTCTGTGACATTTTGTTCTTAGTTAGATCTGAATCAACCTACTACCTAAAACCGAAATGTGTTAAGTCACTGTAGCTGCTCCTCTGTCCCTCTCTGAGGCCGTTTCCTCTCCTGGAAAGCCTTTCTGGTGGAGAGGGGAGGCATTAGTTTTGCAGGAAGGATGTGAGTTTGCTGAAGAGCCTTTGCACAAAGAAAATGTCCCGCATTGTCTCCAGGGCGACGGCGATTGCCAGATGGAGCAGGGGGTTTTTTTTCAGCCACTGATTTGGTTCCTAAATGGCAGCTTCACTCAGACAGTTGCTTTTAAACATGGGCCAGCTCATTTATTGATGTAAGATTACCATCTTTGCCGTCAACTGACACCAAATTCAGACAGCTGTAAATGTCAGGTGTTACTTATTGATGCGCGGGTCCTCTCTGTGGCGTTCAGTGACATAAAGCTGTCCTGTGTTGCTTCGGACCCAACGAGGGGCCTCTGTAGCTGCTTTTAATCAGAGACTGACTCACACTCCTTCATATTACTCAACAAGACTGTCCTGCCTGTGTGTGTGTATCAGAAAGTATGTGCCCGTGCATTCGTGTGTGTTTCATAGCAAACTGGGTGGACAGTGGAGAGAGCGCTGTCAGGGTGTGGTATGTCGAATAGAATGATGTCATAGATTTGTATGTTTCTGGAGATGTTATCTTAGCACAGTGCAGATACTGTTGTAAAGTAATGCAGTGATGACAGCTTTTACCTCACATGCACTCTGATCCCACTTAACCTGCATTGTTATTGCTGTAAGATGGTCATGTGGCTCAACTTAAGGGATGAAAAAAATTACACATGGACAGTAGTAGTATTGTTGTATGTAATCAGCACGATTTTGTTGCAGCTTTGAGTTAGTATTGCAAGTTGTCATCATAAAAAAGTCACAGAGCTTGTGAATAAAAGTGAGCAGGAAAAGTATAACAGCAGCAACACAATGCAATAGTAAGATATTTCTAATTAGTTAAACCTCATGCAGGAGTGAGCTTGCATTAGACCAAATTCTAGCTCACACACATACTGTCTGAGCACACAAAGATGTATGGAAACACACAATGCTCGGAGCTCTTTTGTCCTGCCTGCTGCAGTCACTGTGGAAACGGCCCGATGTCGTGTCACTGTGGTTTGGAAGCCTGCAAACGAGAAGCTTTGGTCTGGTTCAGCACCAAGAACATGACACACACAGTGAGCTACACACTCATTTCAACTTGACTTCATCATTCAGTGATTACATGACCGGCCGGTCTCCTTCCATCACTCCGACACACACACACACACACACACACACACACACACACACACACACACACACACACACACTGTGTGACCCACATTTCCTCCCCTGCTCCTGCCTCTCTCTTTCCCATTTGAAGTTTTTCTTATGTAAGCTTTTTTGGACAAGGTTAGTTTAGCAAGTGTATTAGCTTCAAGATCAGACCATGAGCCTCGGTGGCACCTCAGCTGTGTTGGCCGGTAGCTTTGTTTTGCTTGAATGTTGCTGGCATGAGGCTCTGACTGGATCTGTGGCACTGGCCTGCTGAAATACAGATTTTTCAAAATAAGGAAAAAGAAACCTGCCATTTTTTGCTTGTAACTGCTAATAATTACTGATTATAGCAGCCCAATCTCTCATTTGCTTTTAACATATTTTGGTGTCTTTTTTTGCTCTAGTGATGTAAACAGTCTGAACCAGGACTTGATAAATGCTGCAATTAAAAATCTGAATCAGATCACTAAAATGATACCCATACTTTATTTTTATTTTCCATTATTAGCAGACACAGTTATTAATGACAACCTGGCTGCACTGGAAGGCTAATGTTTGCTAATCAGTGACGCTCGCTAACACGTAAAACATTACAAATTAGCCAATTCAGGAAATGAGCAGGGTTGTAACAGTAGTTAATGTGTTGGTTAACGTAGTTTATTATCTTATTAGTTATTAGTCCAAAGATATTTCATCACAGACCCTTTTTTTCTGTGGTAACTGTCCATGTTATAGCAGTGATAATGCTCTGAGGAAAATGATAGAGTTGTAGAAGGAAAATATAATGTAATTGTTTGGACTTATTGTTAATACTTAACAAAGAAGTGGTCTTTTTCTAAACAAGATGTATTCTCAGTTTCAGTTGCTGTTCTCTGTAAAGTTGGTAAAGTCATTGTTGAAAGAAAATGACGTCAGAGGGGCAAGATGGTAGTAGTTGGGGATATTAGAGGATTGGTAACAAGAAGGGAATGTATAATTAATAATGGGGTGGAAACAAAGTGGCCATTTAGTTTATATTTATTGTATTTAGAATAGATGTGAACAAAGGATTCTCTCTTTTCATTGACCCCAACAAAGGGGCTTTCAAAGCTTTCCACTTTCAGACCACTTTGAATCAACTTCAAGAGCGTTTTGAAATTGCCAGGCTGAGCTATTGTGTGAAAGAGAATGATTTCGATTGGCAAACCAGGAAGCGTGGAGGTCTGATTTGGCTGTCAGTGGCTGAGTTCAGCAGTGGCTGAAAGGCCTTTCTGCACATTGACCGAGTCTCTTTGGTTGCTCGCCACTGTAGGAACTGAATGCACTGATCGTGACTTGCTGATTGTGTTCAAAGCTGCAGTCTCAATCATTCAACCTGTCTTTTATGAGATGCATTTAGAAGATAACGTCTTTAGTGAATCAAGTTTGACTCAAATGGCTCAGCTTTGGACACATTACACACACAGCCATCACTGCAGAGAGCCAACACATCCGCTGCAAGCTGCCATATGATCAGGCTCTCATCTCATCTTGTCTGTTACGCCATGTGATATCTTCCTATCTAACCGCTAAATTGGTTTTACCAAAAGTGAGTTTGAGTTTCATAATCGCTGGAAGCCAAAATCGTAAAATAAAATGCGATAAATTGCCCAGGCCTGCTGTTACACTCCTTCCAAGTCATGTGGTGGATAAGATCACATAAACAATACATTGCAGTAGCTTTTTAGCACTTTGGTTTATGTATGAGTGTTTTGTTGTTGTCAGCTCTCTCAGAGGTGTCAACTTAGGCCAGGAGTGATTTTTGGGGCTGTAGTTTGTTGTGTTTGCGGTGTGACTTGTGGTCACATGTTAATTGTTCATTTTTTTTGTTGTTGTTGTAACTTTGGAGACATTGTTGGAAATGAGGGTGTGAAATTATGAACGTAATATGTATGGTGTTTGAATGAGCTTTTATAATGAAGGAACAGATCAGTGAGAAGTTATTTTTTATTGTTGCAGCAAGACATACATAGACAGGCTGTCCAGGAGAAAACAGATACATGGTGTAATGATGGAAACCCACACGTAGCGTTCATGGCCATATCCTGAGTTTGAGACATGAGGATATACAGTATGCTATCAGAGGAAATCATCTAAATCAGGAGGATACAAAAGCAATCTGGTGCCATGCAGACACTGAGCAAAAACATGGCTGTGGGGTACATTTTTCCACAGCATAATTGTAGAAATAATGGTCAAAATTAAACTGATAGCCCTCCAGTCACTAACCTGCTGTTGTTATGAAACAGGTATAACTGAGAGCGGACTATCACATCCTTGCAAGGCCACTCCACTTGTTTCACATTCCTCTCACGCTGTAGACTGACTGGAAACTGTTTTCTTACATCATCAGCAGCTCCGTTATACAGTCATGTCTGCAGACTCATTACTGCCTAAACAGCAGCACTCTTTGTAGAGCTCTAACTTAATTCACCTACTGTTCACACACACCCAGTGTAGACATTTGCAAAATCCATGCATTTACCCTGACTGTATGACTGTGGTTAAAAGGAAATTACAATTAGTTTTCATGGTGAGAGAAATGCTAATTCAACATCAGTGGGTGGTCCAAGTGAAATGAAGTGCTTGAATAAAACATCAGTGAAAATGTCAAAGCTCCTAAATGCTAACCTGCAGGAAACATGGATAGTTGAAACTGAAATCCCAGTCATACAGTGTGATTGGATGTGATGCATTTGTGCAGTGAGCATCACTCCTTTGCAAACATCATGCTGGAGCTTTGCCAAGTTTTGAGTCAGTTCAACTGAATCTGAATCTCTGGAAAGCAGAGAGTGACATGGAGGAGACCCCTATCAAGTAAGATGCAGACTGGATATTTTTGCTGAATCACTATGACATACAGGTATTTTTGGCATACTTCAGGTGTTGCTTTTGTTTGTGTACTGCACGCTACGGCCAATCAGTAAATCCTGCTAGTATAGTAGGCGGTTTCAAATACAGCCTGACTTTGCAAATTGCTACCTGGCATTGCAGGAACAGTGTAGTTAGGCAATCCACATCCAACCTATCAGACTCTTAGGAAAGCTAATATCTGACTTCAGGTAACACAGAATGCAATTACCAACGAATCACATTTTGTGTTGGAACATTATCATTATGTGAAACAGTATCGTCCACTTCACACAGCAAACCTGTGACTTTATTTCTGAGCACAGTGCTGAGAAATTGTGCAAGTCCGCAGGTGAGCGTATTGCACAGTACCACGGCTCTTTCACAGTGTTGTTGCAGAATCGTTTGCACACGATTAGTAGTATTTGTTTCAACATTTTGATCACCATCATTAGTTGTGGTTTCACTCAGAGCAATCTTTGTCTTTCAACCAGTACTGACGTGGGTGTGCTTCTTACATTTACACGCTGTCCCAGGTACAGAGCTGTCATTTTATTTTCAAAATTCAAATTCAGCATCATCTTTATATGCACTGCATGTTTGCCGACAACAACAACTGATAGAACCTGATCAAAGAGACAAACTGTGAAGGTCTAGGCTGCATATAAAATGAAATGACAGGCAACAGTTTTACTGTTTCTGATGGCAGAAAGAGTCCTGCAGGCCACCATACAAGCTCAATGCAGCTGTGTTGTCCCAGAGTACGACTTCATTGCTTACACAGGACTTTGATTACCCTCTCTTGCTAAAACATAAGACAAAGCTTGCATCTTGAAGTTTGGTGTTTATGCAGTTGTCATCAGGGTTTTGGTGCAGACCCACACTGCTCCGCCAACAAACAGCGGATCAGTCCAGTGACACGCAATAGTATTTCTGCAGGAGCTGGAAAAAATTAGATTTAATAACGGGTAGTTTGATCCAAGCAGTCTGAACAGCCAAAGACACATTCCAGCTCCAGTAATGAATCCCAAAAAGCAGTCCCGGCAGTCCTGTATGGTTGAGCTCTTGTGGTAGACTTTGCTTTTTATTCGAGTTGTATGTACATCAATAGGAGCTATTCAGACAATATAATATAAATGTTGACTGTTACGCAATTGTTGTGCAAAACATGAAAACGCTAATAAGTAAGTATGGTGCAAAATGATGAGAGTGTAAAGGCAGCTTGGGCACTCTGTTAGAATTAAACTGCACTTCTTAAAGCTGAAGAGTAGTTCATTTTTAGAAAGCCACAAACATCCCTTACACACTGACCATAGAAGCTTCCAGATTTTATTGACGTCACACAACTTGTTCTTGATATAACCTCTTTATCTTTGAATATACAATCATTTTTTTCCTCATGTGAAACCTTGACTTATGTTGTAGCTGTCCATATCTGTCACCTAGTTCACTTATCTGAACTGGCCGAGCCAAACAGGACATAAGACAGTACGTAAGCCAGCGTTTCAAAGTGACCTTCTGCTCCTGCTGGACGATAATTCCTATAGCAAAAATATTCACCTGTTCAGGGGGTGTCACAGTCTGAATTTTGCATCACACTGGATCTGGCATTGGTTTGAATCCACTCCGGTTCTGCTGATTTGGAAGTATTACTGCAGCTCCCTGCCAGGACCGACTCACAGCTCACCGTTTGTTCTGTCCCTCTGCTCCTCTGCCTTCTGCAGCTCTCGTCCGAAAGTGTTAACAGCGGCAGAGGTTGCTTTCATTTTTTTGTTGCCTAGTGGATTAGCCCAGAAAGGCCCTAAATGAGAGGTTACAGGCTTGTAATTTTATTTCAGTTTTATAAGCTAGTCCAAGGCTGGCATTGTGCTCTGAAGTTGCATTAGGAATATTCTCAGACTGCTGTCGGCACCACTTGTGAACACTGTAACTCCAAGTGTGCTCCGCTAATAGGAAACCCCACCAGATCATCGACCGTCTGAAGCTTGGAGTCAGCAGACATGACTCAGGTTCTTCAAAACAAGAAATATAATATGTAGAACTTTGCATAATTGACCAGTTGAGGGTGACGCTGTGTTGGTAATGAATAAGGCTAGTGATATGAACAAGGGATCTTCTGTCACGGTATTTGTAATTTTATGTCACAGTAACAGCATGTATCATGTTAGGAATTCTAATGTACATTTGATTCAGAAATGGTGGAAAATAAGCATACTGTGCCATACATCGTCTTATTTGATTATTGTCCTGTTGTATTGATCATTTTCAACCCAAGAGAAGTCGCTGCTTCTTTTCCAAAAGAAAAATGGTTGAGTTTTACTTTTGGCTGGTCGGACTATCCCTGGCTTTAACCACTACTTAGAGCTCTGTGACTAACTTGGAGAACCTCTGAAACACAGTAGAAAGGAGATGGTCGGGCAGATCAGAATAAAAAAGACAATAGTCAGCGCTCTGGGTACAGTGTGGGAACATTCACAGAACAGAGCGGCTGTACATTGTGATTTTAGCTACATGAAGTTCAAATGCAAACATCTTTTCTGTATTTTCCTTTTGTGCAACTAAACCAATTTCAAAGTGGTGTAGTAGAAATATGCCGTGGTTGTAATTCGTTTTTACCATGGCGCAGTCACTGTTTCGCTCTGTGCCTTCTCATTTGTCTGTGTAATCGCTGGTTTCTTGAAGTCAATTGGAAGCCTTTAAGTCATGTTTACATTCTATAGATTCCTTTCATATACATATCTTGACATCTCTGGATTAGAGTGAAAATGATCCCCTTGTGACGAGGAGACACTTCTTACCTCTAGCCTGCCTCGCAGTGAACCAGCCCAGTTCAAGGAGTGGCCTGGGTTTAGTTCGTGTCGAGGGTTCTCTCAGGTGGATTGAGTATATTGTGTCAAGTGTCTGGTCGTGAGGCCTGCGTGTCACTCCCAGCAGACTCTTTTTCTGGTTTGCTCACACACTCCTCCCTCAGCTGCAGGATGGCCTGCTTTACCTGGCTGACTATTGGCTGACAGTCTCTCCACACCCACCTCATTTTGCACCTTCACGCTCTGTGCATGTGTGTGTTTTTCTTCACTGGCAACATATTGTTAGAGAACACAACGTAAGGCAGCAACAGGTGACGTGCGCTGCTTTTTAAAATCAGAGTGTGTCTATGGAAGTAGTTGGAAGGTTACATCAAGTCCCAGCATGCATCAGCTATGGCACACTGCACCAAGTGATTCATCACAGTGTACTGAGGAGGGTTGGCACGTGTTCTCACTGTAGGTGTCATGATGATTGTACACACTGAGTTGTGGTATATGCATAGTCTTACAGACAGAAATGTGAATGTTTTCTTTATTGTATGAGGCTGACAGTCCATCTTAAACTCATACAGGGATATTTTTTGTCAACAAGTCCACGTGGTACTTAACATTCTGGGCCCATGATTCCCAGTTTATTGATGCCTACGTATGCGGAATAAAAAGCTTTTTTTGCTTCAACTCTGCTTGTCTCATATTGCCTCTCCAGGTTTCAGATTTCAGAGTTGAATGATTGTTGATTTCAGTTGATGCCAGAATGCTAGAGAGCAGATCGGGGCTCAGGAGTTAGGGCCAGTCACCTCCCCCCCAAAAAAAGGGAAATGAACTCATTATCTTTGCTTGATCCCAGAGCACCACTCCCACAAGCATCCACACATCCCTAGTTTGCAAGAGAGAGGGGATGACTTTAGCATTTCCCTGTGTGTTTTGGGAGCTGGCCTACTTTCTGTTTGTGTATTGTCTCTGTGTGTCTGTGCTTCTGTTTTGGTTCCCTTGGTAAAGGCCCACGGGCTCTGCTGTTTTCTCTGAGGCAACATTTAGTCCAAACTGACCAGGTTTGGTCTAGAAGCTGGTGAAAACTTCACCCTTTTGTACCACGGGCTTCTTTGCTTCCTTGCCTTTTTATGCTCGATTTATATCCTTTGCATTGGGAAGAATTGTTTTGGGAAGTGTATTCTTTGCGTGGATGAATGCTGCCATTAAGCAGCCTGCAGGGCTTTAGATGGAACCAAGCTGAAAGCCAGGCTTGTGGTGGTTACATAAGTCTGCCTTTGCTGTGTCATTGTGCCACTGTGATGAGCCAGGCCCCAGCCAGCAGTGGAAATAGCCTCATTAACCAGCAGCAAATCAGCATTTAAGCACATATCGCTACTGTTTAACATGCAGATATTGACTCATTTGGCCTTTGAGGCTTGAAAACTCACATGAAAACAGCTGTAACTCATAGATGTGTCTCATACTTAAGTCTTATCTACATGTGTGTTGATATTATGTCCACATGCAGACGGAGTTTTAGCTCACTAAAATGGAAATATTTGAGACGGCTTTCTGTGGTGCAGACTCCAGTTTCTGTGTATTTATGTGCACATGTAAAACAGAGCATTTGGGGAATTGATGACATCATCGCCTCAGTTCGTGCATGCCCGCTGTTGTTTTGTGTGATGAGCATGTGCCTGAAACAACATCAATGGTGGACTACCAGTGTGTTTGTGTTTTTATTAGCACTGCTAAGCCATGTGCCAGAAAGGTGAAGAAACAGGTGGCAAATAACGATAAATCAATAGATCATTAGCTGCTACTGTTTGTGTTTTTAAGTTACGGAAAATAAGCTCAGTACACATGCTCAAGTCATGGGGGCAGAATATCCGAAAATCTCCATAATGTAGACCTTAATCTGCCAATTTACTTGGGTCCCCCAGCATAGTTTGCTGCTGCCTAATGACCACGTCTGCATGCCACACTGATCAAATTCATAGTTGTAATTTGGGTGCTCAAAGCGAGTAGCCCAGTATACCATGAACAGCTACCCTGCCTTTGTCAAAAGCTCTCATAGCTCCTTGTTCAATATTGAATTAATGAGTCTTCATAGTGAAGTTGCCAGCTTTACACACTTCCCTAACTCTTGAGAAGAAGCAGGTGATTCTTGGATGCATTGATAGCTGGCTGGCTCATTGTCAGATGAGATCGTCGTTTTTTCCTGTATTCACTCTTTGCTCTCAGAAAGGCTAAATATGGATTGGACTGATCTCTGCACTGCATGCACATGACATGAATATCAAAGTAAATCTCTAACTCCCAACAAAACAGCACACAAGTTGCTTGTTTTATGACCAACAACGGAAAACTGATTAAAGAAAAATGACATTTTTTCCTGAAATGACTGCAAAGATGAATTGATTATCAAAAAGTTACTGTCGGCTACTAATTGATTAATCCCGTTCTTGTTTCAGCTCAGTGTTTGAAAATTTCCGTGAAAGTTCAATGTTTAGACCAAGTTAAAGAGATCAATTGATATGCTGAAAGTTTCTTTTATCGTGATTATTTGAATTCGCAGTTTATTTATATGCTGACATACAGATGATCAAGCACAACACCAGCATGCTGATATGGTCTAGAACTCAAAGGGGCTTATTTAAAGGAACAAACAGACAACAAACCATGTAAGTCACATGCACTGACCTCTGTGTTCGTGTCTCTCTGTGTCTCTGCAGTGGAGGGTGAAGGTCAAGGTCGCATTCTCCAGAGGTTCCCTGAGAAAGACTGGGAGGACAGCCCGTTCCCACAAGGCATAGAGCTGGTAAGTTGACACTTACAGGCATGTTCCAGTGCAGATCAGTGGCTACAACGAGACGCTTAACCCAGGCAGGGTTAGGGGTTCAATTCCCTGGGCTGCTCAGTGGTTACAGCAAGATGCTAACTGCCAGATTTACAGTATTTATAGTAGAGACTGATGCATTCGTCACACTCTGAACTGGATCACATGTGTTTTTGTGGGGATTGCTAAATGTTAGAGTGTCAGTTGTGGATAAGTGAGTCTGCTGGAAGGTTTTAGCAGAAACAGGGGAGTCAGCAGTTTTTATGTTATTTTGAATGAAACTTTTATGCCTTTGATGAAACTGGTTCTTGCGGTTTGTCTGAGGTTATTTATAGATGCAAGAAAATATTTTTTTTTCTTTCACCAAGAAGTGAGCAAATCATTGAGCAGCTGAACCATGATGAGGCTGATTTGCGTCTCACAAATAAGCGAAAATAAGAGAACTAGTAACATATTGGTATCATATCAGTACTGGGGGAGGAAAAGTGAAATTCTTATATCCTTAATGTTACTGCAGGTCAGTTGTCAGGCCTGTTGAGCGAGCATGGAAATTGAGTCCGTCAAATGGCATCTGTAACGTGTTTACACATGCCAGTTATAGGCCAACTTCACATCAAGTCAGTGAGGCAACTTAATGAATAATGACCATTAACAATAAATGTCAGTCTTCACAAAAAAATACTGTGAATACTGACTTTCCGTTGTTTGCTCACCTGAGTTGACACTGCCGCAGTATTGATTGCTCCATCAGCATTTCATGTTTTGCAGGTAAATACTTGAAAATGACGTACTGCAAAAAAAAAAGAAAAACCTGATTGTTGATTGCTGTGCAGCACATTTGTTACTTACTCAGCGTTGGTATTTAGTATCAGTTTTGGGGCAAAATCCAGCTGTTTTTTTGTAATATTACAGAACAGAATTCAATGGCTACTGCAATCCTGAGTTTTCTTTGGATGTTTGGCTCGAGGATTTTCTGATCCCATGTATGAATACATGAAGTCTTACCATTTCTGAGCACGTGTGAAAATGAGAGCAAAATATACGTCCATGTTTTTTCCCATGGTTCAGTCAGAGCTGTGGTGGTGTCCCCATATTATTAAAGTGGATGGAAAGTTTTCAGAACCTGTTTTGTTGTGTTAATGATAGCCCAGCACAGCATGAATCACCCTGAGGTGTTGTAAGAACATGTGACCTGCTGTGATATGTCACCCAGGTTGGTATGTACACTTATCTTTTTTCCCTTTTTTTTTCCTTCCCTCTCTTCCCACCACCATCTCATTTCCAACCCTTGTCCCTGTTTTCCTCTGGCACCAACTCTGCCATCACCTTTTCACCCCTCGTTTCCTCCACCTGCTCTGCAGTTCTGCCAGCCCAGCGGTTGGCAGCTGGTTCCTGAGCGGCAGCCCGCCTCCTTCTTTGTAGCGGTTTTGACTGATATCAACTCCGATCGTCACTACTGTGCCTGCTTCACCTTCTGGGAAGGCTTGGACAACTCACAGGTGAGGCAGATGACAGCTATTCGGTGTCTTGGTTGTTGTTGCTGCAGCAACAATAACATGATCCCTCACTGGTTTCTCATCAAGGCTGCAAGACTGGGCTGTGCGGCTATTTTGGTGTCACATGACAACCTGACACCCATAAATACTTTTTGCCATTTACATCCTTTAAAAATACTTTGAAACTGGAGTAAACATGCTGACACATATTTAAAAATGATTTGTGTAGTACATTCATTGAATATGTTTGTGTGAGTGTTTATCTCAGCTTGATGTGACTGCAGTTAAATCTGTTCTGTCTCTGTGTTCAGCTGCCAAAGGCCGAGACCAGCGAGGTGGACGAGGTGGATGAGGAGCCGGCCGTCGTCCAATCAGCTCAGTTCTTCGCCCCCAAGAGCCTGGTGCTGGTGTCCCGACTGGACTACACCGAGGTGTTCAGGGTACGACACACAAAGCTAAAACACAATACTGAACGTAGACATTATTGCTTTTTTTACAAGGAAAACATTATTTCACTAATATACATTTTGTGACATGTCTATGTTAGATACATAGGCGTGTACTACAAATAGCATATAATGATAAAAACCAGCTAGCCAACAATGCTATTTGGACCCAAACTATGATTGTTTCCTAAACCTAACTAAGTACTTTTGTTGCCAAAACTGCTTCTGGAAATTGAAAAGAATAAGTCTTTTAAAAGAAGAAAGAAAAAGTCAACATTGGCTTTTCGTTTCAGACAGGACTCGAGCCCCCGTCTCCTGGGTGGCAGTCCTGTGTTTGACCCTTTCGTCCACCACAACCTCCTCCCTATGTGGACTTTGTTGTTCTTTATACACCGTCACCGTGTGATGAATGTAAATTGTTGGATTGCTGCCATGTGACTTCTCACCCATATGTAAATAGACGCACTAACACTTACAGCCATTCCTTTACTGTAAACATTGTGTGATTGCTGTCTACATGTGGCCGGGTGCCATGTTGACCTTTGACCTCTGTGTCCCTCCCTCTTGACTGAACAGAACTGTCTGGGTCTGATCTACACCGTCCATGTAGATGGCCTGTCTGTCCCCTTGGAAACGGTGATTGGAAATCTCCTCACCTGTGTCATCCCCATTGCTGGAGGCTCGCAGGTAACAGCTGATCATCTCTTTCTCACACCTGCACAAACTACACTGCCCTCCAAAGGCAAAAGTCAAAGATCGTGATTTGATGTCACTTCGACTAAAGTTCACCAAGACAACTGAGACACCATTCTTGAGTCTCTTTTCTCATGCTGTTACAATTCTTTGGCTTTGCCTGGTGGTACACACTCCTTATGTCAGCCCATGCCTTGCACAGCAGCGCAGCTTATTCAGGCACTAAGCAGTGTAGAGACACAGAGCTTGGTGCCGCCTGCCAGTGTAGCACCTTGTTCAGCGCTGACAGCTGGCTGTCACTGCTGGCATTGCTAAGCTTGCATCCTTGTTAGGTTGCTGCAGCAGAAAAACATTAGCTGTTGTTGGAGAGGTCTGGACCCTGTTTACATGTGTTTACAGTCTGTGCACGTGCCAAAGAGGCTATGACATGCAGAAGGGCTTGTAACGTGCCTGCACATTTCTTTGTGCATACATAATTAAATCATTTATGGATTGCTATCTATAGTCATGAGGTTTGAAATGACACTATTCTCCTTCACTGCGCTGGTTTTACAGCAGGTATCTATCGCTACGGTGTCATATACAGCCCAGTCAGCAGTCCTGTAAACACTCTTTAGATGTTTTAATATCATTCAATTCATTTTTATTGTTATGGGCTTACAGGGAGACATTAATTTCAAAGCTTTGTGAAGCACGTAGCTTTGAACCTTCCGTTTATAACCAGGAAAACAAATATTTTCTTTTACCAGGCTTCAGGTTTTTTATTTTTATTTTATATTTTACATTACATTTGTGTGCTTGCTCTATATGTGGAATAAGTCCACCAATGAGCCACAGTGTTTTTCCTTCATGCTGAAATTACAGCACAATATACACAAATAAGATGTGAACACACACCAGCCTGTTCTTGACAGCACATATGGATTATTTTCAACTTATTTCTCATTTTATACATTTTATGGATTCTTCTTATCATTGTGTCATTTTTTGTTAGTATTTCTCTCTCCCCTCTTAACATTGTTCATATGTTTTGTAAGGACCATGTTTTTTTTCATCTCACCTCCAGAAAATAGTGACTTCTTTCTGTTTTTTAACCATTCATTTGTTCAAGTAAACTAAATATAGAAGTGCAACGGGGAGTGGCTATTACCTGTATACATGCCCACGGTGCACATACGGTAGGAAGTGTCTATTTTCTGTAAATGCACATCAGTTGAACCCTCCCACTGTCCTTTCCAGATGTTATAACCCATGTGTGTCATTTCTGTGCACTCTACTGTACACTGGTTCCTCTGTGTTACAGATAAATGAGTCCCCAGTTTGTAGTTTAGACAAGGTTCCTCAGGCCCTGGCCTGTGACTGGCTGCTGGCCTGTCTCCAGGTAACTTTACTGTTCTGCAAGCTTCACCAGTCAACAGCCGGCTGAATGTTATTGATTCTGTTAATCAAACAGACTGGAGTTGTTTTCTTTTCTTTAAGGAATGCGTTCTTTCTTGCAGTCATTTCAAATCATGCGTGATTGATGGCGCTTCAGCTGTTTCCTGACCTGCTTTTTTTTTGTGTGTATAGTGATCAAACAGCTTCCACGGGATCACGTTAATCATTTCAAACATCTCATGTCTTTTTTTGTTTTCCTCCTGTTATGTTTGTCATCAACCTGATTTGTTGCAGCTATCAATGAGCATCTGAGAACATTGATTATCTTCAAGTTGTGTGTCCTCACTTTTGAAAAACAGCCAGATACGCGCACACACACACACACACACACACACACACACACACACACACACACACACACACACACACACACACACACACATAGTCAAACCCGTTGCTGTGCAGGTCGTAGTTCAGTTGCGGGGTGACCATATGGCATGGCAGATGGCCTCCTACCAGGCAGCACAGCGTCTGAATGAGAGACTCAGATCTAATCAGTATTAACACAGATACGGACCCAAACAGCAGAGGCTAATGCTCCCCTCACACACATCTGAAAACACAAACACAGGCCAAACTTAAAGCTCAGTCCTGATTGATTCTGACTTCAAATGTTTTCAGTGGTTACATTATTGAGCTGTACCATACCTATAATACACACACACAATCTCCTTGTTTGTCTCTTTCAAAATAAAACACCCATAAGCAGTATAAGTACACAGCTCGTTGAGGCCCTTACAAATGAGTTTGTACCGCTGCTAGCCAGCCAAGCACAAACAGTTCTGTTCCTCCGACTTAAGAGGAGGACAGAGCTCTTGGAAATGAGTAACACACAAACACACACACATTCCTGCGCCCGTTTAATCACACAGGACTTTTCTATCAGCCACACTAAATGTCTGTCATTACCGCAGAGTGTGTCCGTTAATGTCAACCTCTGCCCAAACACACACAACAGAAAGACTCCAGCAACGTGACGCTGAAATCCTGTCTGCCATTAGACCTGTTGTCATGGCAACACCATCACACACCAAGCAGACATCATCTAACCTCGTGCAAAGCCTACATTTGACTTGCATTTGAGAATATCTGTTAGTATATGATGTTGATATATGATGTTGTGCGATTAACCACCCAGATTTTCTTTTTCATTCAAACACTTTCTTCCAAGTTGCACATTACTGAAATCATTTCACTTGTTTGAAGGGTAAAAGTGTGTGAAGTATACTAAAGTGTGTGTTTGTCTGCTCTAATGTAAAGTTAGCCAGATAGTAGTTTCTTATTCAGGTTTTTGTGTCAGGTCACAGTGTTATGTTCACCACACACATTGCTAAGCCCTCATCCTTAAAGCCTTTATTCTTGTAGCAGTAAGAGTTATTGTAAAGTGCATATGTACAGTTTGAGAATGTAAAGCTGGAGACAGGTGCAGCAACACTAACTAAGAGGGCACATCCACCTAAAAGACATGAACAGTTTCAGCTTGTGAAATAACTAAAGTGATTCTTTAATGTGCGACCTGCAGGATGTTCCAACACTTAATTCATTTATCTGAGTTTGTGAAGTGAACTTCAGGCTGTTGGCCCGATGTGAGAAGTGGTTCATTAAAAAAGTAAAGCAGCAGGATGGCCTTCTGGGTAGGAAAACCATCCTTAACACACAAATGACAGACCATGCATCCTTTCTCATCAAGTCCCTTTGAACAACATAGAGAATCCCTGCAATCTGGACATGACCCTGACCTATGACCTGCGTGTGTGTGCACATCTATGTGTGTGTGTGTGTATATATATATGTATTTGGGTTAAGGTAAGGTTAGCTTTAGGGCCTAGGGAATGTATTGTGTCAATGAGTGTCCTCACAAGGGTAGAAGTGTGTGTGTGTGTGTGTGTGTGTGTGTGTGGGTGTGTGTGTGTGTGTGTGTGTGTGTGTGTGTGTGTGTGTGTGTGTGTGTGTGTGTGTGCATGCTAGTGTCAGATTTCCCCATGGTGGGGCACGACTTCTGTTTAATATGGACCGAAGTCAAGAGCTCATCTTCCCATCCATTAGTGATTGAGCTGTTACAGGAACATGTTTAAACATCTGTCTCTGCAGTGAATTCATGTGACAGAGGGAATTCCAGCCCTTGTTTCTGGAAACTGTCTGTCACACTGCCAAGCGCTTTTACTGTTACACTTTGATTAAGCAGCAACACATTAGAACTTTAAAGCGGAACTGCGAGAAATCCACTTCAAAATGAAAGTTGTCCAAGTTGTGCTGAAAGGCATCAGGTGTTCTCATGGAGCCTGTGAACTTCACTTTTCCCATTAGCTCTTATCGTTGCATCACATCAGTGAGTTGGCGGGTGGAAGGTTGATGTGAGTGCAGGGACTCTATTGTTTCCAGTATCAGTTTGTGTACCTCTTGCGGTTTAAACCAGTCGTGCAGTGCAGGAAAAGCCAAACTGTGACCAGATGTTTTCAGTTTTGGCATAAAAGTCTCTCAGCTTTAGAAATTCCCTTATCAGGCCAGCAGTGTTTTTAACGTAATCTGTCTGTCACAAGACAAAGGCAAATATTGTACCTTCACAATGTGTGTGTGTGTGTGTGTGTGTGTGTGTGCGCGCACGTGTGTGTGTGTGTGTGTGTGTGTGTGTGTGTGTGTGTGTGTGTGTGTGTGTGTGTGTGTGTGTGAGTGAGAGAGAGAGACCTGCACTGAATTGAACTAGTAGAAGTATTATCACCCGCATACATCTTTTCCCCTCTCTTTCTGTTATCATTGTCACATGTGACGGATCAGCATACCAGTATTTGTACTGCTCTTGCTCTCTCTCTGTGTTTATTTGGAGTTTGGAGTACAATGACCTAACGAATCATCTGTTGCTTTTATCGTCCTTCTGAATGCTAAATGAAGGCTTTACTTTGTCTTGCACGAGTGTCTCTCATGTCTGATGCTGCACTCATCCTATATTTTGACACAGCCGTCATCTTGCAGTTCATGTTGATGATGTTATTGTTTGTGCAGCTTACTTCTTTTGCCATGCTGATACATTACTGTCATGTTGTTGTCAAGTATGGGCATTTTGTGCCCTCACTGCTGTTTCTAACCTGTGTCTTATCCTGCTGGGTGTGTGTGTGTGTGTGTGTGCGCGTGCCTGCGTGCGTGCGTGCTGGGCGCTTGTGTAGCCGGGCCAGGAGGAGAGAGAGGAGAGTTTGGTACGCCAGCCTGACTTCATTCTCCCCTCGCCAATAATCAGCTCTGAGCATCCTCAGCTTCCTTTTCTCCACCCATTCCCCTCAGCCAATCCACGCACACCTCCTGTGACAGGAGAACCAATCAAAATGCTTTGATACAGGCTCAATATGTGACTCACAACTGATCATTCATATCATATTAAATACACATCACCTGTATAGTCAGGATAGCGGGCGTTCTGACTTAAATTGGTTGTTTTATTCATGTAACTGCTGCAGTTCTGTTGAGGATCTGACATCCAAAGTATAAACAGTAGTGAAATTTGGATTCCATGGTATACTTTGAGATCAGTGCACTCTGAGCAGCATCAGTCAAGATGTGTTCGCAGGACTAATGCAATGTAATGAGGAGCATGTACATAGTCATTGAGATAGATTTAGATAAATGTATGAGTAAGGGGTGACCCATCAATCTAGAGATGTGTTTCATAACCGCCTGGCACTATGTATGATTTCTGCCTGCTAAGCACACTGGAACATTCCCTTCGTTCCCTGGTCCAAAGAGTGCATTTTTGTAATAACCACATGGCTTTGCTGTAGCATTTATACCTGCTTTTAACTCCATTATAGTGGGCTGTGAACCATTTATTCCATCTTTATATATTTCTTTTCAAGTATTGCCCAGTAATTGAACTTGTTGACTTCGTTAGTTTACTACTACTCCAAGCCATGCTGTTATTACAAAAACAGATGCCTACCAGAGTCAGCACTGTGCGTATCTGCATCTCATTACCAAAACCCAAAAGCCAAACCATGAATTGAACTGATCTGATGATCAAATGTTGGGTCACTGTATTGAATTGCTAACAGCTCGCCTGTGGTTGCTAATGCTATTGCTGCTGCTGTCAAGAGCATGAAATAATGCTGCACTTCTCCTTCCCAGCTAGCCTAATGTACACACAGCCATACTGGCTAGGAGCTTTTCAACCACTTTCAGAAATCGCTCATTCAGGCTGGTTTGTGAAGCCTAAAAGCCCTCTGGCAAGATTAAAGGACACCTTGGATGTCTACTGTTGCTCAGTCCAAGTGTTGGTACGGCTGCTTTCATGTCCTTTTGTTTCTCTATCCATAAGGCCAAGAAATTAAGATTACATAAGAAGAATATCTGGATTTTAATCGCGTAGTTCAGCTGAACTCAACTGAAGCAGTGGGATGTTTTTCATTTAAAATCATGGTGGGTTGTTAAAGCATAACTTAAAATGTGCTCTGTAGCCAATTTTAAGTCAAAGAAGCCAAGTTTACATCAGAAATCATCCCCCAAAGTATACTGTGCTCAGCATTCGTGGTCTTGCCTCATACGGCCTCATCTCATGCTGCAATGCTTACAGTAGTTGTACTGTGTTGTTGTGCTGTATTGATTTATGTTTTTAGAGTCTAAATCATCCTATTTCCGCTCCCGCATACGCTTGGAATCCAAACCACACACAAATCAATATTTATTGGCTTTGTGTCCTGTCCGGAGAACAGTAGACTTTCAGTTTCACAAAGTCAGTTTGGTCATCTGTAGTGGATGACCTAACGATTAGACACAGATCTTAAATGTCCCGTCACAAGCAGTATCTTTGCTCTTGTAACCTTTCATCATACAGATTTCCCCTGATCAAGCTCCTCTCCCTTCGACAATCACTTGCGCATGACACCTGCCATGTGCACTGGGACGTCTCTCTCCCATAAAGGCATCATTGACATGGTGGTGTTGTTTTGCAGTGAGGTCGTTGGCATGGAGTCCTGCCCCGCTCCATTCATGTCCTGATCAGCTGGAATGGCTTGTGTTTTATTTGTGATGTACCTGCTAAGCTTCTGGGATTCTCCATCTCTCTGTTGCTGACTCACGCTGCTCTCTGGACACGCACAACTGATTAAACCACGATGTCAGAGCCTGATTTTCTGACAAACAGCCTTCATTCTTTGGTTTTCTCTCACCTCCCGTTTCAATCCCACTTTTCTCTCTTTCTCTCTACATCTATAGAGGACTATAACGTTAGGTGCTGGTGACCGGCAAGTTATCCAGACCCCCATCGATGACTCGCTTCCTGTCAGTGGCAGCAGCGTGGCCCAGCTCTTCAGACAGCTCGGTACGGGCAATCATTTTGTAATACATGATTTATTCTACAGCTGGTCCAATTCCAATTCGTGTTCCTGTGAATCCAACTCATGGTTTTGCTAAATGATTATGAATTAGCTCTCTGTCCATGACTCTGTGCGATGCCCTGCCTGTGCCCTCCTCTCCCTCAGGTATTGTGAACGTGTTGTATCTGTTCTGCGCCGCCCTGACGGAACATAAGATCCTGTTCCTGTCCAGCAGCTACCAGAGACTAACGGACGCCTGTCGAGGATTGCTGGCCATCATGTTCCCCCTCAAGTACAGGTGTGACACCACTCCTCAGCCTCTCCACACTGTGTCTTAAAATCATTCTTTGGCCATTCTTTTTTTTTTTTTTTTTTCAGGACTATTATTATGAGTTGCGACGACCCTTAAAGGTCCATTGTGTAGGATTTGAATACCTCTCATCTCACCCACCCCTACAATGGCCCGCTCCAAATGTGAAAGGCGCTCTCTAGAACCAGTGTGCCTATTCTGGGCTACGATAGAAAGACTGTCCCTCTGTAGATATAAAGAGCTCAATCCAAGCTAATGACAAGACACTGATGCTTATTTTCAGTGATTATGCACTAATGAAAACACAACTATGGATCTTATATTCCATTTCTGCCAGTCGATGCCCATAAACCCTACACACTGGAATGAAAACAGTTCGCAGCCCTATTCACACTTGATCTAATATTCAGTGGGTAAAGCGCAGTAAAGAATGGAGCAATGCATTGGTACAGTTTACAGCAGATGTGCTCAGTATCTTCCTGTTTGTGTGTCCCTTTCAGCTTCACCTACGTTCCCATCCTGCCAGGGAAACTACTAGAGGTCCTGAGCACCCCCACTCCCTTCATCATCGGCGTCAATTCATTCTTTCGCTCTGAGACACAAGAACTGGTGGGTTCTCATCACTCCAATGCGACAGAAAGATGTAACAGTGCAGGTGTATGTTTGGATAAGACAAAGGATGCCAGAGACGATCATTGCAGCATCAATAGTCCATACTATGGTTCTTATTGTAGGTCAGATCTTGAAATGTCCCGACAAAGGCCCACCATAGTTGTTTTATGGAGACTGTTGGCTGCCTTTCTGAAAGAGGACATAAAAAAGCTTTTGAACAGAAAGCAACCAGAGATGCAGTCTGAAGCAGCAGAAAGTGTTGGCACAGCTGAGCCAGTTGGAGGACAAAATGCCAACTACACACGACCCACTCCATCAATAATAAACAAATAAACCAGTATCATTAAACAGCCCAGCATGCACTGTGCGGATACACAAGCTGAAACACCTGCGACCAGTTCCCAGCTGTGGGACAGAAATGTGATATTATAAAAGCAGCCTTAGTGTTAAAAGCTGGATGTATTGTTCCTTAGTTTAATAATTGTGCTCCCAAAAAGACGAGAGGAGGAGGCCGTACTTCTCTATGAGGAGCCCTGTTGCATGCTTACATATGCCCTCAGCTGCTCATACATTATTATAAGAATGTTTCATGAAGCTCCTCACTGACCCTATAAGCAATGGGTCACCTGTCTTTTAATAAACTGCTCCCTCTGCTAGCTGGTCATTTACAGTGCTCTTTACAAACCTTGCCAAAATACATTTCGCCAATATACATTATAATAATTACTGTCTAGATGTCATGATCAAAGAAAATAATTGGCTGCTGTCTTATTAAAGCCTGATGAGAGTGTAATGAACACTCCTGTCTGACTGTACGCTAGTGCCTGCGCCTGTGCCACCCTGATGGAGCCATTGTCTCACATCACAACGGGGCACTGTGTTTTATACACTATCAATGCGACAGGGTCAGGGGTCAGAGGTCAGTGTTTGGGCAGCCTCTCCTGCGGTCTGCAGCGAGATGTGAATGTGTGTTTTGTTGTTCGGTAGCTAATGAGCAGCCGTTGATGGAGAAGACTCTGCCCGTCTCTGCATTTCTCTTTCATTTGCTGTAATCAGCTCATCTATCCAGCCACTGTACGTTTATCAAAAGCAAAAGCAGACATGAAAAGTGTGTTTATGCGTGTGTGTGTGTGTGTGCGTTTTCAGTTGGACGTGATCATCGCCGACCTGGACGGCGGCACGGTGACCATCCCCGAGTGTGTCCACATCTCCCTGCTGCCTGAACCTCTCCTCCAGCAGACTCAGACTGCGCTGTCCATGGTAAACTTCTGAGCACACCCTTAACACACACGAGTACTGGGAAATCTTATTAATATCCAGTGGGTGGTTTGTATTAAGCAATAAAATTCCCCACCTGTGATTTATGGGTGGGGATGCCAGTAAGCTGCTCAGGGTTTGTTTTCCTCATATTTCTTTGGATGACTTTTTTAGGTTTCATTTTGGTTTTGTTAGAATTAGGTGGATTTGATGAGATGCAGGATTTTCCGAAAAAAACAATTGATAGACTCATACTGCAGCCTTTGGACAGGGAGTGTGTAGCTCCAGCCAATAACTGTTGGGACTTTAAAAAAAAGGCCACTAGCAGCACTTATCCAAGAGGAAGCTGCAAAAATGGTGGACACAGTCCCAAAAACTGCTTGTTCACCAACAGTACACCCCACACTTCCTGCAGACTGTGTCTTTAAGTTTGAGCTCAGAATGATGTGTTTAAAGACATCATGACAAAAGTTCAGTGCATCTTGTGGATGTTCTTATCAAGCCCTTTCTCTCATCCTGCAGCTCAGCTCCTTCCAGTGGTCCAGTGCCAGCTCCTTCGGAGAAATTATTTTTATGCCTTTATTTGTGTAGATACATTTCCCGCTTCCTTATTCTCTTACTGATAACACAATACGGGAATTTCTTTCCCGCTTACCACTAGGATTTGTTGTTACTCAATGAAACTGTTGCAGGAAATTGCACTCAGCTTATGATCAATTTACCAGATATTATGATTGCAGTCACATGTGAAACATCAAAGGGCACAATGGGTGAACACCGTAAAAGGTGTATTTGAAAGGCATGTTGGTGGAATTATACAATGCTCGTAAACGTCATTCATGTCACGTAACTTCTCCGTGCTGGGGCCCCTTGTCGTGTTTCGGATGTTTATTCTCTGATTCTCTGATAAGATTGGAGAAAACTAGATAAACTGAACTAGCTACCTGTTCATAAAGTAGCCAAAAGTAAATTCAGTTTGAGGAGTGACAACAGTAAGATGCTGTGTACACATTAAGATAAGATAAGACTTTAATGATCTTCTTACAACAAGAATAAAAAGGAGAGGTAGAAAAAAAGGACCAATAGACAATAAAAAGATATTACAAAATAAATCCGTGATAGAGGCTAAGTGCATTATATACTAAAGAGCATAAAAAACATTGCCTTGTTAAGAAGTGACGCAATCATAGTGGATTTTGAATTGCACACGTAAAATATGAATAGTAAAAAACAGTATCTTTTAAAAACATATTTCACAGTAAAAAATATACAATATTGCAGAAGATAAGCTGCTCATAAATAACACAGTAGCTTTGTGATGTTGTGAAGTGAAACAACATTTATTACAACAGTATTAGCTGACTTCTTAACAGTAGCATTTGCCTTCAGATCAGAGGTGTCCCTGTGAAGCAGTGTCTCATGGCGTCCAATCGAACCCAACACAATTTTAAAACTCGTTAAATATATTCTTTGTTGCAAACGTCTCTTTGTACATCCACTGTACAAAAGGTGGGGCAGCCTCATAGTCTAAAGCACTGAGAGTGTTATTTTGTTCTTTTTTTCAGAAAAAGTATTTAACTGTGTTAAATGATGTTGGAATTGAACTCTCTGACAGCTGTTGGAATGAAGGACCTACAGTAGCGTTCAATCTGACACAGTGGATGCAGCAGTCTGTTACTGAAGGAGCTGCTTAAGCCCCCCGCCGTCTCATGCAGGGGGTGGGATGGGTTGTCAATGATTAATGTCAGCCTGGGTAACATCCTCCTCTCACCCACCTCCTCGACGGTGTCCAGAGGGCAGTCCAGGACAGAGCCAGCTCTCCTGACCAGTTTGTTTAGTCTTTTTCTGTCCCTCTTGGAGCTGCCACAGCCCCAGCAGACCACTGAGTAGAAGATGGCAGACGCCAGCGCAGTCATGAAATGTTTCAGTGTCATGTTCACTCCAAAGGACCTCGGCCTTCTTAGCAGATGTTTGTTTGTTGTTGAGGTGAACTCTCAGGTATTTGCACTTGACCACGATATCGATGTTCACTTGTGAGCTCAGTGGCAACTTCCTGTGCTAGTCTTAATCCATTAGTGCTAATCTCTTATGTAATATATAATAATATTTCAGCCAAGAGCCATTTTTCTCTAGAACCAGTACTTTTTCTTTAAGTACATTTACGATTTTAAAAGGGTAAGAATGATTTAAAATGCAGATTTATTTATTTATTTATTTTTTTGCATTCCTCTATCTTGTACATTTCTTTAAGTGGAGGATCTGAATACTTTTTCCACCACTGTTACTCTTCATCAGGCTTGTTAAAAGATACAACAGCCATACGCTTAAAATAGGATTTTAATGACTTTCAGACAAACATTGTCAATCCTGCTGTCTTTGAATTTGATTGCTTGTAATCTCTTGATTGCACTCAGTCAGTTGTGGGAAAATCCCTCTGGTGTGTTTTGATGTGAAGGCATCCCTTCCTCAATAGTGTGGTTTGTTTGATGTTGTGATTGCACTCATGTGCAAAGCATGATAGTTGACATTATTTTATAATTGTGTCTATAAACTGACTGATAAACTGGCAACAAACAAGAGGATGGCTTTCCCTCTGCTGGCCGCTGCAGTTTCTGGAGATGTGACGTCACTGAGGCGGAGGGTAGGGTGTGTTTGTTTGTGAGAGGCTGGAGCTGCTCTGTCAGATATGCCGTGCGTGTATTTGGATGCTGTGAGCAGTCAAGTTTTGGGAATCAAACATGCTCTTCCCACACTGTGTTTGAAACATTTGGAATATAAGAAATGCATAGTCTTGTGTTTGTTGCTTGTCAGAATAGAAGCTGAAGATGCCGTCTCTGTCTGCAGACGTCAGGTAGAAAAGCTGCAATAAACTTGAAACCAGCAGTATGAACTCTTTCTCCTCCTCAGACCAAACTAGCGTCTTTGTCACACTTCACCTTACTGCATCCACTGTCTCTCCTTTGGTTGTGTTGGATCAGTAATTTATGTTCTGCCCAGACTCCAGCTGTCTGCTTTAATGGTATCAATCATTATTATTACTCTCCCTGTGTCTGCTTCCCTGCAGTCTCTCACTCTGACACACAGACACAAGATCAAGCCACGATACTTACTGCACAACCTTGCGATGTGCTTCTTTTATCTTAATTATATCCTTTTAATTGTTTTCTTATCTTTACTTTTTATCTGTGCTGATGTCCTATGTTTCTTGGGAGAACACAGGCTAATTAAAAGTGTGTGTCAAAGTGACTTAGTGACAGGAAATGAGACCTCCTGATGTAATTTTGGCCCACGGATTCTTCGAGAATATTGTTGTTTTAAACTTGTAATTGCGTCAGATTGAAACCTGTGATTACGGTGGTTATTGTTCTAAGTTGTCCAATTCTAATAATATCCTCCTCATTTCACTGGTACCTGATCTCTAAGCCAACAGTCCCATTAAAGAAAATGTTTGCTATCCTAACAGTAACTTTTTTTTGTGCCTGCCAGCTGCTGTGTGTCAAAGTGTCCTCAGGCAGGACGCTGGACCCACTGACCGGGGCATCTGTTAAATGCCTGAGATGACAAGGCTCTGAATAAACCGAGCTAATAAAAAGTTGAAGCGATTTTATGAGGAAATCTTGGGATGATCTCACATGTTTTTGTGTTTGCGTTCCTGTTACTGGTTGACCTGTGTGCTTTATGGCTTATAACCTGGAGACTCTTGTGTGTTGTTGTCCTTGCTCTGCATTGATGGAATGAGAGCTGGAAACGAGTCAAAGAGAAGTTCACTGGGGTATGGGCCTGAGTGCTCAGCCAGCAGAGCTGTGTGTACTTACACCACACACACTCTCAGTTTTTTTCTCATTTACATTTTGAATTGTGTGAAACTGTTCTCAGGGCGAGATAGAATCTGCTTTGGGTGAAGGTTGTGGCCATGATGATGCTGTAGATTGTTGGCCAGCGACATGAACCACAGCTTAGCTGCTGTGCTCTCCTTACAGTCAGCTGAATTCATTTTCATAGAATGGCCTGAGACCAAAGGCTGTTTCCAAGACAGTATCTGTAGATGGGATTGGTTGATTGTGCTCTGTATGTGCTGCTGCTGCAACCATGTGTCTCCACACACAGTCTGAGTGATTTTCCTTAAAGCTGCACAAAAACAATTCTGACTAAATCATTCAGTTAAGAATGATTTATGATAAAGAAAAACATCAAATCCTCACATTTACCAGAAAATTTGTCCTTTATACTGTTGGTAGATTTGTCTCAGGTCTTGACTGAGTTACTTAGTCAGAGAGTGGTTAATGGTTCATACTTGTTGTAGGTTTTGGATCCAGAGCTGGAAGTCGCTGATCATGCCTTCCCACCAACCTCCACACAACCCTCCGCACTCAAAATCCAGGTAAGAAAAACTCTTCTGAGAAACCTCAGATTTATATCGAGGTTTTCACTTGACTTTTTTTCTGAGAAATTAACCAAATGAAAAAGTTATTTTTATTAGCGCAAACCGTTTTTGTGCAGCACTTTCCCTAAATGTAGCCAGTAAATTCAGCACAGTGATGCATTCTGGGCACAGCATGAACTTCAAGAAGCTTTTCAGCAAGCAACATAATGAATCACCGCAGTCTATGATGTTGCCAGAGTAAGATATTGGTGCAGCCAAATTTCTCATACTCTCAACCAAAAATGTTGTCTAAAGTGGCCAATTTAATCTAAAGTCTGTGCACTCCTACTGCTCTGATTGGCCCAATGTCTGACTACAGTGGTTTGTTTTATATTTTATTCTTTTTGCATGAAACATATGTTCAAAGGCCAAAAATGTTACTGGATTAAATCAGCAGCTCCAGCATTCTTTGAGTTCCTCATTCCATTGTTGCTTCAGTTTTTGTGTGTGTGTGTCTGTCGGCTTGAGCTTGACTGTTGTGTGTGTGTGTGTGTGTGTTTCAGGATAAGGAGATCCGGGCAGTTTTCCTGTGGCTGTTCGCTCGGCTCTTCCAGGGCTACCGCTGGTGTTTACACATCATCCGCATTCACCCAGATCCAGTGATTCGCTTCCACAAGGTCTGTGAGCAACACTGCATGTGACAACAACTCTGGCCAATCATCTGCATGTTCCAAAGAGAAAGAGGGAGGCTGTCAGCATGTGCGCCTGAGTTTCCTGAGTGAGAAGCGCATCAGATGAGTGTAACGTGTGTTTCCACAGGCTGCCTTCCTGTGTCAGAGGGCGCTGACGGAGGACGACTTCCTCATGAAGGTGTTGGATGGGATGGCGTTTGCAGGCTTCGTGTCAGAGAGGGGGCCTCCTTACAGAGCCACTGACCTGTTTGATGACGTGAGTCCCTGTTTACTATATGGTCCACTATCATTACAGTTTCTGCTCTATGTAAAGCCCTCAAATCCACAGTGGAACTGCTAAGATCCCACAGTGCAACCAGTCCCATTCTGTTGGTGTCAAAGTTCCAGTCAAGCCACACTACAACTGTGATGATGCAAAAATGATGATGATGATGTGGGTCCAATATCTCCATTTACTGCTCACTGTAGAGGAAACTGTTGAGTGTCTTGTTATATTGAGAGCACAGAAATTCACCAGCTCTCAGAGAGCTGGCTGTCATGATTTGTCTCTACAGCTCTGTGTTTCCGTTCAGTGTTTCTCACCAGAACTCAATGTGCATATATTTAAGCACATTTCCCTCTTCATCAAACATTTGTAAAGATAATTCTTTTTAAGTTATCAGATTTTTGGGGATTTTCTTGAACATAGATTCAGTTATTTTTTGGAGTAATTGGAAGTCCATGGCTCAGAGATCGATGCTGAAATTTGTGGCAATCTTCCTTCTTTGTCCACAGCTGGTAGCCAATCATGTGGAGCGGATACGACAAGAGGAGGCCTGTCCACACAAAGTCATGAGCCATGTGAAGGAGCTGGCGGAGCAGCTCTTCAAAAATGTATGTTTTTTAATGAAACTTACACAGAATACTTATTACTCAGCCCTCATTCCGCTGGTTTTCAGTCAGTCCTGTTACATACTCTTTCTTACTCTTGAGTTTCCTCTTGTGGGACTCTCTTGCCCTTCATTTTCTTTCCATTTTTCTTTTTCTCTTCCTTTCTCTCACCAAACTAAGGACAGGAGTCATATCTCTCTCTCTTATGGCTCTGTTTACATTCAGTTGCTTTTGTTGTCCTTATCTCACCCCCTCTTTGTCCCCTCTTCACTCCCTCTCTCTCCGTCTTCACCCTCCCTCTAGGAGAATCCTTACCCTTCTGTGGCGATGCACAAAGTCCAGCGGCCATCAGAAAACAGCCAGAACACTGCACAGAATCAGACGCCGTTCCCTGGGCTGGATGACGTCGCAGTGCAGCTCTTCATCGACCACGCCGCCGCCAAGCTCAAGACTGCTCCTCCTGTTGTCAAAGCAGAGGTGAAGGGCATGGTGCCATCCGGACCCCCACTGGGTGAGCTGCAGTACTGTCGTGATATCCTGCATACAATCATGTGTTCACAAAGAGGTGAACTCACACTCCATCCTCACTTATGAAAATAAGGAGACTGAAAAAGAGTGTGCAGTTGTAAACGGTGTTTCAAAAGACACCCAAAAAAGAAAGTGGTAAACACAAGACTTTGTTGTGCAGCAGCAGGTGTTGATAGTTGCATTTGAACTGGCACCTCAAACTTCCTGTGTGACCTTTTCACTCTGACAGCCTGCCTCACAGTGTGTGTTTAATGGGGTTTGGTGCTGTGCTGCAGTGATGAATGAGTGTCTGATCACTTCTCCCCGTCTCCACAGGAGACATCGTGGACAGGAACGGCAACGTGATGGCTAACAGCGCCCGCAGGCTGGAGGTGGTCAGGAACTGCATCACATACATCTTTGAGAACAAGATGCTGGAGGCCAAGAAGGTAAGAGCGACACATCTCTGCATGAGTTCAGGGGAGTTTCCTTTGTTTGAATTTTATTTTTGTGAAGCGACAGTGTTTGTGACTCAGCTGTTTTTGTCTCCTCTGTCCAGTTAATGCCAGCTGTACTGCGGGCATTGAAGGGTCGGGCAGCCCGGGTTTGCTTGACCCAGGAGCTCAATCAGCACGTCCTCCAAAACCGAGCTGTGCTGGATGACCAGCAGTTTGACTACATTGTCCGAATGATGAACTGCACCCTACAGGTGAGTCTGCAATACTAGAATACCATCAGAATCAATTCTGATCATTTTCTTTCAGTAACAAAACAAGACTTAACAGTCTACAGCCATGCTTGCAGTAATTGTACTAAAGGCCAGTATGCTAACATGCTGGTGTTTTTGAACTGATGGTGACTCTAGAGGAAATGTCAAAGATAATTTCAGAGACATTTCATTCTGGCCCAAAGTGGTGAACCGACAAACATTTGCCATACCTGCCATCCCAAACATGTGGAAGCTTGTTACAGATATACAGATATGTGCTGTTTAAAGATGCTCAGTATAAAGAGAAGGTAACACACAGTCACTCTATGATTAACCTCAGATGATATATTTTGAGTGCACTTCTGTTTTATGGTCTGGTTGTCACATCATTCATTGCATCTGTTTCTGTCCAGGACTGCTCGCATATCGATGAACACGGTATTGCCGCTGCCCTCCTTCCACTGGTCACGGCCTTCTGCAGAGTGAGTTCATAACCACCATCAGCCAAGTCCTTCCACTCTGCACAAATTCAGCCTTAACTACAGCTTTTGAGATGCGCTGTCTTTCTCTAAACACTCTGAATGTTGAAACTTTTACAGTGTCTTTTTCCCTCATAAGAGTCTGTACTTGTTTGTCTGACAGAAACTGGGTGCAGGCATCACACAGTTTGCCTACAGCTGCGTACAGGAGCACATGGTGTGGACCACCATGCAGTTCTGGGAGGCCATGTTCTACAGCGACGTCCAGAACCACATCAGAGCTCTGTACCTGGAGAGCGAGGGAGAGCAGCAGAACCACTCTGTGAGCACCTGTGTTGCCCTGATATGTTACCAGAGCGAACAACGACTGACGAATGATAGTCTTGCACATTGTAAAAAGTTTTTTAAGAATTTTTGGAAGAAAGTCTGCGACCACAGCCACCAGACTAATGAGTCAGTCTCCCAACCTGCTGAGCAGAATGTCATTTTTATCTTGAGATGATTAATCATTAATAAGCAGCCTTTGATTTGTTCTCAGGAGCAGCAGGACGGGTCAGGCAGTGGGAGGCAAATTAGCGCCTTGGAGCTGGCATCGGAGCAGAACCGGCTGTGGCCGACGCTCAGCAAGGAAATGCAGGCGGAGCGCGTGCAGAAGGAGGAGAGCACGGTGTTCAGCCAGGCCATCCACTACGCCAACAGGATGAGCTACCTGCTGCTGCCGCTGGACACCAGCAAGAACCGCCTACTGAGGAGCTCCGGCCTCGGAGACGTGGAGAGCGTCAGCAACAGCTACGTCACAAACAGGTATGAACGGGATCAGATGTGATGTGCAGCTTGTAGGGAGGGTGACAGGAGGGTGGAATCAAACATGTACAAACACTTAGCTCAGATGCTGCTTAGTTTTGTACTCTAGCACTTTTCTAAAGCTGGTAGTTTGGAACCGGAAATGTTCATGGCAGTTTTTGTGTCTTGCAGTATTGCCGGCAGCATGGCGGAAAGCTACGACACAGAGAGCGGCTTCGAAGACGCTGAGAGCTCAGACGTGGCCAACTCTGTGGTGCGCTTTATTAACCGCTTCGTAGACAAAGTGTGCAATGAGAGCGGCGTGACCAACGAGCACCTGAAGGCTCTCCACACCATGATACCAGGTACGGAGGCACCGAGATGTGCCATGACAGAGAGCATCACACCAAACTTCATGACAAAATCTGTCTCTTCTGTCCTCCTCCTTTATTCATCTGTCCGTGTCTTTACAGATATCGTTCAGATGCACATCGAGACGTTAGATGCAGTCCACAGGGAGAGTAAGAGACTGCCTCCGATCCAAAAGGTAACCAATTCCTATTTTTACGTTCCACTGGACAAAGGCCTTGCAGAACCCCAGCCAGCCCCGCCCACTCCCCTCTCCACCAATCCCTACAGCTCAGGCTCACAGTGTCACGCCAGGTATGTCTGTCTGTCAGAGACAGAACTGTGTGACTCACAGCACGCCTGAGCAGTGCATGCTGGGTGACTGTTCTCCCTTGTCGTGCCGTTTGGTCTCTTGGTCCGGTGGAGCTCAGCCTGGCTGCTGCAGCTCTCCGAGGCCCTGCAGAGCTGAGTGCCTTCAGTCTGAAGGGTGCTGTTCGTCCTGCGTGCAGTGTGTTGGAGAGGGACGGTGGCTACGCTGAGCTTGACGTGACATGTTTTGTCATTTCACTAAACGTGTAACTGCTCAGCGCCCCCGTAATGTCTTTCTCCATCGTCTCCCTGCCTCTGCTCTCACAATGTCTCGTCAGCGTTTTCTTTCGTAGCATGCTAATTCACATCCTAGTGGATAACACAAAAACAATTGTGTGCAGTTTACAGCTATTGGAGTCTCGGTGTTTAAAGGTCGACAGAGGAAACTCTGCCCTTTTCCCGCCGTGTGGCTGGAGCTGGAGTGCGGATATGTGTGGCATTAGGTGTTGTGCAACAGATTATAAAACAGGTTTGCAAAGTTGTCATTCATTTCCTATCAGAGGTGGAGTTGCTTAGGAAGCTCTCCAGGCCTCACAGGGGACAGGAAGTGATGTAAGGGGTCAGAGGACAAGCCAGTGTCATTTTTCATACTGTTGGTATTCGGAAAAGCTCAACAGCTCACAGAGGCCTAAGAATCTGTGTCCTGTACCCAAGCTTTGATCCTCAGGGACTGCTCAAAACATGTCCTTGTATTGTTTAAGAAATATGAAATGAACTTCCATCGCATAAACACAACCAAATGAATATTATTCTACATGTATTTTCATGTATTTATCTTTTTCTTGGTAACGTTATCTCTGCCAAGATCCCACCACTCCAGATCAACTGACGTGCGTGTTGTAATCCGTTCATTTCAACATTAGCCTGTCTAAACTTCCCAAACAGTGCAGGTCATCCAGCCAGTAACCTAACCGCATGGTTATGGAAGCATGAGACTGATGAGTGGAGTGTTTGTTTGGTCTTGTAATATTTATATATGCACTTATTTTCATGTGCCATTGTGCAGCCTTATTGTTCTGCTGGACCCAAAGTCTGCACAAGGTTCCCACTGGAATATGAGGCGCTTTAAGCAGCTTAAAGACGAGCAAAGAACGAGAGTTATGGACAAATCTGTGGATCGCTCCTTAAATCTTCTGGAGTTTTACTAATTGGCAGCTGCACAGGAAGGATTTTACAACTTTCACTGCTAATTTTTGACAGTGTGAAGTCTTGAAAGTGCAGAAACTCTCCAATTCTGTCAGGGAAAGTAGTGACGTGTTACATTAACGCTGCAGTCGGGATCCTCCGTTTTCACATCTTGACTCAGTTCATCCGGTTTCATAGAGCTGCATCATTAATCTCTGTCATGTCCTCCTCCTCTCTCTCTCTCTTTCTTTCTCTCTCTCTCTCTCTCTCTCTCTCGCTCTCACTGTGCAGCCTAAACTTCTGAGGCCAACACTATTACCCGGTGAGGAGCTGGTGATGGACGCCATGCGGGTCCACCTCATCCCAGATGGGCGTGAGGAGGCCACGGGGCTAATGGGAGGTCCGCCTCTGCTCCCTGCTGAGGGTGCCATCTTCCTCACCACCTACCGGCTCATCTTCAAGGGCACACCCACTGACCCTCTGGGTGAGAGATCACACAGCTTTGAAAAGCTCGAGCTTCTCCCTGTCTCCATGTCTGTGGGTCCTCTAAACCCTGCTCTTTGTCTGTGTGTGTTCCTCATGCAGTGGGTGAGCAGGTGGTGACTCGCTCGTTCCCCATCGCCTCTCTGACCAAGGAGAAGAGAATCTCTGTCACTTTACCCATGGACCAGTATGTCCAGGAGGGGCTACAGCTGCGGTCCTCCACCTTCCAGGTAACCTTACATTCTCAACTCTTATCACAAATACCCACTTCCTCTTACTCTTTTCTCTGCTCACCGTCTTCCTCTCTGATTTCACTGTTTCTCCGTCCGCCTGTAGCTGATGAAGATCGCATTCGACGAGGAGGTCGCGTCAGACCTGGCAGAGGTTTTCAGGAAGCACATGCACAAGCTGCGTTATCCTCAGCATGTCCAGGGCACCTTTGCCTTCACTGTGGGTCAGTGCGGGAAGTTGGTGGTGGAGCACAAGACCAAGGACAAGAACCAGTCGCTCAAGTAAGGATGAATTTGTCTGTGCTGAAAATGATGTTTATGCAAGAGAAACTTTAACTACTTGCAGCTTTGCTCCAAGGAACCATCCATCAGCAACACAAGCACGATGTGTGTTAAAAAACTGTTAAATCATCGTAACCTTAGACCCCGTCACATGCTGTGGGTCAAGCACAGAGCGTTCATTAGAGCGTAGCAGCTCTCCAGCTGACAGACAGATTCACATCTGTAACAGCTGAATTTACAGCTGTCCAAGCCCCATTTTAAGTCATTCAGTTACACCTCAAGCTCAAGAATTTTTACCCCATATTTCACCAGGCTGAAGGTCATAAGCAGTTAAGGTCTGTTGTGTAACCTGGATGGTAAAGCTAAGGGCTTGTTTCCATCACAGGTCTGTTGGCAGTTGTTTTAAATGGAGGAGGTGCCAGACTTGATCAGTAACGCTCTTTTTTGTGTGCAAATCATGAGGGCCAATAAACCAGCTACATTACCAGAGCATAAATGACATGAAAATACATCTGTTCTCGGTCTCATTCTCTTCTGCTGGTTGCATAATGTGAACATTACCCTTGCCCCAAGCCGAGCTGACGCTGACCCGAGAGGTTCAAAGGTCAAAGTGAGGAAGTTTCTCCTCACTTTGAACAGTAGAAAGGCGCTCCCTTGTGGCTGATTGAAATAAAACAACACATGAAGTCAGGAGCACTGTGCCATGTGAACAGGGAAGAAGAAATATAAACCAGGGAGACCAATTTCAAGGCTGAGTACATGCCAAGCCTCAAAACATGTTTTGAGTCCGTTGGGGAAAGGAGCACAACTCTGAAAAGATGACAGATAATGCCCTCCTGGCAGATCACACTAATGTGCAATTTGGCAAAAGGTCAACTAATCTGACTGCATTACACAGCACACATAAGAATGAGATTCTTTAAAAGGAAAATAAATTCCCAAAAGAGCCTACAGCACTATTCTTAGCTGTTGTTTCTGCAAACCTGCACAAACACAAGCTACTAAAGTACATGTCAGTCCATAAACAAGCCTGGCTCCCCTGTGCTTTGGCTCTGTGACCCTAAACAACGTGTGTGCAAAAAGGAAGGTTTTCCTGCATCTGAAGCACGTCATGTGACCCGCGTGCATGCTTGTACAGCGCAGTCGCCTCTGTCACGACACGGCGCACTAAGTCTTGAGTGGGAGTGTGAAAACATGCCCTCGGGTCTGCAGAGAGTGAGTGGAAAGTTTCACAACAACAACATGGGAGAGTTCATGAATACGGTGCACTGAGAAAATACTGCTGTAATCTTCCCTATTGGCTTTTAATGATCATTTCAGTCAAAGCGACCTCAGGAGGAAGAGGCCTCACATGTTCTTTTCTTGATGAATGTATTGGTAAATGCTCCAGTCAAGCCACAATGGGAATCTGTCTCCTCATTATTCAGTCCCCTCCCAACCCCCTGCCCACACACACACACACACACACACAGAGTTCTCCACTCTTTCTTTTCTGGAGAATGAAAGGAGCATGAGAGAAGCCTTTGAATAATTCATCAGTGGAAAATGTGGCAGCCGTTTTATTGGCCCTGTTGTTTCCATCTCTGCACCGCATGTGTGTGTGTTACTCTTTGTGTTTGTGTGTGCGTGCACGCGCGCTAAAAACCTCCATTCAGACATTTTAAGTCAGACTTTGACTGTGTGGGATGCTAAACCAGCGACACTCCACCAAATTCACGGCTTGCAATTATGCACTGAGTCGAACATGGAGTCACATCAGCTCTTTGTCAGCTGCAGTCAGGCGCAGTTTCAAGTCTACATGTATATTTGTGTGCTAACAGGAAGTGCTTACCAAGTGACTTCATGAGTGTAGAATCAGCGTAGTGATGCATTTTAACAATACTCAGCATTAACATTTCTTTCTCCCTCCTCTTCTTTGTCAGGACGCTCTCCAAAAACCTGGTGAAGAGTGCGAAGAGGACCATCGGCCGGCAGTATGTGACCAGGAAGAAGTACTCTCCCCCAACCTGGGAGAACAGGAGCAGCTTCCAGTCAGAGCTGGATGAGGATGAAATCTCAGGTAATCACACCTTTATGCTCTTTTCAGGCCTTCTCACATTGTTACTGTGAGGTGCGAAATGTTCAAACCAAGAGTGAAAGACACCATCACACTGTGAGGAGATCTGTGGATTCACTCTGTCATTTGACCTTTTAACTGTGCTTACACAACCAGTAACATTTCAGCAGCTTACAGTGCACACGCCTTCACTGTCAGTGGGGCTTCCACTTCATATGAAACTTTAACTAGTTTTACCACTTACATGTCCACTGACGTCCCAACTGCTTTCCTCTCCTACTCTTCAGCTGACACTTTCTGTGCCTTCATTTCTTATTCATTAACGTTTAGTGATGACACTACAGTTGACATCTCGGCTTCTTTTAATGGGTACACTGCAACACTGAACTTCTTCCAGCACTTCCATTTAAACTGACACTTCAACTTCCTCCAGTGTTCATCCAGTTCAGCCAGTGGACCTTTAATGTCAGCTTCCTGAAGGGTTTCTCATGGGGTTTTTCAGCTGTGAACACATAAGATTGTCATTAAACACCAGACATGGCTGAACTCTTTATGCATAAATGTGACAGCCATGATGGAAACCTTGAGTCTGACATTGTGCTCCACAGTTTCAGAGGAAGTGGACCAGAGCTCCCTCACCCTCTCCTCCACCATCCGCTCCTCCGACAGACAGACCATGAGCAACGTGGTGGAGCGCGCCTGTTGCCGCGACTACCAGCGCCTGGGTCTGGGCACGCTCAGCAACAGCCTGACACGCTCTAAGAACGAGCCTTTCAGGATTTCAACTGTCAACCGCATGTACACCGTCTGCAGGAGGTGAGAGACCGCTTGAAGACAACGCTCACAGATGAGGGGTGAGAGGTGGAAGTCTGTCTAAATACAGTGTGTGTGTGTGTGTGTGTGTGTGTGTGTGCGCGTTTGTCACAGCTACCCCGGCCTGCTGATTGTGCCTCAGAGCATTCCAGACACGACCATCCAGAGGATCTGCCGCTGCTACAGGCAGAATCGCTTCCCTGTAGTTTGCTGGAGGAATTCACGAACCAAGGCCGTCCTGCTGCGGTCTGCAGGCCTCCACGCAAAGGGGGTGGTGGGCTTCTTCAAGTCCCCGAACGCCCCTGCTGCAGGTAAAAACCAAAAATCTATTTCAGGCAGGCTGTTGGTAATTTATATAGCACTGAATGTTTATACTGGGGAATATTTTCTGTGCAGTGCCCTCACAAGCCGACTCCACCAGTCTGGAGCAGGAGAAGTACCTGCAGGCCATCATCAGCTCCATGCCCTCTTACAGTGAGAACAGTGGCAGGAACACACTCAGCGGCTTCACCTCGACACATATGAGCACCTCTGGTGGGTGAACACACACACACACACACACACACCCACACACACTGACACAGCATGCTGCAGTCTGCAGAGCCTCATTGCTCACTGATGCTTTGCTCTGTCCACAGACTCCTCAGATAAGCTGCGGCAGCCCAAGATCGGTGCTCTGATGAAACAGGTGATGGGCACCAAGGAGGATGTTCCTGGAACCTTCAGCAGAGGAGGTGAGAAACGTCCGTGTGTGTGTGTGTTTGTGTGTGTGTCCACGTTGGTCCTGTAGTTTCTCTGTTAGCTTTAGCTTCTCTTACAGTCCTGGTTTCAAAGCAAAACGTTTGAATTGTGTTTCAAGTCTTAAATCTGTTACTGAAACTGGGACTGGTCCAGGAGGATGATGAATGAGCTCATGTTTAGTGTGTGTGTGTGTGTGTGTGTGTATGTATGTGAGTGAGAGAGAGCGTGTGAAACCATCCTCCGCTGTGTGGTGTTGTTTAACGGGCCGTCTCTGTCGTTTGACCTCAGCTCTGGGTCAAAGGGCCAAAGTCATCTCCCTCTCTCAGCCCAAAGTGTCTGGCAAGGCCAGGAACCCTCCTAGAGGTACAGTAGGCCCCGCCCCCTCCACTCCTGTCTAACCAATCAGATCTCTTTCCCAGTAGCGTCAGTGTGTTTGCCGTGGTTCCTGATAGTGTGCTGTCTCTGCGGACTAATGTTGTGTTGTTGTTGCTTGTGTTTATCAGAGAGCGGCTGTGTGTGCATGCTGCTGCTGCAGCTCTGCCGTCTGACGTCCTCTTTGTTTAATTCTTCTTCTCTCTGTTGAATGTCAGCAGCAATCAGAGTCAACTCTGTTTCCTCGTAATGTAGCTCTGAGCCAGATGTAGCCAACAGGACTGAGTAGTTTTCAGTGGTTTCTGCCTTGTTTAGCAGCATGGCTGTTAGTAACTGTGAACAACACGAGTGTGCTTTAAAGGATCGCTCTGGTTTATTACAGCTCAGCTGGTAATAAAAAAGAACCATCCTTTAATGGCTGTTTAACATGGAAAAGGATTCCACGTGATGGTTGATAATTCAGTTTTCATCTCATGACTCGTGTGAAGACTTCGCCTGTGTGTGTGTTTATGGCAGGTAAATGGGGCAGTATCCGGGGCAGCGGGCGTCTAAGTGCCTACAACCCAGATGTGGGGACGCGTCTGGCAGGGAAAGAGTCTCCACAGCCCAACGGAGGGCCGAGCGAGGCGCTGTTCCTCCGCCAGCAGAAGGCCTACCTCTACATCATTGGAGACAAGGCCCAGCTGAAGGTAACCAGGGACACGCTCATAACTGTGATGGTTAGAGTGTTAACTGTGATTAAGGTGCTCGAAAAATACAAATAAGGTAAACGATGTTGTTGTGTTCAGGGAGGGAAGCAGGACTCGTTCCAGCAGTGGGAGGTGGTTCCCATCGAGGTGTGTGACGTGCGGCAGGTGAAGAACAGCTTCAAGAAGCTGATGAAGGCCTGCGTGCCGAGCTCCCCCACCACTGACCCCCACATGAGCTTCCAGCGCTGCCTGGAGGAGTCCGAGTGGATGGCTCTGGTTGGTGCTCTCAGTCACACGTTCACTGTCCCAGCTCGCTCTGTCAACCTGGCTGTTGTTTTGACTCCCCCTGCGTATGTGTGTGTGTGTCCAGCTACACAGGGTGCTGCAGGTGTCTGTCCTGGTGGTGGAGCTTCTGGATACGGGCTCGTCGGTCATGGTCAGCCTGGAGGACGGCTGGGACGTCACCACGCAGGTTTGACTGACACCCAGAAACGTCACAGGTGAAAGCTGCTGTCTGAGGATTAGCGTTGACGCGCTGTGTGTGTGTGTGTGTATGTGTATGCAGGTGGTGTCCCTGGTGCAGCTGCTGTCTGATCCATACTACAGAACCTTTGACGGCTTCCGGCTGCTGGTGGAGAAGGAGTGGCTGTCATTCGGCCACAGATTCAGCCACCGTGGAGCGCAGACCCTGGGCAGCCAGAGCAGCGGCTTCACCCCTGTCTTCCTGCAGTTCCTGGACTGCGTGCACCAGGTGGGTCTGCGGTGCAGCCGTTTTAATGTGGAGGTCAGAGGTCAGCAGAAGGACAGCGCTGAAAAGATGCTTCACCCAAAAATCTAGAAAACAAACAGCTTCCCTGGTGGACAGCTTGAGTGCTTTCATTGCAGCGATGCAAATGATACGTTTTTGAGCATCTAAAGGTCAGATTCAGACATAATGACAGTAGGTTTGTTCAAATATGCACTTTTCAAAGACTGACTTCAGTTCATCTGTCCATGCACAAGGAATTTGGACTTGACAAGATAATTGCAAAGAGAGCGACTAACTGCGTGCCAACGCAATATTAGTAAGATGTGAGACTAGAGGCAGTGTGTAATGATAGAAGGCTTCACTGACGGTCAGCAGGCCTCTGCTCTCTGTCCTCTTTCTACATGTTTATCTGTGTGTTTACCTGTGAGTCGCACTGTATTTCCTGTTTTGCTGATCAGTGACGTTGGCTCTGCCCTCTTATCACATGCAGGAAGTGTGGTTTAATTTAGCTCCAGGGGCCCCACAGCTCTGACCCCACAGACAGGATCTGTGACGCTTGAAAAACTCTACGGTCGTTTCAGAGATGAGCCGACCGACTGAAGGTTCATTCATGTCACTTAGAGGTGAAGTAAGAGACTGAAAAGACCCGTTTGACTGCCACCAGAATGCCTGAATATAAATGAGCAGCGCCCTCATACTTTCCAGTGTGTTTTTATACCAAAGGTTCCATCAAACTCACAGGAAATTGCCTCTAATAGTTTGCGCACCCACGATAAGATATGTGTGATGTACATCAGGCCGTCTGCCCATGTCTGTATACAGAAGGAAGCATGCGGCTGTCAGCACCACCTTTCTGCTCCCCTCAAACTGTAGCTCTGACCTGTGTGTCTCTGTCCCTCCACCCTCAGATCCACCTGCAGTTCCCCATGGAGTTCGAGTTCAGTCAGTACTACCTGAAGTTCCTGGCCTACCACTACGTGTCCAACCGCTTCCGCACCTTCCTGCTCGACTCTGACTACGAACGCATAGAGCTGGGTAAGAACATTCTGAGCAGCTGTGACGCTGCTTCAGAAACCCACAGTCATAGTTATGAAGACTGCGTGTGTGTGTGTGTTCCTGACGAGCCCTGTGTGTGTGCAGGGGTGCTGTATGAGGAGAAAGGTGAGAGGAGAAGCCCCCAGGTGTGCAAATCCGTGTGGGATTACATCGACAGACTCAACAAGAAAACGCCCATCTTCTACAACTACATGTTCTCTCCTGAAGACGAGGAGGTGAGGCCGCTGCAGGGGACACACTCAGCCAGTATCTCATACGTTTAAGATTCTTCAGGGATCATAGACGTGCTGAAGCTCTGAAGTGAGCGACTAAAGCGAAGAGTTGTGTGTTTCAGGTGCTGCGGCCGTACACCTTCATCTCCAACCTGAAGGTGTGGGACTTTTACATGGAGGAGACTCTGTCGGAGGGGCCCTCCTACGACTGGGAGCTGAGGGGCCGGCAGGAGCGTGTGGCGGAGGAGACGGCGGAGAAACCCGACACGAGCGGGCCAAAGTCGCAGCGGCGCATTGTGTGGCCGTGCTACGACAGCCTGAGCAAGGCGGTGCCCGACGCCATCACCAAGCTGCTGCAGGACCTGCAGAGCCTGGAGGCCGAGCTGGGCCAGACGTCAGAGAAGTGGAAGGACACGTGGGACAAAATCAAGACCACACAGAGAACCGAGGCCAAACTGGAAAGCAAGGTGAGACGGGTGGTTTCATGTCCTCCATTTGGCCAAAAGATAGACTTTTATTAAGACTTCACTGCATTTATTATCTGAGTCTGGACAGACATGGATGGAGATGCAACTCGACTGGTTGGTGGAGGCGTATAACTGCAAGGTGGTAATTCTAGCTTTCCTAACGTGACCCTGACTCCACCCCCTGCTGCACTTTGTTTATGTGAAGCAACACTCAAACAAATGTTATTACAGTTTCCCTTCACCTCGACTGTAAACAGACTTCTTTCTTCTCTTATTCTCCAAAGTCGTATTGATTGTCTCTTCATGGAAATTTGGATAAACAGGACAAAAACAGACTCAGTGTGTCCTGTGCTGCTGCTATTTGTCTGTTTTCTCTTTCTGCTGTATTCACGTGCAGGCTTTCAGGGAAATTCCTATTCAGAAGATTAGTGTGTGAATACAAACAATACCGAAGAGCAAATATACTCTCTGTGGAGGGAATTTCACTCACTGGTTGACTTCAGTGGAGCTTTAGGCAGTCAGCTCTGGTCACATTCCAACACATTTCTTAAATATAGTTCATATGTAAAGTACACATACTGTGTTTCAGAGCAAAATAACAACACATCAATCAAATCCCATCATATCACACATGCTGGGACATCATAAAGAAACAAATGAATATATTCTATACAGTTTGAATCATGAAGCCTGTGTGTGATGGAACATGAATTCAGTGTGTTCACTGAAAAAAACTGCCAATTTAGATCCTATATGTCTGGAATGAGATGGCTTTTGTAAAGTGTTGAAGAGCGGCTGTTGAACATGATGAACATGACTCTGACTTAAATACATGACCTACAGTCAGCAGCTGTGACTGTCACCACGACACCAGCATGTGTTCTCCACACGCCTGACCGTGAACGCCTCATTGAGGAGCGGTTTAAGTGAAAGGCACCGATGAAGCGTTTCCACTGACATCTTGTGGTGAAAAAGCAGAATGCAGTATCGACGGAGCATCCTGTGTACTTTTCCTCTGTTGGTTTGTTTTCAACACGGTGTGTGAAGCAGCTTGCAGACGAAGTCACTCACACCCTCACTAAATCTTTTCCTCCTGCCTCCTCAGCCATCGTTCTCCAGCTCCCTGCTGATGTCGTCCAACCTGAGCCACCAGCGCCGCTCTCAGGGCGTCTACCTGCAGGAGAGCGGCGTGGGCTCCTCCATCAACCTGGCTCTGGACTGCGAGGCCAGCGCCACCTCCACGCCCGTCGCTGGCCGGCCCAGCACCAGCACGCTCTACAGCCAGTTCCAGAGCACCGAGAGCGAGAACAGGTCTGTAGCCGAGGCAGCGAGAGCAGAGCTGCCGTGTGTGCCAGAGAGCTGCCTAAAATGTCTCATATTTTTGTCCACCTAGGAGTTTTGAAGGCATCCTGTTTAAGAAAGGGGCATTGTTGAAACCCTGGAAGCCGCGGTGGTTTGTGCTGGACAAGACCAAGCATCAGGTAAGATGGAGAGAAACTGTGGAGCAGCGATTGAATTCAGCGTTCAAGCCTGCAGAGCCACTGAGACGTTTCTGATCCCTTGTCCCCAGCTGAGATACTACGAGAGCAGGCAGGACAAGGAGTGTAAAGGGGTGATCGAGCTGGCTGACGTGGAGTCCGTCATTCCAGGAACGCCTGCCATGGGAGCGCCCAAAAACATCGAAGAGAAAGCCTTCTTTGATGTAAGTGTGATGTGAGCTCAAAGGTTAATCCAGGATAGGCACAGCACCACACACACAGCAGGCAGCACCAAGGAGCCATGTTCAGCCATGTTTTGTGTTAATGTCGCAGCATGTCTGCGTGCACACCTGCAGTGACCTTCTCTCCTGTCGTCTTCCAGCTCAAGACGACCAAACGAGTGTACAACTTCTGTGCCCAGGACAGCCTGAACGCACAGCTGTGGATGGACAGTGTTCAGAGCTGCCTGTCAGACGCCTGAGAGGGAAGCGGGACTCCGCGAGGAGGAGCGGCGCGAAGCAGGAACGAGCGAGCGGTGCTGCGGCGCCTGACGGACACCTCTGCCGACCAATCCAAGCGGATCAGGGAGGGGAAAGGGGCCTTTCACCACTTAAGCTCGGTTCTGTTCGCTAGTGTTGAACTAATAACCTTGCATCACAATGTTTCAGTGTTTTTGTTATAAAAATATGAAAAAGACAAAAAAAAAAAAAAGTTCCTGAAGAACCACTCGCTGACGTCTCACCAAGTAGCTGCAGCCTCTCACCCCCCCCAACCCCCCCACCCCAACAGTCTGACCACTATGTGCGCTTCATGTCAGCATGCACAAAAACAATGCGTATGAGCGCATGCATATCTGTGAGGCATCCTGCAGCTCGGACCAGCATGAACATCCAGACCCTCCACCCGTAAGCCACAGACCCGCTGTCCCTCCCGCTAACTAACCCTGCTTACCCTCGATGACACTCCGGGGAGGAATGACGGAGGAGCTGCAGTTGCCCGGCTACACACAGGATTCATTGAACTGCTCCGGATCAGAACGCTCGACGGACCAAAACAGCCCCTGAGGAACCCACGGCGACAGTCCTCCCTCTGGTCCTCAGAGGCCTCTGCTCTCTTTGCCTCTCACTGCCTGACGTAGCCCGTTCGCAGAAGCAGTCGGAGGTCGCTGCAGCTGCGAGGGGGAGGGAGGGGAGGGCTCCTCAACGGTTCATGAAGGATTTTCTTTTTTTTTTTCTTTTCCAAAATCTCAAATTTGTACCAGAAAGAGACCCAATGCTCATCACCTGCGCTCAGCAGGTGGCGGTGATATACTGTGAAAGCCACGAATCAGTCGCAGAGATCAAAGCAGGAGAGCCAGCCGGAGATCGGAGTCTGTCAGGTATAGAGAGTGTCGGTGGACTTCCACCGAGAGTGTTTACAGAGTAAACAAAACCTCCCTCACTAAGCTAAACTCTGCGTTCTTCATCTGTACAACCACTATTAACATTCAGATTTTTAAGGGATGCTGAAGGAAAATGGAGGGATTTATTTTGTAGTGACGTCTTAAAAACAATCTATAGAAGGAGGATCTGGAAGGTAGGAGGTTAAGAGGAGGGATACTAATGAACAGAGTGTTATTATGGGATGCTTTGGAGAGACTACGGTTTTTAGAGATGGACAGTGAACTCGCCACAGCGCTCAAAGTGTCAGAAACTGGACGTTTGTTAGAGGAAGACTGAAGTATTTTTTTCAGCGTTGCTGTTTGTGTTCCGTTTCCGATGAACGCTCGTCTCCAAGCCCGACTCAACGTAAACACAGGAAGTAGTCCCCGTAGATTAGCTGCTGTGGCTAACTTCAAGCTGCTCTGCTAAATCAGGGCGACCAGCTGGTTTAGCGGTGTGGCTGTAGAGTTAGCGTGACACCCAGTCATCTGCAGAAATATCAAATATTTCCTGCACGTCACATCATATTTAGCAACAAAATGGTTGAAGTTCCTCCCTGCACGGCCTCAGACGGGCTCATCCAGGGGGGCTGCGCTCTGCGTCTACCTTTGGCTGAACTCTCAGAAAAGCTTGTGAAACGGTTTAAGTTCATTTGGAGAGTTTCAGCAGAGTCACGCTGCTGACCCAGATGCATCTTGGAAAGAAGACTCGGGTTGAAAACTGGCAGAATTTTTCCTTTAATGATGCAGCGAGGGGCCGATCATCACACACAGACGAGGTTCCATCACGGCGAGAGTCGTAGAGAAACATCACGTCACTTTTTTTTTTTTTTTAAATGTCAATGGTTTGTCGGACTGCCCACCCCCTCTCCCCTCCACACACACAAACCACTCTGACCCACACCTGTTAACACAAGCCCTGCTATGTAAAATAAGGTTCTACTGCTGTCTTTGTTGAACATAAAATTTGAAATTGTAGATTTTTTTTTGTGTCTAATAACTCTTTGTATATACTACTCCAGATTTGTATGTAACGTTTATGGTAGTAATTTATTTAACTTGTCTCCTCAGTAAGAAAGTTCCTCAAGCACCACTTTATTTTTAAATTAGGAATTCAATGTGCCATTTGTTTATTTCTGTATTAATGTGACTAATGCTTTTTTTTTTTTTTTTTTTGGAAAAATGTACAAGTTAAACCCTCAATGTCTTTTTTTTTTTTTTTGTTTGTGGTAAACGTGGTTGTCCTTACTCAATAGCAACTGTTAATGCAAGAGTGGAAGTGGTGTGTTCATGGAAGAGGAAGCCTCTGGGCTGGTTTTTAAAGGCTGGTTGGATTTTACTGTGTTGCTCACCTTCAGCGGTGGGATGTTCTGGACCGAGGTTACAGTCCCAATAAATTTCACACACATGAAGTCTTCCTGGTGCTGGGTTCTGCTGACTGGCTTGATAATAATTTGTGCTCATTAAATAGTGATGAGATGGAGCACGGGCTGCCTAAATGTGCAGCATGTCAGACATCCAACTGAAGGATATTATGAAGGCAAGTTCATTTAAAATGTAGATAATAATCAAAGATGCCAAACATGCTAATATTATTTCATATAGTAATTTGAATTTTGTAACTTTAAACAGGTTTCACTGCCCTCTCTGGCTGAAAGCACCTGAAGTACACATCACATCTGCAGCAAGGTGAGAGGTGGGGCTGCAACTGATGATTGGTCAAAAAATAAAAGTTAGGAAAACAATTAAAAATGGCCCACATTACTCATGTCAGTCCTAAATTTAAGAACATTCTCAATTTACTACCATAAGACAAAGAAATACTCACATTTGAGAACCTAGAAGTAGAAAATTGGGCATTTTTGCTCAAAAGTGAAAACTCTAAGTGATGCTGAGCTGCTCTTTAAGCCCAGTGGAGACTGTTCCTGAGACTCCTTCATCCAAACTCGTAGACTCAGCATCCAGGGTACTTTCAGTCTGAGTATTTCAGTGTTTAAAAAACATTGCAGTTCCCTGACAGCAGCGGCCTGATTCCTGCGTTAATAAACACGATAGAAAGGATAAAAACAAGCTGGTTTTCAGAGACGTCAGCGTCCACTTTGTTGGAAGTCTGGCGACCAAGTGAAGCTGCGGTCCACAGCCACCCTCGTCATCGCACGCCGTTAAGTTTAAGGTGACCTCGCGCGTCTTAAAATAATCGCCCCCTGAGGAACAGATGGACGGAAGCGACAGCAGCCAGAACCCGCCTGTGGGGGGACTCGGTGTGTCCTCGTGTTGAGACTGAAGTCTGCGTCCAGTCAGGCCCAGCTCATCTTTTCACAAGTCTCTCTGGTGATGCTCGACAACAGCTGCATTAACCACCACAACATGACGTAATCCTTTTTATTTATTTTTGTTCTTTTTTTTTTATTATTAGAAATGACGTTCTGAGCCGGGTTATGTTGTCAATCATGTCAATATAGTTTTTAGAATCCAAATAAAAACTGGGTTTAAATGTTCATCTGTGTAATGTGTGTGTGTTCACCAGGTTTATACGTCCATGTTTCTGGGTTGTAGCTGCTGTTAAAGGACCATACCACCATCCAAAGAGAGAGGCCTAATCCTGCTCCACGTCTTGATACTTGTGTTGTGATCTGGCCCTGCGTTGATTGATTTTTGGCCAACAGCAGAGGAAAGCAGCCGCAAACGGGACACTGGCTTGTTGTTTGATGCCGAGCAGGTAGCGTCAGATTTTAGTAATCAGGTTTTTTTGCTGCCTGCTGCAGCTGGACATGATGACAAGATGAGACTGAGCCAAAACAACAAGACTGCAGGCCTTAAAAACCAAAACAGTGAGCTGAAAGCTGCTTGAGGGAAACTGGCTTTATCATCACGAGTTACACCTTTCACGACCTTTTAGTCATTTCATCCACCGTGGATATGAACTCTGATCAGAGCAGCTTTAAAACCAGTTGATCCCACTGTGAACACGTCAGGCCTTTGAGTTTTGGGAGGCTAAGTGACATATTTTTGCTGTGAGGGTCAGCAGTCGCAGGCAGGAGCTGCTTTCTGACTCTATGTGTGACTTCCCAACATCGTTACAAGAAACGCCACTGAGTGCGACGGCTTCTCATCATCCTTCTAGGAGCTGAGGACACCTGGGGGGCCTTTAAACTGAACGCCTTCAGCGGGATCAGAGAGGCAACAATCAGACGAGCAAAGCCAAGCTTTTGGTATTAATGTGGTCGACCAGACACTTTTAATTTCAATGTTTTTTTAACAATGATCGTAAAACCTGATAGCTGTCAAATGATTTAAGTAGGTACACCAAAGAGGCCTGGAGCTCCACAGAACCCAGACCCGCCCTCTTTCCAATCCTGCTGCTCGGAGAAATAAAATTAAATCTTAAAAAAAGAGGGGAGGAAAAAAAAAAAAACATACAGCGTCACTCCAGATGCCACTCTCGCCCTGTGAGTAAGTGCTTGGTGGAGAGAGAGAGAAAAAAAAGAACAGACAACAATAGTAATCTCAAGACTGCTTGTAAAATTACTTTTAAATGTAGATAATATTTGTATATAGGTAGATAATGTTTGGTTGATTTAAGGGGAATAGTAATAAGAACTTAAAGGTCAATACAATCAGAAGGTCTTAGCTCACTAGCTAGGTCAACAGAGAACCAGTTATACATGCACTAAAAAAGAAAAACAAAAAGAAACTTTTTAAAATCTGAAAGATAAATTGAGATTATATCCAAATTTTGTTTTTCCCAAACCGACCCAAATGAGACTCCAACGCTACACTGAGTTCTTTTAAAAGAAATAATGCTGAATTTCATTTTTAAATAAAATGGCTAATTGACATTATTGCACATGAGCAAAAGACAGTAATACTATTAGAGCTCTGTTCATCGACCTCCTCCTCCTCCTCCTCAACGGACCCTCCTTCAAAACATTCAGACACCTGGTGATGTACGACAACAAGAGATGTTTCATCAACAGCAACCGAAAAGAGAGAGAGAGGGAAAGAAAACGGCTAAAAACCTTGATGTGGGTGAGAGGACAGATAAGACAGCCAGCAGAGATGAGGGTAGAACACTTACATTGTGCTATAATGTACAGTAAATGGCTGCATAAGTGCTTTTTCTTAAGCTTGAAGAAAAAAAAAAAAAAAAAGATTTCCAAAAAAAAAAAGGTATTTATTGTTGAGGCATCGTTAAAAGTTAGCCTGTGCTATCCATTCAGGGGTGGTGATGGCAGATCCCAAACGACGGGGTTCCGACAGCTTTGAACGAGTAGGAGAGAAATCTTTCAGGACATAAAAAAATAAGGATGATGACGTGACCCCCCCACCCCGGACTCTGTCGCTTCAAAGATCGCTGCTACATTAAAACTGCACACAATTATGTGCAACATCGGAAAAAAGGCTTTGAAGATGATTCCTCTGCACTCCGTCCTGTCTGTTGGATTTTTTCTTCTTTTTCTTTTTTTTTCTCTTTTTTTTTTTTTTTTACATGTTCCGCCACCTCATTATTGGTGTTGATTGGCAGTGTCCAGGTCCAATAACGTGGCAGAGTGATTCGGTAAAAACACCGTAGTTGCAGTGAGGTTCTTTAGGGGAGTCACTCTGGAGGAGGCCTGACAGTCCGCGGCGCCGTCGCCACGGCTTCGGCTCGCGCTCACACCGGCCCGTTCACCGACACTTCCTGGGCCTGTGGCGTTTCCTCTCTGTTGGGGTGACAGAGGAAATGGTCACACACACACACACACACACACAGCACAGACCAGCATCAACTGCGTGTGGACCACAGATAGCTGTTTGAAGTCAGTTCACCTCACAGGGACATCACAGCACAAACATGTTTTTGACACGTTAAAGCAGCAGTAACTGTCAAACAGCTGGAGCCACTTCCTGCACAGAGTCAACTACGACTGGGACTTTTTTTGTTTTTTACCTTTATTTATTCAGGGGAGTTTCAGAAACACCCTGATCACATTCAGACAGTTACACATTCACACCTGTAGGCCGCTCAGGACGACCGCGGTCTGATCTTGAAGCCGCTGAGCAGCTGAGTTAAGGGCCCTGCTCAACAGCACCTCAGTGGTGGTAATGATGGAGTCTTTTCACTTTCTCCACCCAAATTTATCCTGAACAGACGATCTGCCGGGAACAAGCTCGCTTCTCCATCATTTAATCTGCAGCAATCAATTAATCGTTTGGTCTAAAAGTGAATTTTCCATCTTAAGAGAAGCAGCCAATCACCTCCACTGAGGAGAGAGAGCTGGGCTGTGTTTGGCACTTTCGCTTGAAAAGGATTAATCAAGCAATCCTTTCAGATACTTCCCAAACACGACTTAGTTTCACTCGTCCCTTTAGACATCCACTTGTCCACTATGTCCATGTGTACCCCAGAAATCATGAGCACACAGTCTATGCAGAAACCACGTCAGCATTTTTTAACAAAGCATCAGTCAGTTACTGAAAGCCTCCACACGCCGTCGCCAGGCAGCCACTTACTTCCTGTCAGTCTGCGTGCTCACAGGTGAATCCTCAGCAGGCTGCTGCTCTGATGCTTTCGGAGGATCTGACAGAGACAGGTTCTTCAGAGACACCGGACTCTCCTCACTGCAGGACACACACACAGGGACGCTCACAGTTACACTCCAGTACAGCTTCAGCAGTTTACAGGTTCCATGTCACTTTGTTTCACATTTCGCATTTCACACATTTCGCTGGTTTAGACGTGTGTGTGTGTGTGTGTGTGTGTGTGTGTGTGTGTGACAGTGCTGCATGTAAACCTGGAGAACCGTGTGTGACTGTGTGGACACTCTCTGAACAGAGTTTCAGCTCAAGTCTGTGCACAGGATATACTTTACTGGGAAAGGCAAAACTGAATGAATCCAGCAATTTGAAATTCCCAGTCCAGTCTATAATTACCTCAATGTGGTAATTATGTTTCAAATATAGACGTCTACACACGCACGGGGCAGCGTTTTGTGTGTGGCTGCAGAGTGGACTGGTCAACTGAGGATTTTACCGCTCGGCACCTGACGGCGAGGCTTTTTCAGCTAAGAGATGCAAACCTTTTGAGGTCAGCTGTCTTGTTGCCGGGGGCGCAGGTTGCCGTGGCGGCAGCGAGGGGAGGAGCGCGGGCGTTTTTGTCGTCCTCCTCGCTGTCGGATCCACCGGAGGAGCTGCTGTCTGAGGCCACGAGAGGAGCCTTCCTCCCTTCTCCCACCGGCCAATCACCGGATGAGGCACTAACATCTGCTCGCACACATTAAAGACAAATGAGTTTGTTGTGTTTTTCAGGGCACTGAACACAGCAGCAGACTTCAGCGGGATTCAGCAAGTGAGCTGAGCTCTGAGGTAAATGCTCACCGCTCTTCTCGTGGTTTTGTTTGGCTTGTTTTTCTGTATCACTGCTGCCCGAGTCCACAGGAGAGCTGCATCGGGGCTCAGTCTCTGTACTGTACGAAACCCACAAGAAAAGCATGTTAAGGAGCTGTAAAGAGTGAAAGGTTTTCACAGAATCTCCATTTTTCGGACTTTTTGTGTCTGTATTCAATTAGACGATACAGCTGCTGGCTTTTGTTGTTCTCCCTGTCTTCAAACTTAAACCATTGAAGGCTTTGCTTGAGATGTATTTGGGTCAACAGGTTTGCTTCTCACCCAGAGAACGGCTGGAACTCAGTGAAGTTAGCCCAGCCAGTTTCCTGTGTCTCTGCTCCACCCCTGGGTGAGCTGTCCCACCCTGCTGGGGTTTGGGATGCTGTCCCTCTAGAGTCCCTGAAATTCGCTGTCCAGCCTGGACCTGGAAACAAGACGACGAGAGCCTTCAGTTAGAGGGCTGTTCAACACTTAACATGACATTTGGATGAGTCCCAACAGTAGCTGCTGTCTTTAATCAACCTGTATCTGATGTGTTCTGCTCAGAGTCCTCATCCTCATCAGATTCAGATCCGCGATCCCGCTCCCTCCCGCCATTCTCCATGCTGCTCCTGGAGCCTCCCTCTGAGGACTGGGAGACCCCAAATCTGGAAGACAGTGACATTAGATAGAGGTTGAGGACAGATGAAACTGTTAACAGACAGAAGACGGCAACTGCAGCGAGGAAAGGAAAAACCAGAAGCCATCACATGGTTTACCTTGTTCTGGATTTAGCTTGTGTTGCATAGTTCATCTCCTTCTCCTCCCAAATGTCCTCTTCTTCTTCAGCATCATCAAACTGGCGTATCCTCTCTTTACAGCAGGCTTCAAAAGCAGCCGCATTGGCCTGTGAAGAGACAGACAACAACATCAACAGTAGTTGTAGGGACATCAACAGTAAACAGCTGTTATATTATGATGAGTACAACACTTACACTATTATCATCAGCATCTAGATTGAAGTTTATTTCGGCAATTCTGTCAAATGTGGCACTAAGGAAAGAGAAGAAAAGTCAAGCTGTTAGCAAACATCCTGGAGGGTAAGGTTATCTGTAGTTGTGATGTGATGGTAAGAAGCAAATCTTAAATATTTTTTAAAGGGCAAAGCGCTGTGTAAGACCTTTACTACGTACTTGATATTTTCATCATGCTCACTGAACTCCTCATCGTTGAACCCAAACTGATCCACAAAGTTGGCCGTCATCTGTTGGATCTGATAGTCGGAGAAGGCCTGTGAAAGTCAAAGGTGACATCATTATGGACAGAAGAGGTTAGTAGAGGTGGATATTTCTTTATTATTACGAGCAACAGTGGTGCGAGGTGTCGCTTCGTTTCCACCTACCTGCTGAAGTGACAGGTCGTTGGGGAAGGGGCTCTCCATGTCGTCATCCTCACTAGATGAGTGCATGTTGTGGGTGCTTACCTGCAGGACACACATCAAATCAGAGGTTTGATCAACAGTGTTCAAAAAGACAAACATGCTGTCTTCACTTGGAGACTATTTTTCCAGAGGGGTGCAGAGGACTGATAGCTTCAAATGCTTCACATATGGATGTTGACAGAAAGAAGCTACAAACTGGAAAACTTGGATGCTTCACACACATCTTCAACCCGGCAGCACAGAAGATCAGCAGAGTTTCAAGGTGGAAACTCAAGATTAGTGTCACCAACTCAGGATCTGACCAAATGTGAAATATGGGCACAATCTGCCCTTCTGTTCCTGAGTTATGGTGTTGAGTAATGGCCAGAAAAGTGTTTCTGTAGAACACTATGATGTCACAGTGAAGCTGACCTTTGACCTGATGTCATCACTCCTTTGAGACATTTGTGAGAAATGTTGTCATAACTAGCATCTGAATTCTTGAGTTATGGTCAAAAATGTGCTTCATGTGGTCACAGTGACCTTTGACCACCACCAACTAATCAGTTCATGGTTGAGTGGTGGTGAACGTTTGTGCCAAATGTGAAGAAATTCCCTCACATATCACGTTCGTGAGCCGCGGCTCTCACAGGCGCAGAGGCATAATCACTTTATTTCAGCATTGTGGGAAACTGCAACACCTCGAGAAGAGGTTTTCTGTCATCAGCACAGCACACCACTGAGCTATGGAAATTAAGACTTACACTCTTTTTGAATGGTACTACTTCCAATGCTGCAAATCCATTAGAATTTGTAAACACGTCTACTTCAGCTTCCTTCTCCTCTGAAAACATATCATCAGATCTCAATGCAGCCTGTGACCTTCACTGAGGGGTAGATGTCTCACTTAAGCTCTAGTATCATCTGAACCACTACTGTTGTTAACTAATCATAACAATTCTGACTTTTGTTGCTTATGTTTTTTAGATTTATTAAATGACAAATGTCAAATTAAAAATGTCATTTGATGAGAAGCTAGTGATGGCTGCTCTGACACTGTCCTGGGCTCGGTCCTCGGTCCTCTTATGAATACAACTCGGGCTTAAACTGACAAAGAGGAAAGGAGAGGAGGTTAATCTATCTATTCACAAGAAGCTGAGTGCTACGAAACAACATCTAAATGATATCTCACCAGCTCTACCGTGTTCCTCCTGTTAGTCTCTCTCAGGGTCTCGTCCACGAAGCTCTCCCAGCGACCTCTGCAGTCTTCTGGAAGCTCTGCAAAAGCAGAGATTTTCATTTACAATCACTTTTCAGTGAAATGATAACTCATCTGGAATTAGGACTACTGTAGTCTATGGTAACCTTTGATGAGGTCAGTGATCTGGGCCTGTACTGGTCCTTTCTCTAGGTTCTGGACCACCATGTTGGAAATTCGGGTCAGATGACCCATGTTGCCTCTCCTGGTGCCGCCCTCAGCCCTGAGATTGACAGGAACATACTAACCATTAGCTTCAAGTGGGAAAATAACTGCATTGCAAAACCACAACTGCACTTGTCATAACAGATCTGTGATGCTGCGACGTTGCAGCACACTGATTGCTGAGGAGAAGATTCTGATCAGCAACAGTTACCAATTTAAACATTACTGTATATGTTTCTCTTTACGTTAATCAGACTCAAGCTGAATAAAAACACAAAACATTTCTAGTTTTTTACGTAGCATAATAAATATTTAACAAGATATACATAAAGGTATACCAGAGCACACAGCTATGCTATGGATGTAAGGCATTCTTACTGGATTTTATCATTCTCCTCCCATGCGTCAAGGATCTTCTGTACCAGCTGACACTTCTGGAAGAGCTGAGAGTTCAATGGAAACATGGAGGAGTGTGGAAACAAAGGAGAAAGAACGTCAATAACCTTGCAAAAAAAAAAAAAAAAAAAAACAGAAGAGGACACTTTGAGTGGCAAGCTCAGGACATCGTGCTGCTGAAGCCACCTACATGTGCCACGAGGGTAGCGTGGATGGAGGTCTGTGGGTCACTGGTCCTGCCCGTATCCCCTGCCTCCTCCTGCGCTTCAGGGTTGGATGCTGCAGGCTTCCCATCGTGGTTCTGGAGGCCTGGACTGGGCCGCTCCTCTGAGGAAGGGTGGTTCAGGATAGCCGCCACACACAGCTCCACTTGGAAGTGCAAAAAGTTATTCCAGGAGTATTTGAAGAACAGATCCTGTTCAGAGAGAGGGATGTAAAGCAAAGTTAGCGACATACAGCAGAAGAGTGCATGCAAAGGCAGCAACACCACGATGTTCTGTGTCCTTCTTACATTGTTACCTAAAAATAGTCATAGCGGTAACATCTGAATGTCCAGTGCTATCATGTTGTTAAGTCAGGGTGACAGGAGAAGGTCCTGTCTGTTGAACTACACGCTATGTTGGATGACCTTATATGAACTTGCTCCAAATAAGTCACACCCTCTGCCCTTTGGTCAGGTGGTGTGATAAGCTAATCACTGCTTCCCTGCCTCATGGTCAACCTTGTGCAAATCTAATGCAACTTGTTCAGACACTACACACGAACACAGTCAGACAAAGCATCCTTCTAAAAACACATGAAAGCTCAAACACATCGTACTCACTATGTGTGCAATGACAAAGAGCAGCTACAGAGTTTCAAAGTCCACACTCAAGCCAGGCTTAGCCTACCAGTAGTAGGTTCATGGTGGAAAGATTGCAGAGCTCCTGACAGATACTGGGGGCATTGGTCTGCAGCAGGGCGGCCACAAGCCGGGCCACGTGAAGGCGGGCGTTCCCCAGTGGCTGCTCTAGAACGCCAACGGTCGTCAGTATTGCACTTTTCTGTAGAGGGAATGAGAAAAGTACATCAACCCGTACTGTCACAAAATGTTATTTGAGTGAGTTTCAATGCTAAAATTGTACCACAAAGGAAAAATGAGGTTGTATAACAGTGCATAGTGCCGATTCACCATCAGCTACTGCAGCATTTTTAAAGATAAAGATATATGATGTGTTAGCTAAAGGTGCTGCCTGTCAACCATTAGAAAACACTATTAAGAATGATGGGATTACCTATAATCACTTTTACAAAACCACTGAAATACCAATCATGTAATACACAACGCCTAAGCGCTTATGTTTGGACCGTATTTTGCTTTGCTTGGCACTGCTCCGTGGCTTTACCTTAGGGGGATCCAGAAGAAGCTGCTGGAAGTCCTTTAAATGGGGCTCAATGGCATTTAAAATACTGCTGTTGACAGTGTAAGACCTTTCATAACCCTGAGAATACAGATCCATTAGCCCTTCCAACCTGAGAGGACAAGTAGACAAAAACGTTAGCATGCTACACTTGTAATAAAGTTCTATTTAATACTATTTTATTCTGTAGTAAATACAATACAAATATACCATGTGAAGGCCCAGGAACCAGAGGAACCAAAATTAACTATGCTCCCAACAGTTGACAGGAAACAGACTCACCCAGACCTCCTGGTCTCCAGTAAGGTAAGTAGCACTTGAGTTCCGTTGACGATGGAGGCTTCACTCCTCTCGCCCTCGAACATGTTCTTAAGGAGCCGCGCTACACTCTCCTGCCTGAAAGACAAAGATTCATACAGTGGCAGCTTTAAGAAACAAACTAGATGATGGTGATGACATGCTACTGAGGTGCTCCTCTCTTAAAGCCAGAAAACCAGTGGTCCCATTTGTTTGCTATTGTTGATACTGAGGAAGCGCTAACTCAAACAAAAATTACAACAGTTGTTTAACAGGTGTTTGCACATACACTACAAACCTGAGGGATTTTTGTTAAGAAGACTCCAATACAGATGACAACCCCTGCTCGTGTTGACATGTAAACACAAACATCTTGTCATAACTCTACCAAGTCTGACCTTAACTCATTCAAAGGATACAAAGAAACATGAAAAGACTGTATCATTTATGTGACAGCATTAACCAACAACAGATGGGACACATGTCTGACGAGCGGGCCATCAAACAAAGCCAATCTGAGGGCTTTTTGTTTCTAGTGTGCTGCAGCCAGATAAAGGCCAGTTTGTCAGTACACACTGACTCCAAATAACACAAGCAACTGCACACAGGTGACATTTACTTTCCCTCCGACAACTTTAATCAACAGTCACTGTAAACTTACGACTCCAGTACAGCCAATAGTGGGTCGGCCTCCATATTCTCCTGCATCTGATTGGCCTGGTCTCGACTAAGGCGGATGATGTCACAAAGCGTTTGAGATGCATTTGATTGTCTCTGAAATGGAAATGATTGAATTAGAAAATTGAAATGAACAGAGGGCTTTTTTAAGATGCATGTACAGAATGACAGCGGGAGCATCGTGACAGTAACTCCCAGCATGCCTGACACTCACCTCCTCATCTTTGCCAGTATGGATGAGCTCTGTGAGTCTTTGTACCAACTTCTCCTCATTCAGCCACTTGGGGAAAAAAAAAACAAATGGTGTTATACTACTTTACTTACTACTTTAAAGGCTGGTGTTAGGGGTGGACAGTATGACCTAATATTTGTATTACAGTATTCTTTTCCTTTTTTTAAAGTGACAGTATTATATCACGGTATTGCAAAAACGAAAGTGATACTCCACTCAACATATATTTCTACCTCTTTTCATTCGATTAACAACATAAGGCAACACATCTAAAATGAGGTATAGGATTATGTGTGTGTTGGAGGGAGAACCCTGACCCATATTGTAGGTTAACTATTAAATGTAAAGTGATTCATTCTCAGAGCTAGACAAGGGGTAGGCTTAGGCATTTCAACAGAAATTATTTGGAAGAAAACTCGAAGTATAAGTACAAAAGTCAGTGTACCACACACGTCTGTCAAGAACATTTACATACAGCAGCAACAGACACCGGTGTTGGGAAAGGCACTTGGAATGTGCAATGACCTAAGCTAGAGCAACACGGCAAAAGTAGTTTACTAAAGGAAAGGTGCATTTTTTTTTTTAACATTGACCCAATTCATTCCAAGTCAGTGCTACCTCAGGATCAGTAAAACTGTCAGCCAAACTGATAAGCAGACTAAAATGTTACTTTCGATAGCTTATTAAACAAGTCAAGCTTGTGTGTCTGTATTTCCCTGCAGCAGAGATGTTTGAGGCATCACCCCAAGGATATGTGATGTCAGCGTCATATGTAAGCGCTTCTGTCAGCTACACATACGTATATGTCCGTGTATGGTGGTGGCGTCACTTTCTGATCTTCAGAGGTTTTATTTCAGACTGCAGCAGAAAGTTGAGCTTCAGATATGCTTTGGAAAATGTATCTTGTGTGGATACTACTGCAAGATTTGATCAATAAACAAGCTGAGCTGCTGAAAAGCTGTTTGACTCAGAAAACAGCGAGGCTACAACCACACCACTGAGAAATGCAGATCAACTAGTAACTGCGCAACACTGACAGAAACGCATTCCAACATAATGCACTTTGGCAGAAAACCCAAAGCTTATTATACAAGTCAATGTACCAAAGGGCATGTCTGTCAAGTACCTTTACATACGGTAGCAACAGACACACAGACTGACAGAGCACGCTGCAGAGGAGGCTCTCCTGAATCAACCAAACCAGCTGAGCTTGTGTTGCATTGTCAAGTGTTGAGATAACGTTAGCTCTGGCTATGTGAGACTACAAAAAAATAACATGACAAAACAGTTTCCAACATCCAAGCTACTACTCTGGTTATTTAATTGGCTTCAAATGAGGCTTAACATTAAATACGCCAACATTGTTTCAGTGTGTGGGTTTACAATAGATACCACCAGCCACATAAGCCACGGAACATGCTAGCACCAAATTCAACAGGCTAACCAGCAACATACACAGCAAACCAACACAAAAACTTACAGGACCTAAATTTGAGGTCGTATGAATTCAACCTTGAGCTTCAGGTTTGAGACACTTTGTAATGGTCCTCATAGCAGTCCTAAGTAAAATAATTAGCATGCACGTGTAGCATAAGAGCTGCCCAGTTGTTGTGGTTGTTGTTGTTGTTGTGGGGACATTTCCATCAAGTTAATCCACTGGCTCTTCACTTCCTTGAATGGTGGGATTAGATGAAGACTTTTGGGCTGGTTCTTACAGCCAACAACAGAAAAATTGGCCTACACCGCTTGTAATGTTAATCTTTGCATCTTCGTGTTATCCAAGTCAGCATTATAGCAAGGAAAATAGTAGTTACTGTATATAACTCGAGTTCCATGAGTATGTGCGTAGCCCTCTACCTCCATGTTATCACAGCCACAGTAAAGCACATTATTTTTAATATGTTGTGACAAAACCAGTATACGGCGCACGCCTAGCTGGTGTTTACTCATGGGAAGTACACAAAGACATATTAAGAGAGCTTACATGGAGGACCTCCTGCCTCAAGGGGGCAGGCTCCACACAACTGATGAGGCGAAGCAGCAAGTCCATCATGGCAGAGGCGTCAATATGTTTCAGCACCAGACCAATGAAGCCTTCCTTTTTCTTTAGAAAAGAAATCACCTGGAAAACATCAAGTGCTCATTACTTTGGCTGAATGTGTCATCCTTAACATCTTATTTTTCCAAATTACCAGACTTCTGTTTTGTACTGTATGTAAGTTTTTGCTATCCAGCGCTTCTTTTTGCTCATTTACACAGTCTAATCAAGAAACCCTTTCGTGATCATTTTCTGCATACCTGTTCAGTTTTCCTGGCAATGAGATTGCCGATGGTTTTGCTGAAGAAGCTGGCCAGTAGAGGGTTAAGGGGCGGGTCCTGCTCCAGGAAGTGATAGAGCATCTCAAGGAGAGACTCTTCCCCACCCAGCTTATCGTTTATAATGGACACATCTGATGTCAGGAGCTCACAAGCGATGTTGGGAAACCTTAAAAAAAAAAAAGAGTCTGTATTAATTAAGATTTTTTTAGTGGCATTGCTGAAATGTTTTCTGATGGCCTGAGCCTTGATCTTTAAAAGAGGTGAAAACCAATTTGATTACATTAAATCAAAGATATTGTAATAGGATGTAACAAATACATCAAATCAGAGCGTAAAGGGGGAACTAAACACAACCAATAGCTACAACTCTATAGCAAATTATTCTGTTATTTTCTCTTTTTCAGACAAAATATGAATAAAAAGTACACAATGACAATACATGATTTTAATGCATGTTCATTGTAAAGCGGCTTTGAGTATTTAGAAAAGCGCTGTATAAAACCAATGAATTAATATTATTATTATTTAATCCCAATCAATTATACCAGGTCCAACAATATTGCAGATAAAGAACAGTACATGCAGTATGAAATCATTCATTTATTCAGTTTATGTTGTAATTTCTGTCATTTAAAAAAACAGACATTTATCATATTTATATTATTTAATTAATATACCTACAATTTTTTTGGTTATCTGTCTCAAAAACTGAACTAAGAACAAGAATGTTCAGTATTTATATTTTGTTTATTGTTGTATATTTTATTGTGTTGTATATTTTGTTTTATATACATATTCTTAGTATAAATATTATGGTTTGTTATATTGCTTTTATATATATATTTCTTTCTTTCTTTTCTAATTTCATTCTAATTCCATACTTCTATCTGTATGGAGCACTGCTACAAAAACAATTTCCCCTCAGGGATCAATAAAGGAATCCTGAATCCTGAATCTAATGAAAATGAAGACTCACTTAAAGCGACTCTTCTCCTCCAGGTCAGCAGGCGGCTCTGTGGTGATGAGGCTGACCAGCTCCTGCATGCAGTGGTCCTGGGAGAGGAAGAGGAGCAGCCGACGGTTTTGGGCCTTGCACTCCTGCAGGACGTCATCCTCCTCCATCAGCTCTCTCAGCGTCACGTCCTCCCTGTCCAGCAGCTGGTCGATGTGGGAGGTGGTGTGCAGATCGAACTTCCAAAACATGATGGCCGCTGGGACAGGGGACACAGCCCTGGACGGTTGGACAGCAGAGTGATCAGGGAGGGAAGGTAAAGGAAAAAAAACCCAGAGTTGGAGGAGGAAGAGGGAACACAGAGAGGCCCAGCAGTGACAAGAACAATGAAAGAAAGGGGTGGGAAAGGGAAGGGAAGATTGGATGCGTAGGTGGGGAAGGAAGCAGGGGAGAAAAATGATGTAAACAAAGATGTAATCCAGAGGATTAAACCAATAATAGATGGAACAATAACACAGCACTATCACTTGCAAAATGTCCTTACAGGAATTGCAGTACTTTTGAATTACATTATTTGTGATCACATAAACACTGAGTATTCCGATTTACGCTGCATTAATGTAGGTCATTTTGGCCATGTTTACAATTTCATGAAGTAAGACTTTATGGACGTTTTCTGAGGAACACGTGCTCTACTCTTTGGATCTTTCATGTAAAGCTATAAAAGAACAGCCAATATTTCCTCTACATTTGCATGCTGATGCCTGCAAAAGTAAACATCATTGAAATAACAGAACTGAGCCTGTGGTTACATACTGGAGGGTAACTCAGATATCGTGACAAGTGGAGGTGATGTCTTCCGTCACAAATTAAACTGTGTCCTACACAACTTAAATATAAGTTTAGAATTTAATAGATCTACATGCAACTCATAAACCTGGTTTGATCAAGATATTAAAGTATTTACAATAAGGACAACAGTTGGGTTATTGTGGTACAGGTACATGTAGCCATAAGTACATCACACATACAATTACAAAGACGGAAATGCCAAGTGCTCACGCATACCAGTGGATGAAATGTGGATATATTTAATCAGACCTCCCCCACGGGCAGGCAGGCATTTGTGTTTGTGCAGACGACAGAGAGTGTAGTGAGGCCTGGCATTTATCAGCATGGGTCTCCTCTTAAAATGCAGGCCTCTTTAGGAGATGAGACGCTGAGAGGCTCACCATAACCTAAACGACACGAAAAACAGCAGAGATTATTAATCAGCTGTGCAACAAGATTTTACAACACTGTGTTCATATATCATTCAGACGTTATTTTACATCTGCATACAGTATACATGACAAGTGATAATGTATGTTTTGCACCATTGTGAAGGTGTGTTGTCCTACAGACCAGGGTGCAATACTTGGAACTCGAATGCAGAAATTCTAAAGTGCAAGTTCTACCCAGAAAGTTTTGGGTTAAGTGGCTATCCAGGTTACTCAAACGCATGTAGTGCTACTACCATCTGTATGACAAAAACAAATGAGAAACCAGAGCTGAAAGGTCCTCCCATGACATTTAGATCAACTGTACAGGATCATCACAGTATCCTGGTAAGTTACAGCAAAAATCCACAACGATTAGCAGATCGGACGAAAACTATACAGATATTCTTCAGCTTAAGTCGGGTATGTCTGCGGGAAAACTTCAAACATGTCATTTACAACAAAATCACATGAATGTGGTAATTAGCAGAACAAGACATAAACAGACTGGAGGGCGAGTCCTTCTCCTCCCTGTGCCAAAGCAGTAACTAATGCTACAGGAGTGTTTATTGCTGCAGATAGGTGAACAAAGTCAGTCTAGAGAAAGCAGGATTTAAACACATGGTCAAAGTGCATGCACCCTGCTATATATGCCATCATGTGTGTATTTTAGTCAGTTCATTGTACCTGCCCTGTATAAATGAGCACAAGCTGCACTTGTTAAGGAATTATTAACAGGTCTGAGTGGGAAGCATTACTGACATTTCTGCTATCTATTTTTGCTATTTGTTTATTTAGAAGTTGTGGCCTTGAGTGCCTTTCCAACTGACAGCTAACGATGTTAGAGAGGACCATGATGTAATATTTATCTATACAAGTCAAATGTACAGAATGCATGATTCACTTTAATGAACAAAATAGCAATAAAACAGTGTTTCCATATGTTAACTGGCTCCACAGTTGTGGAGGCTAAAACACCGCCTTTTCAGACAACATCTCAACAGGCTTTGCTAGCGCACGTCCAACACAGATACAACACTGCAAGCAGTATTTTCTTAATGCTTATGCCCAACTTTATATTACTTTACTAACATAGCCTACTCTTTGCAGCTGTGTTATCAAAGAAAAAAAATATAGTAAAGAGCTGCAAGGATTAATCAATTAGTTAGCAACTATTAAATCAATCACCAACTAGTATTTGGATAATCAATTAAACGGTTTGAGTAATTTTTTTTTAGAGAAACAAAAACTCAAAATTCTCTGATTCAGTTTTTTCAATGTGAATATTCTCTAGTTTATTCACTCCTCTATGACAGTAAACTGAATATCTTTGGGTTTTGGTCAAAACATGACATTTAAGGACATCGTCTTAGGATCTGGGAGACACTGGTTGACATTTTTCACCATTTTATGGAACAAATAACTAATTGATTAATCAAGAAAATAATCAACAGATTAACCAACAATAAAACAATTGTCAGCTACTAACCTAAAGCACCACATTGAACTCTTTGTGCTTGTGATCAGATGGCGGTAATGCATCTTAAATGATTGCAAACAAATATTTGATGCTTTTGTGACTATGCAAGTATGTTTAGTTTGTTTTTCCTCATGTGGTTACTGTGGCAGCTAATCTAGACAACCAAACACACCAGCAGTGACAAAAAACAGCAACATCTTCTGGCTCTGTCAAAGCTACCATGTCCCTCTGAACAACACGCTATCAACTGTTGATCATGGAAGTAAAACTGAGGGAGGAAATCAAAAGTGCTTCCTCCTTTTTCTTTTCCTTTTTTCCTAGGGAGGACCCATGCCTGCACATGCAGCAGCAACAGCGTCCATCTGGCATACATTTACAGAGTACACAAGTGCAATAATAACCTGCTGAACGCTCCCTGTGGACACTGAGCAGGAAAGCAAATGCTTGACTTTATATCCAAAATAGAACCCACTAGAGGCAACCTCAACAAAAACAGTCTACTGGCACATATAACGGACGATGAAAAGAGGAACAATGGCACATATAAAGGGCATACATGTGGATGCTGTCAGCTAACAATAGTCTGCAATTGGGCAAGTTAAATAGCAGTGAAATCAAGCAAAAGGAAACTCCACCTGCACTTTTACAGGAGTTCTCTACTCAATGAATGTAAATAAGGATGAAACTGGCAATTTGTGACTGAATGTTTATCATGTTATACTAGATACTTACAGTACACCATTGATCATGTAGTGGTGCATGTTGTACTACTGTATATACCTCGTACAACATGAACTAAAAATAATCGGCCAATCTGCAACAGTGTGATTCAAAAGGACTAACAAAACATTCAGTTTTGTTGCTCAGCCTGTTGCTGCTTACTTGCTCTGAGATGCAATGAAGTTTTAAAACTAGGCGAACAGACCTGGATCTAATGTTTGATACACAGACGATGGTCCAAAAACATTGACACTTTTTTATGTGAATAAAGTCTAGTGGTTTTACTTGCGATTAATAATACTAATACAAATGCATGAATATGAGTTCATGGCACTTATTCAATTCAAATTATTGATCACCTTTGGTATGATCACAATCAAATAAAAACAAGCCATCGCTTCACACTTTGATAACATGACAAGTGAGAACATGCAACTGCTAATGATACATCAATTTCTTTTCAGACAATAACAAAACACATACACATATACATGCATCTGCATCCCTAGCTTGCAATATTTTTTATGTGAGGGGCCTACATTTGTTAGGACTGTCTAACAATGAGAGACACACACTGATGTGTGGCTAAAGAAATGTAAACTGAGCCGCCATAGCCTTGGCATGAAGTGCACATCAACTGACTTGCGGTAGGAGCTCAGATTTCTGTTTACTTCAACTCCAGTGGAGGTACCACCACCAAGTAGTAGAACAATTTAAAAACAACCTATTTACAGTACGTTCACTACAGTCCTCACTGTTAATTACATTCCGTCGTTTTAACACGAGGTCCCTTTCCTTTTTATCCATCGGTAACTAATGTACAAAGTAACCTAGACGGTGTGTGAGGTTACTTGATTTCAGTAGCTCAGCAAGGCGTCGTTGCTACTGGCCTTAGCCAGACCCGAATGGCTGCAGTCAAGAACAGGACTGAGTTAACTCCTTCGCTCTTTAACGTTAGTTATTAGGCAATATTGAACTTTAAAAAGGTGTGCAGTATAATAAAGAACATATTAGTAGGTATATAAGTTACGTTTATTTCGATGGCACCCAACTATAAATGTTAAAGGTAACTTAGCGACTGTTACCTAGCGTTAAAAGATCTAACAGCTTCACATATTCCCTTGACAAAGTTAGCAGATAACTCAACATTGGGTCTTAATCAACCCTAACTAGCACTTTTTTGGGCACCAATTTATCAAGTTAGCAAACAATTTAGCTAACGTTAACGGTAGTTCCTCCTTTCCTCTGATTAGCACGTAAGCTAATTAGCTACTAACAGTTAACGTGTACTGAGCTGACTTAGCCAACTTAAATGGCTCTCCAACTTAGGTTCAACTTTGTCGATGCAACAGCAAAGTAACGTTTGCTAGTCGCTCAAACTCATTACGATCTTTCCGTCCAAAACTTACCATTTGATTTAAAGTCCGCTGCTATTCCTTCCGTCTGTATTAAGTTGCTGGTGGACTTTTTCGTCAAGCAGCCAGCTACTAAGTCACTAGCTTTCCAGCTAACTATTAGCTAGCTGTGTTGGCTAACATACATTAGCCTGTGAGCGAATAGTGATTTGTTTTGAAGGGTCAGTCTGCGACAGCACAGGCTACTGTTAGCTAGCTCAACTTAGCAAACGTTAGTCAAATGTGGCTTTCAAGTCTATCAAATGAACGGTTCCCCAACATTAATGGTTACTAGATATTAATAGCAATTACGTTACCTGTTATTATAAATATGGAGTGTATTATTCGTACTCACGGACAAAGTTATTCAAACGCGGGGCTAAGTTTAGCATACAAAGCAGGAAAAACTCAGTCATATTTTTCGAATCAAAATGGCGACATGGCTACGGGAGCGCGCAGTGGACCTACACGGGGACGTGCATTGACTTCGTGCAGTGCACACTGAATTTGGCAAAGTGGTGAACAGCACAGGCAGATTTGCAAAATAAAATACGTAAAGTGAAGTAAGTTGAAAGGCGGGGTGTTTTAGTGGCAGCAGTCACCATTTATTTTCATTACTGATGAATAAACACGGGTTTTTTGTCCCATAATACCAAAATAATGACAAATATTCACCAGAAGTTATTGAAGCAAAGGAAGGCCCTAATTATTAGAATTTTTATATGCAAATAACCAAATATCTAACTGCGAAATTTAAGCCATGGTTGAAATGTAATTATCGCTGAATAAATAGAGTTGAACTATTTTACTTTGAAACCCATCTATCTGAATATATGAGGTCCCCCTCTTGCAAGCTGTGACAGAAAATTCAGGTTGCAAAGTTTTGCAGGCACTCACCTGAGCTTATCTTTCTCAGGTCATGTGACTGACAGAATGCAACCTAGTAGCTCAAAGGTCTGATCGATTTCATTCAGCCACGGTAGTCCAGATATTCAAGTTTGTGTGAGGTTCACCAATTCAACAAAAAATGTGACCGGACTCGAAATTCCAGATCCGAAATTTATCACCTCATATTGAGGACCTTGAATATTTTACTTTGTGAACTTGATGTCAAGTTTTTGAAATTGCGCATATTTTGAAAGTTTAAAATAGGGAAATTCCAACGATGGCGCCTAAATTCAGATAAATGGCTTTCAAAATAAAATATTTCATTGCAGCTAAGTGGATTTCAATTTCAGTATGAAGAAGTAATTGCTTGATTACACAATTAAGAATTCAGTTGCGTAAAAGATTGGAATTCCTTTTACCCTTGCTGTGGTTGCATATATCAGAGCATGAAGTAAATTGTTACAATTGTTTTGCCCTATCGTCAGGAAAATATCAATGATATGTGAAAAGAAAAGTGCTGAAAAGTACATGTTTATGTAGCAGTTTTTAAAAATTCCTAGCTGAATCTGTTTATTTTCCACCTAACTGACTCTAAGCTATGATGCATTTAAGAACTGATATGATATGAACTGATGATAACTTACCTTTTGCTCATGATGTGCTTATTTTTCTTTCTGACGCCCTTTTCGTCTTTCTCCCCTTATGTTCCTTCCTGCTCCCTTCTTTCCTTTCCTCTCCCCTCACCTCTTCTCCTCGTCTCCTCGTGTATCCCACAATGCATTGTGTTCACTCGTTGGATCATGGACCAAAGCGGTAAGCAAAAAGCTAAGTAGGGCCGACATTAGCAAAGTTCTTTTATGTGATATATTGTTCGCTACGCAATTAGAGCTGTTGCTGTACCAGCACCACAGACAACGACATATCATACTCTCAGTGGACATGTTTGCTACGGCTTTCTGTTATTTTCCAGAGCAGCGTTAAAGCTAGCATGGTCCAGGCTAACGTTAGCTAAAAACAGGCTAACGGTGGAGTAATGCTACAGCACTTCTGTTCATCAAAAGTTAATGTGAAGTGATTCTGTAGGGTCACATGCAATGTAGCAACTGAGTCTACACAGTTATGATATTAAATGGCAACACCGCATTTTTAATTTGTTAGTAACCCTAACCGCTTGCTGCGATTGAATTGGGGCGCGAAGGCAACCTGACCAACGTTAGCATAATGCCACCTAAGCTAGTTAAGATGTAAGAGCTGGCATAACTAATAACATGCCTTCAGAGTATTTGCTGAAAATGTTAGTCATTCCCCTCAACTGTTTGTCTTTTAATCCTAAACCCTGACTTTTAAGGTCATAATAAATTAATTTCTACTTCGTAACTTTAGTTAGTTATCCAAAGTTACAGGACGATATGAGGCGTTACTAACTGAAGTACCATTCTTCATCTACCAAGGGTGAGGTGAGAGCTTTGACAGCGAGGATTTTCTCTAAAATATGTACTTTAGTAACATTCCCAGCAAAGCAATGGATTGTTGATTTGTAATGTACTTCCTACCTCATATCTATAACTGTCACACGCCCTGTTATTGTGCATTTGCACACCCTGCCTTCCTGCAAGTCAATTCCTAAAGCCAGTCTCTATAAAAAGGTATACTTAATTTAATTCATTTAGCAAGATCCATCACTAGAAACTACACATTGAGTTGCTCTGAGTCGCTCTGAGTCAGTCATATAAATTAATCTATACTAATCATTTGAAAAAATGATATCAAATTGGTAGAGCACAGACAAAATGTTGGCATGTCCTTTGAGTCTTTGTTGTTTAACTTGTTGGGTAACATTGATTTGAAAGCATGTTCTAAACTGACTGCAAAGTGAGTTTTTCAACATTACCCTTGTCCCCAGCAGACAATGATCTTCAAGGAAGTGACGGCTCTGGGAGTTTGGGTGGCCCAGATGTTCGCAGAAGAATCCCCATCAAACTGATATCCAAGCAGCCCTTAAGGAGCAAACCTCAGCCCCGCACCCAGAGACCCACTAGCAGGCCATCTAAAAGTGAGGCTGGAGAAAATGGTAGGGACAGCCTGCAGTACACCGTGCCTCTTAGCACCACGTGTTAAGTACCTTAAAGACAGCATTCTTAGTGGGACTCAGACAGTGTGCTTATTTAAATTTAAAGTTTATGAGTGTTTTGCAAATGTAGCAAAAATAAACATATTATATACTACATATATGCGCCGCTATATTGCTCTCACCAAAGCCAACCGACTCCTTTTATAGTACCAGTAACAGTAAACTCACCAAAATCATCTTGGTTCATCTTTCACTGTTCCAGCATTCTGATTTGGTAGAAATAAACTCTTAATTCACTGAGTTACATGTTAAAATATCAGGAGATGGCAATAGGCAGGGTGGAAATGAGGCGGGGGAGACAGAATATTTTCACATCTACCTCAGGAATTGTTTTCAGAGGACATTATGATTGGAGAGGTTGGATTTCAACAGATTCTCACAGTAAAGTGGTTGTGTGACTCCTGTCCATCATGTAGCGCAGTCATTGCAAAAGCCCAGGCCCACAGTGGCTGAAGCATGATAGTCATCCAGGCATATGGCACAATAGCTTTGACAGCGTTTGCCCCACTATCCCTTGTCACACATGCCTGTTTGTCTTCTTTGAGATTCCATAAATGGAAAAACTCCCTCAAACCATTTGCTATTATTGTGTCCCATGTGGTCAATGGGCATGTAGCTCATCTCAAGGCAGGAGCTGCAGAGCTTCCATTCACTCCTTACATAGTGCGCAGTCAGGCGTACATGGAGCTGTGATGTGTTTGACCACATGTCCACGTGGAGCTGGTAGCAATGTTACTTTCGCTTTCAGCTATGCTTGTTGTTGCAGTCTGAAAATTACAATATGAATTTTTAGCATGTTAAAAGCCATACAGATATTATTGTGAACAATATGTGACACACCCCTAATTGTGAGGACATGTAATATTTGATACAAGATATAAATTGGGATTACAATTGCTCAGTTGCTGATATTCAACCCTCTTTTTTTTTTTTTTTTTTTTTTTTTTTTTAAATCAAAACTATGCGACACCATGCAGTTTTCCTTTGTAATTATCAATAAGGTGACATTTGATCCCAGCTCTATCAAGGGCTTTGGTCACTGCTTTTGGAAGACTTGAATTAGACTTATTGATCCCCACTTGCCTGGGTTTCAAAGCAGCCTCAGTCACTAATGCTTTTCTCTTTCTTCTTACAGATAACTTTGGCTTCAAGCAGGAGGAGAGGTTTGATTGTGGAGCTAAAGCTGGTGATGTGTTCGCAAATCAGAGGAGATTCCCCCAGGCACTGTTTTGGGACTATAAGGTACATCACCATTGGGGAGTGAAATGACTCAACGGTCCATACAGTGGTTTCAGATGGATATTAACAACACTTTCTCACTAATGTCTGCCACACAGTACAAGGTGTCTCATCTGCAGATGCTCAGAAAAGTCATGTCAGACTGGTTTCAACAATTATCTTCCCATTTGTGGGGAATTCTCAGATTCAGCCTACAACAATGAGCAAGCAAAAAATTAGACAAATCCTCAGTGTTAATGATATCTTAGTAACTGTATTTGAGTTTGTTTTCATGGAATTTAATGTGTTTTTTTCCCTCCCCCTACAGTTAAATTTGATTGGAGAACGGGATGAAGTACCAATTCACTTTTGTGATAAATGTGGTCTTCCTATTCAGTTATATGGCCGGATGGTATGTATTTCTATGTGTTTATGTATTAATTTCTCTTTTGGAGGATCAATAAAGGATAACTTGACCTTATTTTGTTGAACTGATCTTTTCTGCAGGCAGTCACAGAGAAATGTTGATGTGTAACACTAACTCCTTCTCCTTCCCCTGACTCCTCAGATCCCTTGCAAACATGTTTTCTGCTACGACTGTGCTTTGCTCCATGAGAAGAAAGGAGAAAAGATGTGCCCTGGGTGAGCTCTTCGAGAGACATTTTAACTATTTAAATGTGTTGTGGTGAATATTGCAATTTTTCTCACAGTTTTAACAGCCTTTATTAAGTGCTAGATCACAGCTGTTTTTGAAATATTCACTGAACCTGATGTAGCAGAATTTTTTTAAAAGGTACATAGCATTAATGTCACTCCTCAGCTGCTCCTCATGTGTTTTATTCCTGCTTATTGTTACTGAACTTTTGTCCCTGTGTTTCCAGCCTCACTTTGTACAACTGCACAGACCCAGTGCAGCGCATCGAGCAGTGCCAGCGTGGTTCCCTCTACATGTGCAGTGTTGTCCCGGGATGTAAACGCACCTACCTGTCCCAGCGAGACCTGCAGGCCCATGTAAACCACCGCCACATGAGGGCAGCCAAGTCTTCCTCTGGGCGCCAGGAGCCTGTGCACCTGCCCCCTTCATCCGAGGTCCCTGACCGGTTCCGCGTGCATCCACCTCACTTACCCAAAAACCATGTTCACCTCACCAGCCCGCTCCAGCACAGCAGTCATGACCCCTACAGTCAGCCGCCCCCGCCCTCTGCTCACGAAGCCCCACCCCCAACTTCCGCTCTTGGCCCTGAGACATTCCGCATTGCCACGGTAACAACCCGTAAACACAGCAATCTCATCACCGTACCCATCCAAGATGACTCCTCTTCCTCTCGGGAACAACACTCAGGTGGGCCTGGCCCTGCTCAGCCGCCCCACCACCACCCAGGGGACTACCCTGGCCAGCCACCTGTAGTGTCCCACTCTCACCACATGATGGCACCACCGCAGCAGCACTTCGGCCCACCACCTCCCCCACCACCTCCTATCAGCCATCCCATGCAGCATCCTTCCCAGGCCACTGGGACACCACACATGGTGTACAACCAGGCCCCTCCACCCCCCATGTCCACAGCTCCCCCACCGATCACTCCACCACCAGGGCACATCATGGGCCAGATGCCGCCTTATATGAACCACCCACACCCAGGACCTCCACCACAACACAGTGGGCCCCCTGTCAATGCCCCCCCACCTCATCATTATAACCCAAACTCCATGCAGCAGTTCCCTGAAGACCAGGGCACCCTCAGTCCCCCGTTCAGCCAGCCAGGAGGACTCAGTCCTGGAATGTGGCCTGCTCCAAGAGGGCCCCCTCCACCACGAATGCAGGGCCCTCCTCCCCAGGGCCAGATGCCTGGACCGCACCACCCAGATCAGGGCCGCTACCGGCCTTATTATCAGTAAACTGCCAACTGAATGAATGGGCAACAGTCTGTGTCATTCTGTTCCATACCACTTGTCTGACAATGTGATAGTAAACCTCAGGGTTACAGGATGTAGGACTTTCATTTTGATAAAACTGCCCCAAAGCAAATGTGTATGTGTTGCACATTTTAGTTAAGTGTACTGAACTTCCTGCTGAACATACAATAGATTTGGAGAAGAGCAGGAATGCCCCCCCCCCCTTTTTTTTAATAGCGTATGGTAAATATTTCTGTATATATGTCAGCTGATTTCACCCATATGTACTGTTCATTGAAAGACGCCAACCATTGTCTCAATAAATTTTGAACAGAACATTTGCATCTCATCTTTGTTTGATATGACAGCTGATGAAGGATAACTGGCTGCTTTGTTGTTTGTTCTTTGTTTGTACCCAGGTTGAGTTAGTAATTCCTCTCATGTGTCCTTGTCAGTTTGCTTGTCAGTGAATGTCAAACTAACACAAGATTAGTACTTAAAACCGCCCAGCGTTAATGCTATCTGATGTAGTAAACTTGAAAGGACACTGTGTTTCCTGTTTATCAGGGATTAGCTGACACTTTGGCAGCTGTTCGTCTTTGGGTCGTTTTGTCACGTACACACTTTGGATGTTTCTATAAAGGTTATTCCCTTTAAAACCTCATGCTTATCTCAATGCTGGAAGTGAGGCGACACCTCACTTTTTCCAGCTTTGTTTATCTTAGTCTGTACGTTTAGCTTGCATTCAGGTGCCATTTAAAAAATCTTGTTATAGAAAAACCTGCCGATGGTGAGGGCTGGTTTTAACCAGCTAGATGCCACGCACTTGCAGAATTTTAAGATTGACACAATGAACATGTTTAACACCCTTTGTTATAGCAAACGTTGCATTTAATCTTAAATGTTTTTTATCAAAGAAACAGCATGAAAAAGGACTTTACAGTAGAGTGTAACAACTCCTATGACAACAAAGACTGGATTTAAAAATCATGATGAACTTCAATAGACAAACCAGAATTTCAAAGTAAAACTCAAGTCTATTTAGCAGAAAAACTGAATTACAATATGTCTTGTGTTATGTGAGTACAGCAGATTAAAGTGGTACACTATACTTAACAGCAGTCGTATATGGTCTGTGAGTGCATCGGCTTTTTGAAAGGATCTTCCAGGAGACAGTTGCTCTGCTATAAATGTGTATCGCGTAACTGCAAAAAATAAAAAGTCAAATGGTTTTCAGAGTTGTAAAAGCTGTCAAGTTTAAAAAAAAAAAAGCAGTAATCAGACATTGGTCCATTTATACTTTGTTCTTGAGATATCTCCATGTGCCAGACATCTGCCAGACACAAACAAACTCCTCACTTTGTTATCTGTGTTGTGCTGTGAGGTCAATGTGGCATGGAAAATTGATAATCAGAAACAATTCATTCACTTATGTAAGACAAGAAGACAAATGATAGTCCTTTTAAAGGTTTTTTTTTTTTTTTAATTTTGGCATACTTCTCATCTAATTACATCAAGGCAACGAAGCTTTTGATTATAATGACCCAATGACCTCTGATGATGATCCTGTAGTGCCACCCTGATTCATTTCACTTTTTTTCCATGGCCCATAATGAACAATGAGGCTTTTAAGTCCCAGTAGAAGTGATTTATGTATATTTTTGTCTTGTTAGGAATACTAAGCCTACGTACAGAGCCTAGCACACAACGAAGTATATATAGAAAGAGTTTTCCTTACCACCCTGCCTTTGCTTTCTTCTTCCTTGTGTTTTCCAAGCACATGCAGCATGGCGTCATGGAGGGTCGGGAAGAACATGGAGGACAGGAGCTCATTGTCGAAGAACATACAGCTGTGCAGCTTCTCCAGGATGTACACTGTGAACGCATGAGAAGCATGTTATAGGTGCTCACTGCACACGTGTCGCCACTGATGCTAGGACGTTGTGCTTTTAATGAAACTCACCATCACAAGAGACAATGTAAACATCCACATCAATACGGATGAACTCTTTGAGCGCCTGTGGGGAATTCAGTGAGGTTTTAGGTCATACAAGAAATTCTTTATCATGCAATCCCACATATGTAAGAAACTGTTAGTGTATAATGTATGAAATAACATATGATGAATCTGCCTATAGTCACCCAAACCCCACCAGCTGACAATCCAGTGAACGTTACAGTCTTGTTGCCACTACTGAACTGCAAAGAGGATGTTGCACCAAAGGATATTGCTAAAATCCGAAAACAATTGGTTTACAGAGGTTGATTGTATTTAAATGTATCCTTTGGAGTTTTCATGTTAAGTTCTCATTGCTGTGTTGCAGACGTTTGCTGCTAGTGCTGCCTCAAATGAAAAGCTTTCTGATGGTAAACTGTGGAAGACTTTTATTGTGAAACAACACTAGGAAATGCAGTCTTATTCAGAGCTGGTGTAATCTGAACATGGTGCCTTGGGCTTTGGGAGAACCTGTTTGGCATTTTTTAAGGTAAGACATTTATTATAACATCCTGTCAGCGACTGTCACTTTCTCAACTTCACTGCCACTACCATTTATTGAACTCCCTTATGTGATTGATTTTGTACCGTTTTGAGTCCCTTCAGGGCAGAGACATCCAGGAAGGAGACGGCAGAGAAGTCCAGGATCAGGCTGTGGAGGTCCACTCTGGGAACACTGATGTTAGCAGGAAGCTCAGCGTTCCAGTCCAGCCGAAAAGGCAGATCTTTGATGTCAGAGGGCAGATCCAGCTCCTCTATTTCCATGTAAGACTCATCACCCATCTGGCTGAATAAATCCTTCAAGCCTTTCTGTTTGACATATGTAGGAGAGAAGGCTTAAAGCTTTTTGGAAGAACACTCTAAACCGCTCACTGGTGCAGTAGTTTCTAGTATATATGAGGTCTCACCTCTGTAATGTCATCATTATTCCGCAAGAGTTTCTTGATTTTCCTGAGAGCCTTGTTCCTCTTCCTCAAAACCCTCAGAGGGTTAAATCCAACCTGAAACAGCCAAGTGTTGGCATTACTTTATTTGACATGTATTTTAGGAGAAAAGCAAAGCTGAAGCCAAGGAGAGAGTAGATGTGTCGCACATACAGCTTCCACGAGCTTGTTTTTGAAGAACTCGATATTGGCGAAGAAGATGGGCGAGGGTATCCTGAAGATTTTTACTCCTGCTGGTTCATCTATCTGAGAATCAAAGCATCATGACAAGGCAGAGGTGATTCAGACGGATGTGAGGACATGAACTGAAACTATTCAGCAGTGTTATTGTTTATTTGATTTCATTTAACAGACTGACATACATTCAAGTAATCCTTGCGATCTCTGTAGAGGTCAGTCCCTGGTATGTTAGCCAAGATGGAACAGCGGGGGCTATAAAAACATGGAGAGGGTTTTAGATACATTTCAAAATTAGCACTGATTTATGCTTTATGTTGCACAGTTACTGTGCATCATATTTGGGGTGTTGATGCTGTTTTTCATCCACGACAGCATGGATGAATGGAAATCCATGATTCTCTCATTGTTTCCTTTTTGCAATCAGTTTGCATATTAAAAAACGAATATCAGCCATCATGAATCATCAGTATTCTCACAACTGAGTCCTGAAGACAACAGTGAGCAGCTCCACTCCCAAGCCCACCGCCAGACCAAGATCCAGTCCCAGCAGGATGGCAGCCACACATGTTACCACCCACACCACCTGCAGAGAAACACCTGAGGTCAAACACAGACCAAGAGTACACCAGACCAAGAAAATAAGCAGGTAGACACAGCACACCTTAGATTTGGTAGTGACCAATCAGACATTGTGAAAACCTACACATTCTGGTTTGTCCCTCCTCCACAAGTATGGGATTTCTCCAAACTGCATCAGCATGCCCTTCAAGTTGACGATGACCAAGGCACCCAGGACAGACTGAAGTCAAATTTTAAGGCAATGTATAATAAAGAAAGTAAAATTTTAGACCAACAGACATACAATCACAACTGAGCTTTCTCCCGTATACGAATTAGCACAACAGAAGTTGTTTGATTACAGAGGTGTGTCTCACCTTGGGAAGCGGCTCCAGCAGAAAGCCAAGTGCCACGGTAACAATCATTGCCATCATGGCTGAGATCAAACCTGCAATCTGTGTTCATAAAAAAGTTAATGTTTCATTATAACGTGCCAGTGAAGGGAGAGAGTGTGATATAAACCTGATCATATTAGCCAGACAATACAACCCTGATTCTAAAAAAAGCGGTGACACTGTGTAAAACTTTTTTATATATATATTCATTCATTCATTCATCTTCTATACCTCGACTATCCCTTTCGGGGTTGGGGGGGGCTGGAGCCTATCCCAGCTGTCAACGGGCGAGAGGCGGGGTACACCCTGAGCCGGTCGCCAGCTGACTGCAGGGCAACATACATACAACCATTCACGCTCACACTCACACCTAGGGACAATTAAGTCACCAATTAACCTAATGAGCATGTTTTTGGTCTGTGGCAGGAAGCCGGAGTGCCTGGAGAGAACCCACGCATGCACGGGAAGAACATGCAAACTTCACACAGAAAGGCCCCCGCCTGACCCGGGGATCGAACAAACCTTCTTGCAGACAAAACTATCTGTGTATAATGAAAAAAATTGTGATCCAGGAAACAGATGCTGTGTTTTCTGACCTGTGTTTTGCCTCCTGAGCTCTCCTGCACAGCCGTCCTGGAGAGTGCTGTGCTGGCTGCAAACGACCTGAAACTTGCACCAAATATGTTGCTAACCCCAAATGCAATGAGCTCCTGGGACGGAACAGTGAAAACTAAAGTTAGTGCTCCAGCAACAAAAGGTTACCTTTTGTTTTTACCCTGAATGATTCGGTGGACCTTGAGCTAAAAGCAATATTCAGTGCAACTTTATATCATCATAATCAAAATTATGAGTCTTATTCTCATACTTGCTTTGTATCAGTGACTAATTAACTCCTTTAATTGACAGTGTGAATATGCAGTATGTAACTCACCTGGTTCCCATCAATGGTGTAATCGTGTTTGATGGCATAGACTTTGGCCACAGAGAAACCAACAGCAAACCCCACTATGGCTATAGGAAAGGCCTCCACAGCACTCTCCTGGAACACTTCCATATCGGGAGCACGGGGGGACTCATACCTGAAAGATTATTGGTTTTAATTGTGCATTTAAAGGACCTGATGGAAAGTAGCTAACTATATGTCATGTTATTTACTTAAACGACTTACCTGCTACAATTTTCAGGTACTTGTACTTTACTTTTCACAATAATAATCTAAATATCAAATAAAAGCCAGACTTGTGTGATAAAAAAAATGTCTTTCCTTCTATGCTCTCCCATTAATCATCTTATGACACTTTATGACAATTTATCTCATGAACCTTTGGAAAGTAATCAAAAATACTCAAAACGAGCTCAACCTCAAGTAGCCGCACATTTAACTAGAGTACAGTACTGCTGAGACACTGAGGCGTCAGTATTAACAATCTAATAATGTCATATGTAATATCACTCACTTTTCTTACAGAACAATATTTGTATTAATGTATTTAACATAACACTTGCATAGTATTGCTTATTTTATTCAAGTAAGACTTTCAATCCAGTACTTTAACATGAAATGAGTCATGTTTACATTGTGGTATTGCTAATTTTACTTAAGTAAAGAGTATTTGTTACACTAGTGGATCTAAATTACCTGAAGAAACTGCAGTCAACTTGGTGTTTATACTGCATGTGCAGAGCTTGAAACTTACCCACTAACCATTTTGCCAATAACGCCAACATCAAATCTCTCACTAAAGTTGAGGCCATAGGACACCCCACAAGCTATGATAGTCTGTGTGAACAGAAAAGAGAGAGAGCAATGAGCATTGGCACAACTTGGTTTCCATTCATTATGGCTTAAAATCAACTTATAAGGACCTTTTTTTATTGCAAAAGTCACTTAAGTGTAGGTGTAAATAATAACATTAATGATTTCTGAATTCTATTTTGCTGCTCCAGTTTCATGGTCCAGGTAGCGTTTATGTTGACTCAGTGTGACGCTGTCATGGCTTACAAGGACACTTGAATAGAACAGAGCCATGTCTAATGTCAATGTCATTGCCTGTGAAAAGCAAAGTGAAAAAGGAGCATCTTCCTTGAAGATTTCTCTCACCACGAGAGCTTCTATGGGGATGGGAAAAGGCAGCTTGGCTTTGTATATGTCGCTCAGCTCCTTCACGATAAAGACCACCATCATGATCAGTATGGACATCACCAGGTCACAGATGTTGGTGGAGGTGATTTGGACAAAGTTCTCCTCCAAGGTCTTTGCAAAAGAAAGCACATTTTAGAGAAATGCCAACTCATTTTCAAGACGACAAAATGTGGAAACAAATGCCATGATACCTTCCACATTAAAACATTAACTTAATCCTCTGCTTTTAAAGGAATAATTGAATATTTTTGGATATATACTTGTCGACTGTCTTGCTGTGAGTTAGAAGATAGATACCATTCTCTTGTCTGTGATGTAACTTAGGCTAAATAGCTGGTTAGCTTAGCTTGCATAAAGACTACGCATTAAACAAACAAGTCACAACATGTTAACTGGTGAGTTTTAGAGGTGCTGGTAGCTGGATTTGTCACCTTTGGACAGAATCAGGCTAGTTATTCCCCCTGTTTCTAGTCTTTGTGCTAAGCTAAGCTAACTGGCTCCTGGCAGTAGCTTCATATTTATGCATGCATGACTTGGGCGTGGTAGGAATCTTCTCATATAACTCTTGATAAAAAAAAAATTAAGAATATTTCACCAAATGTAAACTTACACTAAGACAGGTCATTCTAGCCTCAAAATTGTAAAGGATCTTTTTGTTGGTTCCAGCGACTGATAGTTGTGCAGCTTTATCTACATTCAGATCACTTTTTCTTCTGTAGTTTATGTCCTCTTTCCCTGCTCTTCCTTATTCTCCTTAGATTCAAGATTAGATTAGATTCAACTTTACTGTCATCATCAGAGTGCATCAGAGTGCAGCACAGAGACATCGAAATGTAGTTTAGGATCTAGCCAGAAGTACAAGTCATAATATCGAAGATATAAATACATACAAGTAATGCAATTGGCATGAGGTATAAACAGTTTGAGGTATGTGCAGGTAGTGCAAGTAATTTCTATGAAACTATCAAACATGTGCAACACAGTATGTAAAGAAGTGACGTGCAACAGGTAGCAAGTGGCAGTGCAGTAAAAAGTAGTATAAAACTATATAGTGTATATAAAATATAAAGTGATTGTGCTGCCTGAATAATGAAAGTACTGGGTCTTTCTCTGCTTGCGCCAAATGTAAAACTGCATAGATAATGATAATAATATAACTTTCAGATGCAACCTGGACTTACATATATGATAGAGAGTGGACCACTGATGCCTGGAACTTCCAACCCTAACACAAACTTGAGCTGGGACACCAGGATGTGGACAGCAGCTGCTGTGGTGAAGCCAGACACCAGAGTGTCAGACAGGTATACGACAATAAAGCCGACCTGCAGAACACCCATGGCAAGCTGCATGGGACAGAAAAATGAGGAGAAAAGAAGCTTGTTTTAAACCATTCACCATTCACGGGACATATAGAATCGCTGGTATGGTGTGGAGACAGAGTCAGATATACCTGGAAAATCCCCATGAGGAAGGTCACAGAGGACGCCACTATGACTCTCTGCTCATCCCGGGTCAGGCCCTCAAAGGCAGTGATGTTGGCCACTGGTCCTTTCTCTGGGACCAGGCGGGTCACCACAGCTCCCACCATTAGACTCAGGACTGGGAAGGCGCCTGTATGAAGGTGAGTGTGGGGGTGTGGGAGGACACTGTTAAGCCATATCACATCCAGTCTTATATCCTTGTATGAAAATGACAAAAAAAATCCCCAACTTTTCCAAACAGACTGCTTCAAGCAATGTGCTTGATGACAGAAAACCAGTTTTATTAGTGAAAATATTTTATAGTGACATACCTACAGATAAGTGTCTTGAGGTACCGAGGAAGAAGTATGTCAGCACAGGGAAGAAAGCTGTGAAGAGGCCATAGCTTGGAGGCAGTGAGGCCAGCAGAGAGAAGGCCAGTCCTGAGGGAGACCACAACAAAACAACAGTGAAGTGAAGACTTAGATAATAATGGATAGCTTTCACACTGAATATCTCTGGAAAAACTAAAGTGAACATCAAAATGTTTGCCTGCTAACATTTGCCTATTAGCATAAAACACAAAGTACAGCTAACGCACATGGGAATGTTTTTACATTGTAGTTTGCAGGTGTTTGGTCATAAACCAAAGTATTGGACAAATTCAAATTCTGACACTGAGAGAGACCTCAAGGAAAATAAAGGATCATCAAAATGAGTTTCTGTACCAAATTTTATGTCAGTCCATGCAATGGTTTTTAGGATATTTCAGAGACTGAATGTTTGACCATGACGTCAGTGTTGCTAAAAAAAAATACCCCAAAGTGTTCACAGATTATGGCATGAACTTAATTTGAAAAACAGAAAATAATTTCAGTTTTTGGACCACAGAACGCTCAAGCCAAAAAGTTCCAATGGGAATCATGTCCGAATTAATTCAGATTTAGGGCTTCCTTCAGATTACCGGGGTAGTGTCAAACAACTACATTACACATCAGCTGTCATATTTGAAAATACTACTACAATAGCCAATACTCAGCCAAAATATCAATCTAGTGCTTCTTGTTTTGACCATTGCTGTGATACTATTTTTACCAACACAAGTGTCTCAATACACTTGTATGAGACACATGTATTATATTGCATTGAGCTCTTTTCTGTTGTATTTAGTTGAAGAAGTTTATTACGCTTACTTGTCTATACTGTAATGAATCTGTTCTCGTAGTTCCTGTTGCTGCTGCGACTCCTTCATTTCACTGCGGGGGATCAATAAAGTCTTATCTTATCTTAGGCCAAATTTCGCACATGCAGCTTTTATTTACTGCCGCAATGGCTACAATCTCTCCCTAAGGTTGGCCAATGGTATTGGTTGCTGTTGATGCACCAATAATGATCACACTTTACAGCCACACACTAGGGCTCTCTCCACTCTGCTCCTCACCTTGCATAATGGCCACCATTCCAGTGCTGATCCCGGACACCACATCACCCAGCAGCCAGTCTTTAACTCTGTAGATCCTCATCCAGCCAATGATGGGAAGGAGGGAGAGCGCTGCATTCTTGGCACGTTTGGAATCACAGCTGGATTTAAGCAACAGAACAAGCTCTTGCACATTGTCTACTAATGTTTGATACTTTAAAGAATTTTCCTCACACCCATTATCACAACCAGACTGTTACTTTGCAGAAAATTAAAATCAATATTGTGAGTTATTATGTCAAATCAAACACAGTGATCCTGATCTCCAGAGAACCAAGCTTTACGTACGTCAGATAGTCTTTCACATGGTCCAGGATGGTTTTGCGCAGCCTGTAGACTTTCTCATGATCTTCAGCAAAGCTGTCCTCAGAGTACACTAGTCTGTCCACCGTATATTTTTTCCTCAAAGTTGCCATCCTCACACCTCAGATGTCTGAGGAATCCTGTCCTAGTACAATATGAGAGGTTCTGAAGATAGATCCCTTGATAACCTTCGCCCGTCTCTTCTTTGTGCACCGCTGTGAGTCTGTCTATCTAATCTGTGATCAGAGATCAGTCTCATCCCTCTGTCAGTTTTGTCTTAACTCTGCTCAATCATTAACACAAGCAGCTTTATGATTCATCGTGTTTAGAATCAGAAGAAGAAATCAGAATCAGAAAAAGCTTTATTGCTTTTTTTATAGTACGATTTTACACATACGAAGAATTTGCTTTGGTGAGGTTGGTGCATGACACATCTATTAAAAGAAGCTATTAAAAAAAGTAAAAATATAACAATATAAATATAAATACACAAGTCTGTTTTTTTTCCCCGGAAGCTCAGTCTGTTTTTTCAGGGATACAGTCAGTTTTCTCAGAAGGAAGTCCAAGCAGGGCGTTAATATCAAAACTTTGTTACTGTGTGATATGAGGTTCATCAGACTGGTGCAGCAGTTTAAGAAAAGTTCTGAGCCCAAGTCAGCCCATCCCATCTGATAGATGAAAATCTGCTCAATTCTGATTGGAAAAATGTCTTGTCACATATTTAGATACAACAATCCCAGTGCTGAATATGTGAGCTGAATGTGATGACAGTCTTTTAACAGTAAGCAAAAAAAAAAAGATTTTTATTATATTTATTTTTTTTTATTATTATTAGAACAGTGTGCCAAAAAGTTAATTATCATGATAGTAATAATAACTTTACAACATGTAAAATATATTGCACCTAACATTTCTACAAATTCACTATATACAGTATAAAAAAAAAAAAAAGCAAGAAATTTGTTTTCTTACATTACAGTAAATATTGTATTTGTAAACTTAGATTGTCAGAAACAGTATCTCATTATTAATTACATCAGTGTATTGTACAGCATGATCTGTAAAACATTTGTTCCTTCTTTGGTCTTTTTTGGTGTTTTCTCCCAGAAATCATCATCTCCTCACTGACAAGTTAGAACTTGGTTTCTGGATCTGGAGCCTGTGTGAGAAGAAAGGGTTGTGTTTCAGTATTTGTCACATGTGGAGCTGTCGAAAATGTGCTGTTACAAAATGAAAACATGAATCATAGAACTGTTTTAATGATTTCCATCAAAGCCTGAGGCCTAACATTTGAACAATGAGTATTTCAGGTAGTAAAGATGGCTAACTGTTGTGCGTTTTGTAATTTCTGTGTGTTGATCAGAGGGCTTTGTCTCACAAGAATCAACCGATAAATGAACTGAAACAAGGAGATGAAAACCGTACACCTACATGTCTATCTCTGCTCCTCAAATGGCCTGCAGGGTGGTGGACTGTGACTCTTGTTATAATCTGCAGAACAACACAAAGAGTTAGGTACATATTCACAGCACTAATATATGAAATTATTGTAAGCCTTGTCTTCTTTACCCTGTCCATGTCAGATTTCTTCTCTGTAGACTCTGGACGTTTCTCCAGGATGTGCAGCATGGCGTCATGCACCGTCAGGAAGAGCATTGATGGCTGAACTTCATCATCAAAGAAGCAGCAGTTATGCAGTTTCTCCAGGATGTACTCTGCGGGTGAAGAGAAGAAGTTAGTCAAAGTACTTCATTCAGAGGTCTATAAAGAATTGTGAAACAAAGAATCTGTCATGAAATTGGCTTGCTTTAAAGAGAGATTTTGAAGTGGGCTATTATTTACTGTAAAACCAGTTGGCTGGTATATAACAAATAATAAATTAGTAAATGCTGGAAATTTGATTGCACTAAAACATGCTTGACAATGGGGCAGAAAGCATTTGAGGATACACAATCATTAAGTGAAGTGAATATTATTTCACAAGTCTAAATTATTTCACAAGTCTAAATTCCTGTTTGCCAACTCAGGCAAAGTGCTGCTGCTTCTGCAAACTTAATGCATACACTTCACACAAAAACGAGATTTTCTGGCCTTCTGGTGTCTCCATTTTTTGTTACAGTATAAAATAACAGAGAGACCTGACCTTGCTAAGCAATGTAGCTGCTTGCTTCTGTAATATCAAATGATGGGTCTTGCTTTCATAGACTCAGCTATATCTCTTTTATTTTTATTTTCCTTCATAATAAAATCTGATGTTACAAGTAATGATGTCATGATATGCAAAAACCAGCATTTATGCCACAGAGAGTGATAAGCTTGCCACAGGTCTGTTTGAGCATTTCAGGACTTAATTCCTGTGGGTTCATACTTACGATCACAAGCCACAATGTAGACCTCAACTTCAACCCGGACCAGCTCTTTTATTGCCTGCAAAAGTTAAAGGTTAAAGTTAAGGAGAAGAACCGCATGAGGAAAAAAAATTGTGTGTGTTGCTGCTCTAAATGCACAATTCACCGTTTTCAGTCCCTTCAGAGCAGAGATGTCCAGGAAGGAGACAGCAGCAAAGTCCAGGACCAGGCTATGGATGTCCACTGTGGGGACAATGATGTTGGCAGGAAGCCTGGCGTTCCAGTCGATCCGGGCAGGAAGGTCCTTGAAGTCAGTCGGCAGGTCCAGCTCCTCCAAGTTGCTCTCATCCTCTGACTCTTTAATAGGTCCACATGACTTATTCAGGAAGCCAGTCTGTAAAAGTAACATATTGTTCATGCTTTTGATGAAACACAAAGGAATATCAAGTCCATCACAGTATTACATGTAACTAAGTACTGCAGGCAGAGCCAAACTAAGTCATACCATATATCAACTTTTCAGTCCCGAAAAAAATTTACTTTCACATGAACAACATGAACTTGGCTGTCCTGCTTGGGATCATTTCAAGCTGAAACAAAGCAAAAACTCCAGTCTATGCAAATGCTAACATCAACATTTAACACAAATCAATGTGATTACTAGTTGTGATGAAGGCCAGTAGAGAATGTATATTATTTATGGCTATGTGTAATAGCTGGTTGAGAACATAAATCAGTATGGTGGCAAGTAATAAAGTCCCCAGGGTTGAAATTAACACCCACCAAGCACCCAATGTGGGTAGAGTTTTTGATTGGCAAGTAAATCTCAGAAGGCTCCACAAGATTTACATAGTACATAGATTTTATACATAAAAATATATCTTATGTTAGGCTATATGTTGATTTACAGAAGTGATTTCCTTTCAATATTAGTATTCAAGTGACAGTAATGTTAATGTTTCCATTGTTTATTGGTGACCTGCAGAGTCATCAAACCAAAACAAGAAGAGACAACAGCAACCACAGCAAGAGTGTCGTTGTTACAACTGAACAAGGTCAAAGCTATTACTTACTGATGTCCACTGCAGGTCTCCCTTCTTCAGCAGTTTCCGGATCTTCCTCAGTGCTTTATTCCTCTTCCTCAACACTCTCAGAGGGCTGAAGCCGACCTGAGAAGACATTAGTGGGAAGTACGCCAGAAGTTTTAGACATGGAATCAGGTCAAAGATAAGATGTACAAAGCTGTCTCTTTACAACACAACCTTCAATAGCACATTTATGGCATTTTCCATTCAACAATATGCCGTCTTACAAATATGATTAGCTAAGATGGAAAGCACAATCTGTAGCCACAGTTGTACTTACAGCTTCCACCAGTTTGCTCCTCAAGAAGTCAATGTTGGCAAAGAAGATCGGTGATGGAATCCTGAATATCTTCACTCCCTCTGGCTCATATATCTGGAGAGAGTCATTAGCTTTATATCCAAATTATACCCCAAATCATAGTCGTAAGATGCAAACATAAAACAGAGAGGAAGGAGGAGCCATGTAACCATAGACTGTACAAAAGAAGTGAACATAGCCCCCTCCTCTGAAAAGGGAAGCCCAGTGTGTAAGTGCCTTAAATCCAATAGGGATACCACTGGTGGTATAGAAGTCAATGACCCCACTTAACATTTGGTTTATTACCTCAGTAAACATCTCCTAATGAGTTTATGATCTCAGTCACTAGTCTGAAGTCTTCTTCAATACAGCATGATGTCCATTTTGTAAATTATTCCATTAACGCAATTTCAGAACCTCCACCAACCTTTTTAAACTCAACCAACTTAACCACAAGGATGAACTTTCAGACTGATACGTTTTAATTTGTGCGTGCTGCCCCTGGGCAGTGTCCTCCCCTTGTGGTCATGTCTCCTGAAGACACCGGGCAGACTGACTCATTTGTTATCTGTATTTCAGATATAAAAGCCGTGATGTCACGCAGTTTTTTACAGCTCAACCAGGATAAAATGGAAGTACTGATCACTGGTTCAAAGGCTCAGAGAGAGACACTGACCTTTAAGCTAAATACACTAGGACTCATCTCAAACCAGGGAGCAAGAGATCTAGGAATGATTTTTAACTGATTTTAATTTGCTGATGAGTAAGGTGTCTTTCATCATTTGAAGAACAACTCCAATTTCCCAAATCGCTTCAGTCTCTTAAAACCAGCAGGCTAGACTATTGAAATGCTCTCCTTTCTGGTGTACTGATGAACACAATACATCATCTACAGCACAATTAATTCAAAACACTGACTACAACCAAAAAAAGGGCACACATTAAGTGTATTTAAGCCTTGTCATTGGTTACCTGTTAGTTATTGTTTTGTTGTTACTGAGTTTAAAATTCTTTTATTAGTTTATAAGGCACCACATGTCTTTGCACCTTGTACCTTTTGGTTTACAAGCCCTTAGGTCCTCCTGTTTCTCTTTTAGCTTTACCAAAAAGCATAACAAAGACATTTGGTGATGCTGCTTTCAGCTATTATGCTCCAAGCTGTGGCAACAACCTTCCAGAAGATCTGAGAAGAGCTCATGAAAAAAACTTTGATATTTTTACTTTTTATATATTTTTTTGATATTAATAACTGAAATAATGGCTTTTACTTGTGTTTTATAATTTCATGGCTTTATTATTTATACTTATTTTATTTATTATCATCATTATTGTCATTATCATCATTATTATACGTATTACCAGTTAATATCAGAGTTAATTAACTACAGGTGCACCTTGCTAACCAATTTCTTGCTCCAAAACAGCCAAAATATCAAACTACAATGCAGTCTGTGAATGTAACAATCCACCACAAAATGTCCAACTATTCATTTAAAGTTCAAGTTATTGACACACATCAACTTACTTCCATATGGTCCTTTCTGTCTTTGTAGATATCAGTTTCTCTGATGTTGGCCAGCACACTACAGCGAGGACTGAAGAAAAAAAGAAATGAAAACTTGTGAACAATTCTTTGCTGGTATCAAGTAATATCAAGACAAAGGTTACAGTGGAATAGTCTCTTTTATTTAGGAATGTTCCTAGCTGAGTGAAATGACCAGAGACAGTGGCTGGATGTGGGCTGGAGATGTGACCAAAGGCCACTTCGTCATAGTTTCTCATAAAACAGTGCAGTGAGGATCCAGATGTCTGCACTGGAGTTCATTCACTTCACTGACAAACAACTGTAGAGCAACATCAGTCTTCATGATCAAAGGAAGGTTTTAGATCAAGTTGACACTTGTGTCCATATTCTCACACTCTTCTTCTGCAAGTCTGTATCACACTGTCTTACAAACTGATGGTTTTTAATCTTTCCTGAATTTAGGGTTTCTTCTGTTTCCAGCATCCATACCTATATTCCTTTTTTTAATTCCAACCTTGGTAATGAAGTGTAAGAATGCATAGGGCAAAGTATCTTAAATATACTTTTAATAGAGCGTCTTCGGAACACTGAAGTTTCATCATGGCAGACCCATGTCAGTAACATCAGGTGTTGTATAATGACGTAGTGGGTGTAAGTGCAGTTACACTCTCAACACCGTGGTTGTCTTTTCCTAAGTCCTTATGAATTCTCCTTCACATCTTTCCTCGACTTCATTATGTATTCCACTGAGGATATATACCCTATATATACCCTAAGAGTGTATGTAATGTCAGCATGCTAACATACTCACAATGACAATGCTAACAGGCAGATGTTTAGCAGGTGATGTCTTCTATGTGCATCATCTTTACATTAGGATGTGAGCATGCTCACATTTGCTAATTTGCGCTAAACACAATATACACCTGAGAATGTGAATGTAATTAGTTTGCAAGTATTTGACTATAAATCAAAGTATTCCACCAATAGTGTTTGTACCAAATTTTGTGTCAGTCGATCCAATTGTTGCTTTCATTCATTTCACTTAAAAACCCAAATATGAACCTCATAGTGGTTCTAGAAGAAAAGTCTGCGACTCACCAAAGTTATTTGTGTATAGTGTCTGAATCTTAAATTCAATTCAATTCAATTCAATTCAATTCAATTCAATTCAATATTCCTTTATTAGTCCCGTGAGGGGAAATTCCAGTTTACAGCAGCATCAATAACGTGGATTGAGTATTGAACAAGTGCAATGCTAATTGCAGTCCACTCTATTGTTGATGAGATTTTTCAGCCTAGACCAAAGTGGTGGACCAACCAACCAGCATTGACATCCCCATACTGTCATAAATTGGAGCACTTTCGCCAGACAGGAAACAGTTTAGACTTTACATTTACCAAAAGGAAAATGTTGCCGAAATTCAAAAGAAAGTCAGAAGCTAAGAAAAAAAATTAAACCTGTTTCAAAGTTACCTGTAAAGAAAAATTAAAAAGTTGACCAGATACTTACAACTGGACTCTGAGGACAACACTGATCAGCTCCACACCGAGGCCTACAGCCAAGCCAAGGTCCAGCCCCAGCAAGGTGGATGCAATACAGGTAACTAACCACACCACCTGGACAAAGGTGGTAAGAGAGGTTTTTCAAGAGGGGCAGCACACCATCTTTTTCATTTCCAAGTGCAACATAAGAACCATGATAAGTCTTCAAATGCAGAGATTTTTGACTTTTAAATCTTTCTATATAACTACTCAGATTGTGTGAGAACTTACACAATCTGGTTTGTCCCTCCTCCACAGGTATGGGATGTCCCTAAATTGCATCAGCATGCCCTTCAGGTTGACGAGGACCACAGCACCCAGCACAGACTGTTCAAATAATGGGTCAAAGGTTAAATTTCAGCCAGTCGAGACTCCAAAAACTTATGAGTATTAGGAAGTTCTGAGGTTTACCTTTGGGAGAGGATCCAGGAGGAATCCAGCAGCCAGTGTGACGATCATCACTATGACAGCTGACAGTAAACCAGCTACCTGAAAAGGAAGGTAAGAAGACCGCATATTAAATTACAGAGATGACGAATGTCTTGGTGCCTCATGTCTTAAATAAGCTAAAACAGAAATTTAGGGGTAAGAAAAAATGGTCCAAGACATTGTTCATTCCTTTCCCTGCAACATGTTGGTCCTTTTTTATTATGCCTCAAAATAAAAGTGTGTTTTAATGCATTACCTCGATAAAAAGAACCACATAACAAACATGAAACAAGAAGAGCTTTCAGATTACTGACTCCATTACTTTGAGCAAATTTCAGTCTCACTCAACCAAGTTTTAGTTCATCTGTAAAAAAAAACCCTGCTCTACTTTTCTATTTCAATTTTGCTAATCAAATAACTATTGGTAGAGGAATATCACACCCCGCTTGCCAAACACTAGAGGTCAGTGTTGTTTAAAATTATTTATTGGTCATATTATTAAATCATATTAAAGTTTTGTTCTTCCACATAGTGCTACCAGTGTTTTCAGGGATTCGACCACCTGCATATTCTATCAATCTTATGCTTATAAGCACTTGTCACATCTGTGGGTCATATGTTTTGCATTTGGAAACTTCAGCTTATAATGAATTGAAATGAGTAATATTACAATTTAATGATACTAAGTACAAGTAAAATTTAAAGTACATATCATGCTACTTATTGTGCAGACGAATGGCCCCTTTAACTATTTTATATTACATTATTGGATCATTATTACTGGTGCTTCAAGCAAAATTCTAATGGTGTTGCTGAAGCTGATTTTTTTTTTTTATTACTTTATATACTGTTCAGTAGTTTATAAAAAGGCATCACATTTTGATAACACTGATGATTTGAAAAAAAAAACAAAAAACAAACAAACCCTAATAGCACTGAAATACTAAGGACAAGTTCCTCAAAATTGTACTTATAAGAACAGTTCAAACATTAATGTTAACGAACTCCACCTACTTGCTCTCTGAAGCTCACTTGATAACACACTACAACACTGTGGTTTTATGGGCTAGTTGTTTCCCCCATTTTCCAGTCTGTTTTCCAGTCTGTTTTGAGGAACTAAAAGACATGTGATATGAGTTTACCTGTGTCTTGCCACCTGTGCTCTCCTGCACTGCGCTCCTGGAAAGTGCTGTACTCGCAGCCATGGACTTGAAGGAGCCGCCAAAGATGTTGCTGACTCCAAAAGCTATCAGCTCCTACAGCCAGGTGAGGGAGAAAACACGTCCTGTTATCTAAACTCTGATTAAACCTGCACAGCAGCTTTTACTTTTTGTGAATTAGACTGGCTCCATACCTGGTTTCCATCTATGGTGTAATCGTGTTTTACAGAGTAGACTTTTGCCACGGAGAAGGCAACGGCAAAACCCACTATGGCCATGGGAAATGCATCCACTGCTGATTCCTGGAAGATGTGCAGGTTTGGGGCAATGGGAGCCTCGTACCTGAGAAAGGATATTAGAGTTAGTGTGTTATGTTGAAATATTTTTGTAATATCTGACATTATTTGTGTGTTGTGAGTGTTATGGATTTCATATAATATACTAATATACTATATTGAAGATGTGTCTCAGCACAGTTGCAGAGAACTGAAAACGTTAGAAAGACAGCACTCAACCTTTGAGACACAGTATATCTCTCAGTGTATCTTTATGCCTATGCCCCCAGTGAATAATGGAGGTGAATGGAGTGTCATTTGTGGTGTTCACAACATTGAAAAACATGTCTGTCTGTTAACACTTGACTTTGAAACTACCTTCTGCTCAAGAAATGGTCCTAAACTGTTTACAGTGTGTCTTGTGAATTATTTGCTGTTCAGGTTTTTCACAATGTCATTTTTCAATACTTTGTGCATCACAAAAACAAAACAAAACAAACAAACAAAAAAAAATCATATAGATAATCATAACAGATGGCATTGCTATGCATGCATGTCTTACCCTTTTGGAATATGGCCCACAACACCAATACCATATTTTGTCCTGAAGTCAAACCCGTAAGAAACTCCACAAGCAATGACAGTCTGGGGAAGAAATGATAAAATGGACAGAAGTTGTTAGGCCTCATGGATAAGTGCCAAAATGAGAGATACCAACTCTTGGTTGAATATTGTGAGTTGAACTGAAGTGGCATATGTTATCTTAAAACTCAGATTAATGATTGTTATGGATGGCAGTCCAGTCCAGCACAGTCATAAAAAGTCACAACCAAAATATGGATTATCATTATTAGTTTATATAGCTAACAAGCTTCAGCGTCTCAGGTTATGGAAATATCTAGAGGGATCATGTTGCACAATGCTGCTCACCATGATGACCTCTATAGGGATGGGTACTGGCAGCTTGGATTTGAACCTATCATTTAACTCCTTCACAATGAACACCACTACCATGATCACCAAGGCGATCACCACGTCACACACGTTGCTGGAGGTTATCTTTTTGAAGATGATCTCCAGGGTCTGAAAAAGACAAGGAAATCATGTCTGATAGATGAACCACATTCTCTGACTGTGATAAATGGTGAGAAAGCTTTAAACTTGTCTCTACTTACATATATGAGAGCAAGAGGTCCACTGATGCCTGGGACTTCCAGTCCCAACACAAACTTGAGCTGGGACACCAGGATGTGGACGGCAGCTGCTGTGGTGAAGCCAGACACCAGAGTGTCAGACAGGTACATCACAACAAAGCCCACCTGCAGGACACCCATTGCCAGCTGGTAAAGACAGAGAGATGATGATGATGATGATGATGATGATGATGATGATGATGATGATGATGATGATGATGATGATTGGGTAGTACGTCAAGTCCACTGTAACTTCTTTCCAATCACCTCAGGTCAGAGGTAAAGGTCTACAATAGAGTGCTATGTCTGTGCTACATGGTGGACTATGCGGAAGAGGACCTGCTCCCTCTGTAGAGCTCATTCTAATGAAAATACAAGTTTTCTTATTTTCAGGTTAGATTATACACCAATGAAAACACAACTGTGACTATTATTATACATTTCTGCCAATAGATCCCCTCAGATTCTACACACTGGACTTTTAACTCAGCTGGAACATGCAAATTGTTCTGCTTTTGATTACGGAAAGGTTACTGCAGCTGAAACAGGACAGATTCATGCTGTAACATGACTTTAAAGCTGGCTCAGCTTGTTTTATAGAAGAATTTCCTAATCACTGTGTTTCCCTGCTGCCCCAATACAAACTTTTCATTTTGTACACACCAAAATTTTAATTATTGGGTTGAGAAGGTAACACTTATTTGTGAAGATTTAGCTGTTGGAGGGATGATCTGTGTGCTTGTGGTGAGTGTGTTTCACCTGCATGATGCCAATGAGGAAAGTCAGAGAAGAAGCCACCAGCACTCTCTGTTCATCTCTGGTCAGGCCCTCAAACCCTGTGATGTTGGTGGCCGGGCCCTCATCTGGGACCAGCCTGGTGACCACCGTGCCGATCATCAGACACAAGACTGGAAATGGACCAACTGAGATGTGTCTGGAAGTGCCCAGGAAAAAGTAAATGATAACAGGGAAGAAGGCGGAGAAGAGGCCGTACCAGGGTGGCAGAGAGGCGAGCAGACAGTAGGCCAGACCTGAAAGACAAAACCATGTGCATGTTATACAGATTTACAGCGTGATGCTCTTATTTCCTTCACTTCTCTGATGAGGCTAACACTGCATTTTATACTTTCCAAAGCTCACTTTGAAAATACAAAGGATGATTTAAAAGATAACGCTGTTATCTTTCAACATGACTCAGATAGCAGAGGTAGAGTTGACTGTAAGGTTATCATGTATTATCAGTTAAATATTTTTTCGCTGAGGCACAGGTGAGATTTACAGCAGTGCATTTGGGGTGGGTGGATTTGTGCAGTAGTAAAAAGACTCCTCAGAACACATAGGAGCCATTCAGGCAAATAAGTAACAATATTCCTGTCCACCTCCTCCTGAGGAATGTTCAAACACTGGATTTTTTTCTACCGATACCAACCCTGTGTGATCAAAGAAGCATTATTCCCTTCAGTTAGGTCATGCAGTGGGAACGAGGCTGCTGATAATTATAGAAGTTTCATCTACATTTCACACTCTGGTCAGCCACAGTGTCAAAATGTATAATTTCTCTGTAAGTCTACTGCTGATCTGCGGACAGACCTCTGTGACACCCTGGTCAATGAGAAAGAGGATCACTTGTAAACACACGCAGTACTGGTAACTGACATCTAGGTCTCTTTTGGGAGTGAGAACATCCATTACATTCAAGCCCAAACAAGTTCACAGTGCTGATTGAGCCTATCGCTACCAGGTAAATCTCTCTCCAGCAATGATTGGTTTGGCGAAATAGTGACCATAGTGATACAGTAGACTCCCAGGAGTATGACGGAGTGTATACATCATTAGCGACAGTGTTTGTGTAATTACTCTCAGTGCCAGAAGGGGGAGACATGTTTGACCTTTAATAATAGCACTCACATTTGATCAAAAATCGGGACTTTCTGCACTGTAATAGTGTAATAGAGACACACCATCCATGCAGGTTTTATCAAAATATGTGACAGTGACATGAGGAAAATACAGAATTGCATTTAGGCTGTTAATATACCTCTATTACTCCAGTTAGGTTTTACATTCAGATACTGTAAAGTGAAACACATTTTACCTTGCAGAACAGCTACCAGTCCAGTGCTGACACCAGACACGACATCACTGAGCAGCCACTCTTTGAATTGGTAGATTTTTATCCAGCTGATAACTGGCAGAAGAGAGAGAGCTGCATTCTTGGCTCGTTTGGCATCACATCTGCAATGGTACAATAGCATAAAGAAATACAGAGTCCGTATTAAATAGATAAAATAATGAAGGGAACATTCTCTGAAGCTCAACTGTCTGTTTATCTGACCTGTAAAATAGATCTTAACAGAGTAAAATGATACTTTTTAAACTTTCTATTGCTATGACAGAGTAAACATACATTTATCTTAAGCAACAGATTGCTTGACATAACCCTGCTAGACAACTTTCCAAGAATCTCACATGCATTTTATAGTTTATACAAAGAATTTCTTCAAAGCTCTTGCACAATGGAAAGCCTCATAAGCAGGTGCTTTGGATCGAAATTAGAGAAGAACCAAAAATGCCATCACTGCACATATTTAACTTACCACCCTGTCTATATGAAAATGTCTGAGGACCAAAACTTTGTAAAGAAAATGAATACAAGTTATTGACAGCATGCTGAACTTCTCTGGTTCTTTTAGTTTCTACAACAGACATGTTTTATGTGTCATATACAGGATTTGACTGCATAGTGTTATTCTTCATCTTAAAGTTACTGGAGTGAGAAGCAAAAGTTGAGCTTAAAGAACCCTAAACTCAATCATCATAATTTGACGTCAATTTTAACTGAAAAACCAGTCAGAAGTTAAACAAAATCTAGGCTGTGATACGATATGAAAAGTTGTGGGTTTGGGTTTTCACCCAGAGGATCGTCATTGTGCCAAAAGCCAAAAACCATTGCGTGCTCCTTACGTGAAGTACTGCTTGACGTGATCCAGCATGGTCTTGTGGTGCCTGTAGACCTTCTCATGCTTCTCTGCGAAGGAGTCCTCCGAGTACACCGGCCTGACCACCACATACTGCTTCGCTCCCACTTGCATTATCTCGCCTCTGCTGCCTGGACGACTGCTGCTTCCTCTCTATGTGGCTCTGAAATCCATTAATCGCATTATGTTAGGAAGAGGATCCTGTCTTCTCTTTGAACATCACTTATCAAAGAATATTAAGAGCAAACAGCAAAGGTCCAGACCCTCAAATACAAGCAGAGCCCATGAGCCAGGTCAGGACCTGCGCTGTCCTGATGATCTGCTCGATTTGAGCTCTGGAAACAGACTTAAACCAGCACGGCTTGTTTGAATTCTAGCATTGAAATGTCTCAGCTCCCTTTTCCAAGATTTTCTTATCAGCACCTGTAGCATTCCAGCTGCTTATGAAGATCCTTCATTGTTAAAAGATTTCACCATCAAAAGCTTCAAAAAGTAAACTTTTTTTTTTCCTGTAACTTTCTTATCCTCATGTAGTGTACAGCAGCTCGTCTCACATACCTGACAGCGTCCGAATCTTTCTCAAATCCAAACCCTCCGCTCTCTCTTCCTCCTCCAGATCCTGGAGATTAACTGGGACCTCAGATAGCTTTGCCATCAATAAATGCCACCTCAGTCCCTTATCTCGACTGTAATTATTAACAGCAATTATGATGAACTCCCTGTTTCGCACAGATGCTGGACGCCTGCCTTATCTTTGACCATTGTTCTTATTGATATCTGTAACCCGCAACTTTCAGTGGAGGCTTTCCGCCCCCAAAGACGGCTTGGAAGATATTGTACCAATGGGCAGGATAGGGAGGATGTGGACGGGACAGACAGGACAGGACGGGACGGGTCATTGTTATGAAGTGGAAATCAAGTAGCTTTTCAGGATGGGAAACACTGCTTAAGACTGGGTGCAGCGCTCTCCTGTGCACTTCAGTGGTAAAAATAGTCTGTGGGTTGCAAGAACCAAGATTGTTCAAAGTTAAACACACTACAGGTTGAGATTCATGAGTCAAAACTTAACTGACCTTCAGTGCTATTCCTCCACCAAGTGGACATAACGGAGAGCTAATGGGAAGAGAGCCTTCCTTCAGCAACCCTATTAAATTGATAAGAAGATAAGCAGAAACTGTAGGAGTGTGAGGTGTGTGTGTGTGTGTGCGTGTAGGTGGTGGTGTGGGGGTCTGTTCCTCACTGGTTTCGGTGCAATCTTATCAAAGTGTCTATTCAGAATTAAGTGGAGGTGATGTCTGCTCTCACTGTTTGTACAGGATCAAGCACAGTTCAGGCCGGGTTCATGAGAACTCTATGTGTGTGTGTGTGTGTGTGTGTGTGTGTGTGTGTGTGTGTGTGTGTGTGTGTGTGTGTGTGTGTGTGTGTGTCCATGTATTACTCACGTTGTGGGGACAGAAACCTGTTTACACGGTCACATTGTGGGGACTCACCTTACTTGTTGGGACAAAATACAGGTCCCCACGATTTAAATCATTACATTTTAGGATGAAGACTGGGTTATGGGTTAGGTAAGGTTAGGGTTAGGTATAGGTTTAGGAATAGGCAAATAGTTATGGTTATGGCAAGGCAAGGCAAGGCAAGGCAAGGCAAGGCAAATTTATTTGTATAGCACAATTCATACACCAGGCAATTCAAAGTGCTTTACAGAAGCATAAAAATACATTAAAATCATACATTTCAAAGAAAGAAAGAGATTAGAGGAGAATAGAAAAATAAAAATAAAATACAATTAAAGGAAAATTAAAAACAGAAGCCAGTAAAAGACAATAATTTAGCATTTAGAATGATTAAGAAGTCATTGAGCAAATATATTTACCTTAAGTAAAAGCTGTAGCAAATAATAATGTTTTCAACCCTGATTTAAATGAGCTGACAGTTGGTGCAGACCTCATGTGTGCAGAGAGAATGTTCCACAGGTGAGGAGCATAATAACTGAGAGCTGCTTCACTTTGTTTGGTTCTCATTCTGGGAATACAAAATAGACCTGTCCCTGATGACCTGAGAGGTCTGGAAACTTTACATGGAGTTAATAAATCTAGAATATATTTTGGTCCTAGGCCATTTAATGCTTTGTAGACCAGCAGTAAGATTTTGAAGTCTATTCTTTGACTCACAGGAAGCCAATGTAGTGATCTGAGGACTGGTGTGATGTGGTCCATTTTTCTGGTGTTTGTAAGGACTCGTGCAGCAGCATTTTGAATCAGCTGTAGTTGCCTAATTGATTTTTTGTTTAGGCCAGTAATTGTTAGGGATAGGGAAAGGGTAAGTCTCCAGGAAATGAATGTAACTCTATGTAATGTTCCCACAAGTGATGAAAACCTCGTGTGTGTGTGTGTGTGTGTGTGTGTGTGTGTGTGTGTGTGTGTGTGTGTGTGTGTGTGTGTGTGTGTGTGTGTGTGAACCCAGACACATGAATACAAAAACAAAGCTGGGGCAGTCATTTTTTGACAAAATCCTGATAACATCTTGGCATATTGTTATTTAAGTGATCTGAGGGAAAACTAGACTGCTTTTGGCTCTGTTTTCAGGTTTTAGAAAATCTAGCCGGTTAGGGGATACTTGAACAATCACAGGTCATTTCAGAAACAAGATGATCCGACTGGCTGTTTTACAAAAGCAGATGTACATCCCTTCAGATGGCAAAGCCTGATTCAACAACCGCAAATCCTGCCAAAAATCCTTGTGATAAATTTCAATACCTCCTTTGCCTACACTGGCATATAATACAAAACACACAACGTGAACACACAGAGCTTGGGGCTCATTATGTTCAATATCACACTCATATCAACAAGTGGCAAAGAGGCATGATGACAATAAGGGGGGAGTAACTTTTGAGTGGGGACAGTTGTGTGTTTGTTTGTCTGTGTGGTGCATTAGCCTCTCATCTCACAGTTAGACCATGTAGCAACTGCTTCTAGGGGCTAGTGGCCCTCACGCCGTAGAGAGTGGACCCTATAAGACCTGGAGTTTCACCAGGCAACCATCTCCTGCTGCTGTTTGAAGCTGCGGGTTTTGTAATTAGAGGCAGTAGAGAGAGGCAGAAGGTTTTTCATAGGTTTGTGCAGGTTTAGCCTACTGCAGCTTTAATGGCCATATTACAAATGCTTTCACCTGACAGTGACAGTGAATTATTGTGAATACACGAGTACGGGCGCAGCAGTCTTACTCATCCGAACAGTAAGATCTTGTTCAAGGAAAGCACTATAATAAACCTATAATAAAACTGTATGATGTGATCCGGTGATTTCAGCCAGTCTTTGTTCAGCCACACGCTCAGTGATAATTACAGCACAATGATTAATATCTGAGGAGTGCTTAAACAATGATCTGCAGTTGATAAGAGCAAGGTCAGCCGTCTTCTACTACAGGCTGTGCATTTATTGTCAGTTCATTAATAAATCAATCCTCAGGACATTGGGTCAAAAGCCATGAGTTCGCTATCATTAACCAACAGCAAGGGTTACAGGATTTAAAAAACAAACCCTGTTCATCAGCATTGTAGTATTTGAAAAAAATAAAGTAAATGTTTGCTGATATTAAGAATATACTGTGAATTTCTCAGCAACAATTTGAGTTAAGCGCAAATATTAGCATGCTAAGACGTTCACAGTGACAATCCTAACATCCTGGTATTGAAATAAATTGCAAGTGTAGTATTGAATATTCTCTCCATCTTAGTGTAGCATGCTAACAAGCAAACATTTGCTAATTAGCATGAAACACAGAACACAAATACACCTGAGGCTGATAGGAGTATCATTAGTTTTGCAGGCATTTGGTCATAACGTAACGTATTGGGAATGTCAAACATCACCTCTTTGTGGCAATATACTTAACAATTGGGCATTAAGACCAAAGTCATTAAGGTTCATCCTCTGAAGAATTTGTAGCAAGTTTTGTGGTAATCCATCCAGGAGTTATTGAGCTTGAGACTTTCTGTCTTTTAAAAAATAAATGCATCAACATACAGTCATTTTACTATTTTCAGTCAACGTTAGCTAACTTTGCTGCCTGTCCAACTAACGTTAGCTCGCTAATCGGACAGGATTTGGCTGTGGGGATGGAATGAAGGAGCTGAATCGAAGCGTCTGCTCTTTAAGACTAACATGGTCATTAATATTTTGAATTGCTTCCTTTAGGTAAGATTATCAGGAAGCACTCGATAAATTTTCATTGCTACGCAGATGATACCCAGCTATATTTATCAATGAAGTCAGAAGAAACCAGTCAGTTAACTAGACTACAAGCGTGTCTTCAGGACATAAAGACCTGGATGACCTGCAATTTTCTGATGCTAAACTCGGACAAAACTGAAGTTATAGTTGTAGGCCCTAAACATCTTAGAAACTCACTTTCTGAGTGACATAGCAGTTATGGATGGCATTGCGCTGGCCTCCAGCACCACTGTAAAGAATCTGGGAGTTGTCTTTGATCAGGACATGTCCTTTCACTCCCATGTAAAACAAATTTCAAGGACTGCCTTCTTTCACCTGCATAATATTGCAAAAATCAGGAATATTTTGTCTCAAAATGATGCAGAAAAACTAGTCCATGCATTCGTAACTTCCAGGCTGGATTATTGCAATTCCTTACTATCAGGCTGCCCAAATTCATTGCTGAATATTCTCCAGTTGCTCCAGAACGCTGCAGCACGTGTTCTGACAAAAACGAGGAAGAGAGATCATATTTCTCCAATATTAGCCACTCTGCACTGGCTCCCTGTAAAGTTTAGAATAGAATTTAAAATTCTCCTCCTTACTTACAAAGCCATAAATGGCCAGGCACCTTCTTATCTTAAAGAGCTCATAGTACCTTATTACCCCACTCGAACACTGCGTTCCCAGAATGCAGGCTTACTTATGGTTCCTAAAGTCTCCAAAAGCAGAACAGGAGCCAGAGCATTTAGCTATCAAGCTCCTCTCCTCTGGAACCATCTTCCAGTCTTTGTCCGGGAGGCAGACACTGTCTCTACATTTAAGAGTAGGCTTAAAACTTTCCTTTTTGATAAAGCCTATAGTAAGGGTTGGCTCAGGCTTGTCCTGGACCAGCCTGTAGTTATACTGCAATAGCATTAGACTGTCAGGGGACCTCCAAAGATACACCAAGCTCCTCTGTCCCTCTCTCCCTCTCCATCTGCACGCTTTCATGTCCTACCACGGCGTGTTACTAATCTAGCCTCAGTGGCTGAATCTGGATTGTGGATTACAGTTACGTCTCCTGCCATGGCCCTGCCTGACATTCACTGCAACTGCCACTACTGTTGTTACATCCACTGTCACTGTTGTCTCTCTCTGTCTCTCTCTCTCTCTGACTGCATTTCTGTCTGTCTCTCTGTGTCTGTCTGTCTGTCTGTCTCTCTCTCTCTCTGATAGCATTTCTGTCTGTCTCTCTCTGTCTGTCTCATTCTCTCTCTCTTGCTCTCCCTCTCTCACCTAACCGGTCGAGGCAGATGGCCGCCCACCCAGAGCCTGGTTCTGCCTGAGGTTTCTGCCTGTTAAAAGGAAGTTTTTCCTCACCGCTGTTGCCAAGTGCTTGCTCATGAGGGAATTGTTGGGTCTCTGTAGATAAAAGAGCTCGGTCTGTACCAGCTCTATATGGAAAGTGTCCTGAGACAACTTTTGTTGTGATTTGGCGCTATACAAAAAAAATTGAATTGAATTGAATTGAATTAGCGCTGTTGACTTTATGATTTGGGATGTAGTGGAGCATAAACACACATAAGCAGTTTACCTTACTTTTTCAAATGCAGTGACAGGTTTACTCACCTTTTTAGGAGTTTACCATTATTCAACACTGCCCCACTCTTTGCCACAGCCCACACAACAGCATAATTTTCTCATACAGGGTAAACAAGAGGCACAAGTTTATTCTATGAGCCCTGGAGATAGCCAAGTAGCATGCAACCTACAACTATTTTATGCAACATGATATATTTATAAATGTGATTTTAAATATGGAAGTAGCTATGGTTCTAATAATCATTTCCTGTAATGATTTACCCATTTATTTACTGCTCTTGATACATTCTTGCTTTTCATAGTGCCCTCAATCTAATTAATGTACAATAGTATAGGTGGCTGTTTCTTGATGTAATCCAAGAGATTAGGTGGTGTAGAAACGCAGGGAATTTGTTTCAATTTGCTCCACCGTACTTCTACTTGTAGCCTACTCTGTCGCCATCGTTCCTCGACTACATCACTACAGTGCTTGAATGCACACATGTGAAATCCCACAGCTTTAAAGCAGATATCCACTAAGAGAGAAATTTACAAACCTACAGTACAAACAGTAATTTTGCATTGTGCTCTGTCAATGCAAAGGACCCTGGTTGACCTAATGCAATTGTTTACTGTAAGTGGACATGTTGCTGTTCAGTTTCATTAATGTAACCTTGTCCAAAGTTAGCTTAAAGCACAACTATACCCTGAAATTGTGCTAGAAATATCTTTTAGAAGTTTGATCTGCAGCAGTCATCGGCAGGTGTGTGTGTTGTGTTCAATATCACTGAAGAGGAATACATCATGTTCATGTACAAGTTTGTTGTCATCGTTTTCATCCCACTGGAGTTTGTTGGCCTGACACAACAGTCAAATGTGCCCATTTGTGGATCATGAGATATGCTCCGTTTGCATTTCTGCCCTATCCATTGCTTATTAGACTGGAGAAAATGCTACAAACAACAGCCAAAAGTAAAACCCTTGCAAATTCAAGAGAACAAGAACAAACTACAACTTCAGCTCACAGAATGTCCCGGACTGTCCGACTGTCTGAACAGGATGTGGTGAGACAGATATGTGAAGTCAGGGAAGAGCATGTTTGAAGTAATCTGCTTGATGTCAGACACTTTAAGGTCTCCGACAGTCATGTTTCTCTGTGTGGAAGTGGAATACTAAATTACTACAGTACCTCCATAAAAACTTGCCATAGAAAGAGTCTACCAGTCAAAATAAAGATATTGGCTCTATAACTTCTATGTTCTAAAGTGCATATTTCATTTCACCGCCAATGAAAGTGAAATGAAAGCTGAAAAGCTTAAAAACCCTTCATCTGGAAGCCACATTAAAAGTTTTATTACTAAGCAGTTACAGAGAGTGCATCTTTTACCCTGTCATTCCTGTATTAAATGGAAAACCACTTGCAATGTGTTTGCATTCTTATCTGGTCAGTTGCTTACAACACATCTTGGCACAGTGAAAGAGATATCTTTGGTTAGTCAGAGCATGTCCGTTGTTTATTTGGAGATTTTTAGGAGGTGCATTTCAGCTACTGTGTAACCTAATGACATTTGAAATATGCCCATGTCTTAACAGAGAAATCCAGCTTCAGTTATGGTCAACATCACTGGATGAATAAATAAATTCAACGGGCTAAATGTATCTAACATTTTCTGGCAGTGATGTATCAGCAAAACCTTTTGTTTAAAGGTGTGAATTTCTGTGCATGTACATGATGTAATCGATGTGTTTCTGAGAAGACTGCTTCCGTTTCTATTCAAGCGTCCCATGAAGCCAAGAAAATGTGGCAGTGAGCCTGTAGGACCGATACCAGGACCCTGAAACTGAAGTTGCTATATGGAATCATGTCATTGTTTATTTCATTATTTACAGCTGTGCTTTTCCTGCCATGACATGTCAGAATGTCTGCTGTGGAAAAGGACTACTGACAGTTATGCGTGACACACTGTACTACTACTTTTCTGGTAGTACTAAACAGCAGATATAATTTGAGATAAGGGTCGTGTGGCGACACATTCAAAGGTACAGTAAAAATAATCATATCTGATTTATGAGTATTAATGACAGTTACGACGTGGGAGGTTTACTCACATGTGCAAGATAATTAGACTGAGGAAAAGTTTAGAGAAGTATAACAATAATTCTCCAGCAGATAAGTTTATGGAAACGACAAATGTTCATAATCCATCATATGAAAGCTAGAAAATAAATGCTCCATCAGGTGATACTCAAATAAAACCTTTGCATGCACTAAACACCCGACACACGAAAAGGTGTTTTTTTATGGTACAGACTTTAAACCCATGATGGGCAATAAATATTGACAACCATGGGTGTAGATAATGTTGGCAGACAACAGAAGTGTGCACAAATCTAGCAGATGCAGTCACAGGTGAATGACAATAGGCTGATAGTGAAAATAAATGGCAGATTCTGGATCCTGATACATACACAGTGAACTCAGTAAAATAATAATTAAGTTAATAATTCACAACATTGATTCAACAGAGTTAAGGTCACATGAAGATGCAGAGAAAGTGTAAATACTGAGCAGTTAAAATGTCACTTACTGATGCACACAGCTCACTCAACTCATGATCGGGCCTCAAGAGTCCTTAAAGTTGTGATTCTAACATTTTACCTCCTCTGCTCTTTATATCTTTGCTGACTCACAAAAAAAACGGCAAATGTGTTTACACCAAAATGAGCATTCACCACGGACCACGGGCTGCTGTGGTGTACATTTAAAGTGCCTTTTCTTTGGGTTGGTGTGTGGGAGTGAAAGCTGTGTGTCTGTGTGTGTGTGTGTGTGTGAGCATGTTTCCTTCTGTGACTAATGATACCGACCATGCAGTATTTTCTCACAGTGGCTGTAGCAATCATGTTTGAGGACAGAGTAAACATTGTTCTACCATAAGTGAAACAATGTCGATGCCCGGACCTTCGGAGCTTTCCACCCAGGAACGAGTGCCAACAAGGGGTGCAAAGTTTACTGGTTCACGTGGGCCAGCAAAATTGATACTAACAGTCAAGCACAAACATGACAGTTAAGTGTAGTTTCAAACATGAGTGTGAAGTTGTGTTCAAGTTTTCAATGGCAATCTCAAACCCACTGAATTGTATTTGAAATGATGGTTCAAAATTTGAAAGAAATTTCGATAAAGCCAGAAAGAATCTTTGTGCTGCTATAAGACAGCTACTTCTTCCATGAGGCACCATGACAATGAGCTTCATTGTGGAGTAAATATTTAATCAGCATGACATAGACTTGCTATTATCATTGTTTCATGATCTAGTGAGCAAACTCCTTAAAAGTCAGAGTAGGCCTTTAACTCAACATTCCACGTAGTCACTTCACATATCTACTTGAGTGGCTTTGAAGTTAGATTAGATTAGTCTGGTAATGCTTTGTTTTGCAGGGTTGTAAACCACCGTTAATAGTGAAAATGTAGTGTAAAGGTGGCGCAAGGCAAAAATTAGTAAGTTTCAAATACACAGCAATATCCACGGAACAGTTTGCTAACATTAGCTAACTTTCGCCAAAACAAGCTAACAAGATTACTAGACCAAGCAAAACCTGTCACTGCAAGCTATTTAATTGAGCAAGGGTGCATTTTATTGTTTATTAATTCATTTTAATATTATTTTATGAGAGGAATAATGTGTTATTTCTTCACAAATGTCTGTTCGAAGGTAAAAAAAAAAAAAAACTGCCTACTAACAGGCAGGTTTGGTTAACTTCAAACACACAGGCTAACTGTTCTAGCTAGCATACTGTGTTCCTGACTTGTTCTTTTAATTTTGTGAGGATCTCTTGTGTTTTGTTTTGTTTTGTTTTTGTGCGTGTGTTTTTTTTTTTTGTTTTTTTTTATTAAAAGCAAGCTCTTTATTTGTCATTTTCACACAAAGCGATCTGATACCTTTATTCTAGTGATCACAGAATTATCCACTGCTCAAGTATAAAGAAAACAACAGTGTGTTCAGGGTCAGTGGTGTTTTCAGATGTCCGGTCATCCTGCAGAGGGAGGAAACAAAGTGTTTATGCCTCAGATCAACCACAGCCACATGGCGAGCAGTCCTCACCCACAGATGAATGGTATTCCATGTTTAGGCTTCTGTTCCTGTCCAAGCCCTCAACTCACACTCAAACTCAAAGTGTTGGTGGACATTTACTGTAGGAAGTAAGCATTGTGCTTGTGCCAGAAGTGTCAGGGCTGACTTAATAGAGATGGATTGATCTTAAAAATAAATGCAATTTTGTTTCACCCCTGCAGAGACCCCTGGACTGATTAGGCGTGCTACATTTACACATTAAATCTAGACACATAGTCATCTGACTTCTAAAATGACAAGTATTGAACACTAATCATGTTATGAGGAGGATGACATGACTCAAATCACTCTTTATAAATAGTATGAATGGAAGAGGTGTGATCTGTGACATAGAGTAACATAAAAAGCATTCATCTCACCCAACCAAGGTTATCTCACTTTTAGACATTTTTGTAGATTTTGCTCATGTTGCTCATTATTGTTTCATTTCATGTACAGTCCTTGAGACATACCATGTGATATTGGGCTATAATAAACTTTGGCTTGCCTTCGTATATTTGCTCACCTATTTTCATCACTGTTCCTCCTTATTTTAGTCACTCTGATGGATTCTGCTTGTTTCTTTCACATCATGTGGGAATGTTTAGTTAAACACCTGATCTACTGCTAACATGAGTGTAGAAACTTTATCTCTCATGTTAATGTCAGTGTTCATGCCAGCTATGTTTTCAAGTGTGCAGCATGCCTGATAAGGGATGGAGGAACTCTACAACAATCCTGAACTCCTCCCCCTGACTCAAGGCTGTTTCAGTAACGTGACAGAGCTGTAATATTCGAATGTTTCAGGATGTAAATTTCCTTCCTGAAATCTTCAGTATATTGCTATGATATAACATGAAAACTGAAGGCTCTCAAACACTTTATTTTACAGTAAAGTAAGTTATAGTTTTGAAATGTGATTCACGCTGAGACTGTCACATTTTTTAGACTTCAGGCTATCATCTTGTGGCAATGGTACTGAACCAAAAAGTCATATTATGGAAGATATATTGCCTACCTCGAGGCAGTATTAAATCATTATGTGTTAGCTGCAACAAACTGAACTAGAGAATGGTCATAAATACTTACAGTGGAGAAATGTCTTTGTACACATTTAAATGCAGATTTGAAAGCATCAATTGTCCTTTATTTTGCTAAAAAAATGTAATATCTCTCCATTTTACAGTAAGCAAGTTTACATGTCATGATGCCATTATGGATAAATACAGGCTTCAGGCACATGCTGCAATTTCTTGGTTGTAGATAGAGATAAAAAAAAAAAAAAAAAAAGAAATACTACTCTATTTTTTAAAATTCAATGCTAATTTGTTGATTTGCTTTAATTAAAATAGTTGCATAAAGTCACTCTTTCAGCTCTGGTTTGCATCTACAGTTATTACCAATGACTCTCAATAAATCACATTTTAAAGAAGTATAAAGAATAGTTATGTTAATGTTGATGTCATAGATGTGGCTGTGTGCCTGCACACATCAAAGTACAACATGTATATACCTCATTCAGTCATTGTACTGAACCAGTCGTAAGCCTTTAGTGTTGCATTGAGGAGCACTATGGCAAACAGCCAATGGAAGTTTTCTTTGATTTGACTCATCTCCACTGATTTGTCCTGTATCTCCCCCTTGAGGACTGTGTTTTGTTCCCTCCACAGGGACATCCAGCAACACATGCTGAACATGCACAACTGTGCAATATGTAATGTGCAATGCACAGACTGAACTCTCTCATTTGCATTTCCATGCTTTACACTAAGTGTGTTTGGTTCTAACACTGTGTGCTGTGCCTGAAACCTTAAAGGAGCAATATGTAAGAATTTCAGTTTAAAACATTCAAAAATTAACTAAATTTATCAACAGAATGTGAAAAATAGCAGTTCTGACGTAACATAACTGATGTTAAAGACATCTACATATTGTTATTATTTTTCTCTTCTGTTTTTCCGTTCAAGTTGCATGTGATTGGTCAGCTACATGATGTGTGGCGGCTTCAGTGTGTACACACTGAGCAAAAGGGGGAGGAGCGGACACAGACACAGCGCGCGCACACACACACACACACACACACACACACACATTAGTACATTAGTAATTAATTTTACACATAATTTTACATTATTTTGGTAATAAATTAACTTAAGCAACAAAAAATCTGAGGAGCCACTTGGGAGCCGAAAGAGCTGGCTCTTTTATGAGGGCTGAACCGTGAGAACCGGCTCTCATAAAAGAGCCGGAATTCCCATCACTACACTGTGACCTGCGATGAGTTCCTGTAATGAGTCACAAGGCAAGTTTAGGGCTTACATTCAGAACCTATTGTATAATCACTTCATAAAAATGACATAGAGCTATAATTAACACCGTCAGGAACCGTTATAATTAAGTATTTTGCACATGACGGTATTTTACATAAACAAAGGATATGAATGCTTCTTCTCCCACTGATTAAAATTCCCAGTTTAACTAATGAAGCCCAGTACCTGCAGTCTTTAATAATCTTTCAGATAAAGAAATTTTACATATGTTTATATAAGCTTTATATGCTGACACTACACAGTATGTCTGTACAGAGGCTGTATATTTGTGTAGCAGTTTAATTCAATGCACTGGACTCACTGAGCATTGTTATTTCTGGCGGTACATTTTTGACCATGTCTGCTGTATTACTTAGCAGTGGTGACAATGCAATTAGGCCAAAAACAAAAAAACAAAGCAAGGACAAGGAACAGGAAGTGTTCCCGCCTGCATAATGCTGGCGCCGTGCTGAGGCTTTTGGTCAACTTGTGCTGCAGACAGAAACATGAAGGAAAGAATATCAAAGAGACAATACATCACTGGGCAGTAATTGATTAAGACACAGAGACACAGAGAAACATGATTACTGCTATTTAGCACTTTAGCTTTAAGTAGTACCACTCTGATTGTAATTGTTTTACCTGCCATAGCCTCCACTATCAGCTGTCCACTAACACCAGCACTTCAGTGTGTAGGGAGTAGGAAGCAGTCATCAGGCTGAAGGCTGGAAGAGGCAGGGAAAAGCCATCACAGCAACAATGTTCACCCACAATAACAGTAATTCATTACAAAATGCTATACAATACTAAATAATACAGTGGACCTGAGAGCTCAATGCATTGCAGCTTGAAAAGAAAACACTTGCAAACACATGAACACAAGCAAATTCAGAAATCATCTCTGTTTAGAAGAAATACTGCAAAATGAACTAAACAACAACAACCAAATACAAAGCCAAATAATTATTTCTGACAAATACTCAATAGAAAACACTACAAAGACAATATGTTTAAGGATTTATGTGAATATATGCTAATTTTGAATATCATGCCATGAGCTAGCAACACAGCTATTAATTGCATCCATCCAACAGTAGACTGATAAACTTTCTACTAAAGTTAAAATGCTTTTCTTTTAATTCCCTTTTGTAAAAGGTTGAAATTCATGTTAAAATGAGATACCCTTATTACGTGTATTATGTTTTCATTGCAGGGTTATCCCAGTGGAGGATGTAACACATAAATATCACTTGACCCTGTGTTTACTTTCTTCACTGAGACAGACAAAAATAAAAAGACTCGATGTCAATCAAAGCTCAGCTTTGGAAAGAGATCCAGGACAAGACGATGAGACTGAGAGAAAGGAAAAGAGAACATGATGAGGTGAGGGAGGAAGAGCAGGTACTGCCCACTGTGGCCAGGACAGGATTAACATGTCCCTGAGCTGTTCAACACAAACAAAAAATGAGCTTGTCTAATTCAAACAGTGTAATACACAGAGATAAATACGATTTGATCATTGCTTCAGAACCTATAGGCTCAATTTGACAACAACACAAAGACCTAGAACGATTTAGTGCTATAATAAAAACAGTAAGTCCACCTCCAGCAGCTTCACAAGTAAAACACTGCTTCCACAATGATGGATCAGTATTAACATGTAATAATATCAGATATAATTATAATCAGTGAATGGGGTCCTTTCTCTGCAGAATGAGCGCCTTTACTTTTGGTCATTTGGATACATGTTGGTGATAATACTTGTATTTTTTTAATTTTTTTTTCTAAGGTAGGATTTTTTGGGAGGATTTTTACATTGTTGAATTGGCACTTTTCACTAGTGAAGTATAAGATTGAGTCTTTTTATTTCATTAATTAATTGTATGTGTTTTCAATGTCATTATCCCTCTAATGTCTTTAGGTCTTTTCTTTCCAAACTTTTGCTGTCAAACATATATCTCAGAGAAGGAAAAGAATCGTCATCATTGTTTGGAAATGTGTTGAGAATTAATTGAAAGAATTTTAAACTTTCACATCAAATCTGGCATAGTTTTATTATCTTTTCATCAGGTAAGCAATAAAAAACACACACATTGACACTATGGCAGCCTTGCAAAAGCTCAGTGGTGTCATAGTTGTCCCACTAAAATAATGTCAGATCAGTTCATTTTGTGACATCACTTTTCCAGCTGAATGTACCTTCTGAATACATTTCAGATTACTCTGAAATGTGCAAATGTAGTGCATGGTCACTCATTGACAGAACTCTGTTAACTCTTTGGCTGTTAGTGCCCCCTAATGGAAACAAACTGTTGATACAGAGAGACAGGTGGCATCAGTGCATTAAATATGTCTGTTTCATATTCAGTTTAACTTTAAATGTACTCATTGCATGTTCTGCCCTACATACAGTACACAGTATATGAACAACACGCTCTAGTTTCCCCTTTTCTGTAGGTTTTTTTTTTTTTGTGGATGTGATATTGTTGGCTGGGGTTTTTAATGGAGGAACACAGAGGGACCAGTGCATCAGTATGATCAGGGAAATTACAGGTAAAAGCATATTTATTTATTATTTATTTAGTCTAAGAAGTTGGACAATTTTCTCAACTCATATAGGCACACTTAATCCTTCGGATTACTTCAAAAAAATACAAATCTGTTACAAAATCACCAGATGTGGAGATAAATTGCTTTCACTGGACAGGAAGGGTATATGTAATCTTATAAGTAGCTACTAACTAAAGCTGTCAGATGCGGTGGAATGAAAAGTAGTCGCCTCTGAGACAAAATGGAGTAGAAGTAGTATGTCATTAAAAAGAAATACTCAAGTAAAGTACAAGTACCTCGGATTTATACATAAGTACAGTATTTACAGTACTGAGTTACATTGTACTGAGTTATATTATATCACTGCAAAGCAAACCTAACCCAAACATAAAACTTCAACATCATCATTTACATCATTATCATGATGTTTGGAAAGAGAAATATTTGTTACAGGAGTGTGTGACGTGGAGAAGGGTTACGATCTTTTTTAATTATTATTTGTATAAATGTCTGTATGAACGTTCAAAAGTACAGTGTGGGTAGATATCATTCAAATCCTCTGTTGATTCTGTGCCGTGACAGAAAAGACATTAGAGGGAGAGCGACTCACGTGACCACCACATGTCAGGGCTCTACAGGGGCGGGGCTGCTTCTGTCATTCAGCTTCCTGCCTCCAAACAGCCGGAGATCCACAACAGACTCGAGCTCTCACTATGACAACAATTTGGGCTACTAAAAAGTTTCACTTTCATTCCAGGATCACGCCATGGACGTCATCCAGTTTTCAACAACAACAACATCATGTCAATATATTTCACGCTGACAGCATTGTAGGCAATGGAAAATAATTTAAAAAAAAATGATTAGCTATCAATATATGTGTCAATATGATCCCTTTTTAAAAAATATCATACTGCTCATACATAAGTCTTTAAAAAGAATTGCCTAAATAAAAATTAATGTAAAGTTGAAATGTTTCCTGGGTTAAGACATATTTGATCAAAGAATAAGTCAAAAAAAAAAAAAACAACAAAAAAAACAAAAAACAAGAAACTACCCAAACATTCAACACTCAATACATTTGATACTGAACTTTTTGTGACTCATTTCTGAGTATTATTCACCAGCATTTTATTGAATGCGATTTTAGAGGGCTTTAAAACAGCATTAACACCTTCATGTCAATAAAATCTATTCAAGATACAACTGAGCAGTTAATAAATGAACAATGAATAGATTGTGAGCATTCATATAATCTTTAAAATATGGGGTATCAGGGGGACTCAGACTGTTGAACTGTAGTATTCTATGTGTCGACAGAAAGATATATATTAGAACATAAAACTAATATTTGCCAATTTCATAGTTAAATAATATGCTAAACTGAAACTCGTGGGAACAAAGCATTGAGAGGACTAAAACTGGCAAGAGGAGAGCGCATGCGTGAGGCTTAACACCTATCTTTGCAGACCGGAAAAAGAAAAGGAATTTCACTACACAGATAGCCATCTCTTCAACACAAACTATCTCTGGTCCCTCACAAGCGGTAGCTACTGTTTGCAGCCCAAGGACGTTGTCCTTGTTAAAGTTTAACTCAAGCCGTCACATTATATCTTCATATTCTCCTTCAGCCGGCAGCATCTCCAGGAGCTGGAGGAGTACGGAGGTAAGAGCCGTGTCTTTACTAGCATCTTTGTGTTAGCTTAAATGCTGAGCTGTGGAGAAACAGAAAGAAGGCTCTCCTGTCAAAGCGAGGATAGTACACTTGGACACTGGTTAACAGTTGTAACACGAGCATTACTGTTCTCATATTTTAAACTTAGGAAGTCGCTTTTTCTTATTAATGTCGCGTTAGCCAGCTAACGAAAAGTAAAGAGCACGAGAAGAAGCGCGAGCCTCTGCGTCAGCACTGATTAAATGTGAAGAACGAGGAGTCTGATTCGTCAGGTCACACTATAAATCATCTTCTTCATTTTATAACGTAACAGAACTCTAAAAAACACCAGGATGTCCTCGGTTAACTCCGTGTGTCTGTGACAAAGTGAGAATATCGAAACAGGTCAATTAACAGTACAAAAAAACTGTCTGTTGTATCATCATCACGGCAGGTCAGCTGCTTTATTTCACACAGATACACACTTTCTTCAACATGGAAATGACACGATTGCATTTCACAGATAACACATATTTACAGCTGTAATGATTAATCCATTAGTTAAAAAAAAAAATCAAAATTCATTGATTCCAGCTTTTTAAATGTGGACTTTTTCTGGTTTCTTCACTCCTTTATGAATCTTTGGGTTGCGGACTGGGCTTTGGGAAACACTGATCGAGATTTTTCACCGTTTTCTGACATTTTATAAACCAAACAACTAATCGATTAGTCAAGAAAATCATCAAGAGAAGCCTTACTTTCATACCTTCAAAGAAAAATATAGCTGTTAAAAAACACATACATACATACATGCACATGTATGTGTATGCTAAAATTTTGTATTGACTTAAAGCTTTTTCAGTCACAGGAGATAAGCTTACTGTAAGTTCACTATGAAGTCATACATAGACTCTATATCTCCCTGCTGTGTCCGACTGACCGACTGTTTTCTATTACATATACAGTATAAAACAAGCTACATTTCCATGTATTTGCATATATATTATTGGTTCCATAGATGACGAAACACGAAAGCATTTGATTGCAGGACTGACACTTCTGCTATGAAACCTGTCACGCTCTGACTGGAAGGCGGAAGGAGCCTTCACGCCAGTTGATTTTGTCCAGCAAACTTTGTCCCAACAATAGATCACATGTAATACAACCCACTTTGTTGCATAAACTGGCCAAAGACCAAATATTTGCTAAAAATCTGATAAGTCTCAGCACAAAAATACACAAACACAAAGGCCTGGTTGGTTATCTTTCGCTCCGGCTCTTATCTTAAAGTAGTGAACCAGTAGGCAGAAGAGCTAGCGTTGGAATAATATCTATCCTGTCTTCTCTTGCCAACTGAACAGAAAGAGGAAGTGCAGACAGTTGGAGCGGTTAAAGGAATGAAGGTGTACCATTCAGAACAATGACGGAGACGTAAAAGCAGGAGAGTTAAGCAACACCGGAGAGACGTATCCACTCAGCACGATGAGCCCTCCTGCCTCTGTTATGGAGCAAGAAGAAGCTGCAGCTCGGGAGGACGCAGGCGTGCAGCCGATGTACAGGATAGAGCGTCCGGTCTATGATGAAGCCTTCATCCGCTCACAGCTTCTCCACCGCAAAGAAAACTCTACCACCCTCCGACAGAGGCTGGCAAACCAGTTCCGGTAAGTTTAGGCTGAGGAATTTACCTCTGGATATGTCCTGCTGAAGTGCTGTTGAGCAAATCATGGAATACCTGTTGCTATATCCATTCAACACACAAAGGAAATATTCCCACTGGGCTCAATTGCCTATGAAGTGAAAATGCCTGTAGCTTTTTCCTGGAGCAAAAATATCATCATATTCAAACATCCTGTTTCATCTGATTAACAGCCCGAAGATATTTAACTGACATAAAACAGAAGCCTTTCATTTGAGAAGAATCAGATATTGACATAGTGGATGCATTGTTGATTCATTTACAGTTGACTGATGAATATATTTTATTTAACTGATCGTACAGCACCATCAAAAAGTTTTTGCTAAATTCCCCACTTATTCAAAATGCTTGTCTTCGTGCCTCCAGCCTGTTCACGTGAAGGGAGTCCAGCTCTGTCACAGGCCAGCCTGATGCTATATGATTAATGAAATGAATGAGCAACAACGTGAGTGACTGTCCCACCTGTTCTGTATGAACATAAGGCCACAGTTTGTGGATGGAGAGGAGCATGATGGAGCATGTGGCGGCCATTCACTTTATGTCAAGTTTAATTCCTTGGTCAGTTTAACCCTCACATCTCCCTCATGGTGAGATTTAAGAAGTATATCTTGTCAGTGTTTACCCATAAAGATGCACTGACTTCATAGCTGCACACATGACTAGGAGTCAAGAGTGTGAAGCAAAAATATTTTCCTTTATTCAGGAAGAGGAACCTCTTGTGTCATACTGAATCTGACCTTTTGGTGGAGCAGGAACTAAAGCTGAAAAACAATACGAATTCCAGACTTTGTGTAATTGAAAAGATGCTTTTTTCTGATGGGGTTGAACTATTATTTTTTTGATGACAAACTGATAAATGAATCCACTTGTCTCCTTTCAAAGGTGCTCCTCAGAGAAGGCCAAGGCGGCAGCTTTGAGCTTCCTACCGATTCTGACATGGCTGCCCTCCTATCCAGTCAAGCAGTACCTGTTTGCGGATGTGGTCTCAGGTCTCAGCACAGGAGTTGTGCAGCTCCCTCAAGGTCAGTGCCCTGCAGTTACATCACTTACTTCAGAACATCAAACGAGGGAAGTTCATCTTTCCACCTGCAGACTTGAAGAATCTATGGCAGAGACCAGGAAGGATTGTGGGAAACAAAACAAACATCTTATTAAGTCACTTTATTTCTCAGCCATCTGTATGTCTGAAGGCCTAACAAACATTACCTTTACAGATTGATGAAGATAGCAACAAGCTTGTACAGTAGCGTGAGCCAAGTTTGGAAAGGCTAGTCATCTGGAATGACATAAGGGTTAAGTGTGCGAAGGGCCAGCTTCCAGCTCCCGAGGGGCTGCGTTCAGCTTCACACTGTCTCTGTTTTGGTGTCTCTGCAGCTCTGAAGTTGTGATGCAATCACTTGGCTTCTGGGACTGTTGAGCTTACTTCCCTCTGTCCCTCTCCTCTACTCCACAGGACTCGCCTATGCTATGCTGGCTGCTGTGCCTCCAGTTTATGGCCTCTACTCCTCATTCTACCCGGTCCTGCTCTACACCTTCTTTGGCACGTCCAGACACATATCCGTAGGTGAGAAATGAACTTAAAGCTTCGTGTGGAGGTCATAAATCTCCTCCTATAAACTGTGCTTGGTGCCTGTGTGGAGATTCAGTAGACACCTGTTACCGTATGTCCCTGTGTGTATTGTTCTGGATGTGCTATCAAGAAGTAATCAGCCAATGGCCTTTTCATGCAGCCTGGTTGCTCCTCACACTCATTTAGCTGAACACTGTGATCAACTAAAACTACCAAGCGTCTCCGTCCTGCTCACACCCACAGCGGCCACAGTGCTGCTCTGGGTACCGACTCAGTGAACTATGTGAACTTTCACAATCTACAGGCTGGTCCAGATTATGAGATGAAAGATGAAAGTTTTCTCTGAGATGCCTCGAGGAGGAAATGTTTTCAGTCAGATGTGATAATCGTGTCCTCAGCTGACATCAGTGGCAGGGTTGTGAAATTTCAGTGTCCCACCCCAAACGTCTCACCCATCTGACTGCTTTCTTTCCCAGAAAGGGTGCCAAGTTATCTCGAATGTCAGCTCTAAGGTATGACTCCTTCAGACAAATGGGCACCATAAACTAAACTTGCTCAACCTTTTGAAACAAAGGATCTGATCTCAAGTGAACAGCAGGAAGCAGTTGGCTTCACCATATAACAGCCTCTGCCACAAATCTTGCCTGATAGCAGGTTGCAGTGGAAATGATGGTTCCTTAACTTCTGGCAGAGAGTGAGGGGGAAGAACTTGGCTGCTGTTAAAGGTGGCCTTTTCACTCCATGGAATACACATACACACTCGTGTGCTGTGCGGCACCTCGCCTGGACATACAGGAAGTGATAGTAAGATGAATTACATTTATGATTCAGACATGATGATGATGACAGAGGACTGCTGTGTTTGTTTTGGTGTTACTCTGCTGTGTTGTCCTGCAGTGAGTGCCAATGCTGATCAGAAAGTGAGCAGACATTTTTCCTGATGTTCCAATGCAAAGCAAAGCTCTGTATAGCTTTGAATTTAAGTATAAATCCCCACAGTCTAGCTGTACTTTCTTGTGGCTGTGTGTTAAGCACTAGTGGGAGAAAAAAACTGATGTCAGTATGACGTCGTCATTTCTTCACACCTTCAACCTTTGGCACAGTATTTTAAGTAAATTTATTCTCGTGGCGTTTTAGTACCATTCTCATGCTGTTACGTTTGTTAATGTTCATCCTGGTGTAAATTTATGGTGCTCTTTAAGGCTCAGTGGCCTTTTCATACAGCCAGGCTGCTTTCCATATACAGAGCAGGATGATGAGCTCAAATTATTTATTCATTTATCATAATGTTTACTTGTATAGGGACAAGGGTGTAGCATTGAGCGATGCCACACGTCACATCATTTATAGCCTTATAACTAATTCAGGGCTCAACAACAATACACAGGAGTCAGTAGAAAACACAAACTGAACTATGAATACAGATATTAAGAACACAAAACTCAGACAGGACAAGACTGTACAAGAAACATCACATCAATCATTTCTGCATAACTGATCTCTCTTCAAAAATGGTTTTGGTTCGAGTTTAAAGTCCCAGTTGGGGTCCAGTTTGAGTTCTGCCAGTAAGCAGTTCCCCATGGTGATCCCTCGAACAGAAAAAGCTGTTTGTCGCCTTACAATTCCTGTTGGATGCTCCACACGTTACTGAGCCTGAAAGTGTGCGTGGAGCCACAAGGTCACCACCCGAGGAGCCTGAGAATACAGGCGTTTATAGATGAGTTTAAAATGAGCTAATTTGAAAAGATGATCAAAACTTCATATATTAAAATTTTTTTAAGAATGTGGCAATGATGTGATCTTATCAGCTTCCTGTCCAAAAGGTTTATTGCTCAATTGTGTATCATTATAAGAGGCTTGGTTGTCGTAAATGCTACCTGTGACCAAGAGGTTGTGCAATAACTCAAGTGTGAAAAGATGAGAAGCTTTGTTCAGGTTGCAGGCTAATCAGATTTGCTTCTTAAATCACATCTCTGAGACAGACTGTCTGCACTGTTATTTGCAAGTGATCAGATTAGATTTTTTTGTCCAGACATTAGCAACCTGTCTGCGTGGGTTGCTGTGGTAACAACACAGGCATCAGTAACTGTGGACACTGGTGACGGGGAGCATGAGAAATGGCGACCCTTCATCTCCATCTGAACAGTTGTGCTGGGTTGTGCAGAGGTGGATTCTGCTCAGCTGCTGCACTGCTGTCACTCTGGATTTGACATCATTGGATGTTCTGTTGCGATCGACGCAAAAGACATTTTCCAACCTGATTTGAGCCGCCTGAGTCCGGACTGAGACTACGCAGCTCTACATATCTGATAATGATAATGATATAAAGAAGTTCCACACTGGTCCAGATTGATTGAGGTGTTTTCATGTGATCTCTGCAGCTACTATTGACATGAGCGGTGGGATTGTGAAACTTTAGTGACCCCGCTCCCCACCTCTCACCCACCCATCTATTTCCATTCCATGAAAGGCCTCCAAGACATCTCAAATGTCAGGTCTAACCTTTAACTCCGTCTGACAAACGGGTAGGATAAACCAAACCCGCTCAACATTTTGAAACAAAAGACCTGATCCCAGTGGAACAACGAGACACAGCTGGATTCGCTGTAAAACGGCCTGTGCCTAAACTTTAGCCTCATAACAGGAACAGGTAGCTGTGGAAATGATGATCCCGTAATGTCTGGCAGAGAGCCAGAGGGAAGAACTTGGCTGCTGCTCAGGTGCTGGACTAGATGGCCTTTTCACTCAAGGGATACTGCACATGATCGGGTGCAGGCACACACTGACACACACAGTTCAGGTGCACGATTCCATAGCTGCAATGAACATCATAACACTGCACAGAACCAAGCCTGGAAAGATGAAGCGCTCATATTTCAGCCATAATAAAGTCTGACAGACGACTGTTAAACATGCTGTTCTGTGTGTGTGTGTGTGTGTGTGTGTGTGTGTGTGTGTGTGTGTGTGTGTGTGTGATCTGCAGGCACCTTTGCAGTGATAAGTCTGATGATTGGGGGTGTTGCAGTGAGGGAGGCCCCGGACTCCATGTTTTACGTCCAGCCTGCCAACGGATCCAACATGTCTGCCGTCCTGGACGTGGCGGCTCGTGATGCCAGGCGGGTGCAGGTGGCCGTTGTGCTCACGACCCTGGTGGGAATCATCCAGGTCAGCCTTGAAAAACAACCAGCACACTCAGCCAGGTGTAACTGCCTCCAGCCCCCACAGAGCGTCTGTTATTTGGTTAAAATACACAGTAAAGTGATACCGCTCTCTGAAATCTTCTCACGCTCAAAAATCACTGTTTACCCAAAGGATGTCTGAATCCCTGTTGACGTATCCACACATTGAATGACTGTTTTCGTTTGAAACAAAACTGTGTAGCTTGTTCTTATCGCCTTTCCTCTTTCTGATGTCATGCTTTCTTCGTTCCTTTTTCCTATCTTTCAGTTTGTCTTAGGTCTTCTCAGGTTTGGCTTTGTGGCGATCTACCTCACAGAGCCCTTGGTGAGAGGCTTCACCACGGCAGCGTCCGTGCACGTCGTCGTCTCTCAGCTAAAGTACCTGCTGGGGGTGAAAACACAGCGCTTCAGTGGGCCCCTCTCTGCAGTTTATGTGAGTTTTAATAGCTTCTGGAGGGTTAGGAGGGAGTTAGGAGAAATAGCTTTTTGCTGCATTTTCTAGGTCTGGTTGTATTGCACATGTGCAAAAAATCCATTACTTCAATGCATCACAAATGGTCACACTGTCCCGCTTCTCTTACCCCAGAGCGTCAAGGCGGTACTCAGTGACATCACCAGCACCAATGTCACCACTCTAATCCTGGGCCTGGTTTGTCTCGTCTTCCTGTACGTGGTCAAAGACCTCAATGAGCGCTTCAAAAAGAAACTGCCCATCCCCATTCCTGGAGAAATCATTGTGGTCATTGTGTCGACCGGCGTCTCGTATGGCCTGTCCTTATCAGACGACTACAAGGTGGATGTGGTTGGGGAGATACCAGCAGGGTAGGTTGTTACCTATCTGGAACGTTGCAGAATCCAGTCAGTGGATTTTACAGCTGGGAGATCTGAAATATATCATGGATCATGTGTTTCATCTTCCTTAGGTTCATGTGTAGTTTTCAGCTCTTCTTTAAAAAGTGTTACCTTATGTGTTCTCAGGCTTCTCCCTCCTGCCGCCCCAGAGTTCTCCCTGTTGCCCAGCTTGGTCACAGACTCCTTTGCTGTAGCAATTGTCGGATTCTCAATGGGCATCTCACTGGCTAAGATCTTTGCCCTGAAGCACGGTTACAGCGTGGACGGCAACCAGGTGAGTCTGACATGTGAGGAGCTACAGATCCCAGAACAGTGAGCTCTATCATGGGCCATGCATGCTAACCTGACAAATGCATTTACACATGCTTAAGTAACCACGTTAGGGTTTCTAACCTGCTTTTTATATGTGAGCACATGCAAGACAAAGACTTCAGATAAAAATATTGTTGACACAAGAGAGTGGTGGGATGAACAACGGTCAAAGTCTAAATATATCCGTTTCCAGTGCTGCAAATTATTTGTAATATTGAAACACAATTGTGCTGTGAGGAAAAGCTGTTCTCTGATAAATCCTTGAACAGGTATTTCACACTCACCTCTGCACTGGCTGGAACCGCTTCTCTTTGGAAAGGCATCTGATGTCAGATGTTAGAGATGATGATGATAATGATGATGATGATGATGATGATGATGATGATGATGATGCTACTCACAGCTATTTTTTCAAGTTTGGGTCCGTCAGTCTTGAGCAGGACCGAGTCTTTGCAAGAGTCAGTTTTGTTGAGTCGAGTGTTGTTTTGCAGCTTAATGGTTTTGTGTTGTAGGTTGTCAGGTGGTTCCACATTAAGCAGCATAGCAAATATTTTCTGTTCCCAAAGTCATGAAACCTCTCATGAAACGTGTGAAGGAGTTTTCACACTCATCAGCATATTCGGTGTAAGGCTATATAAAACAGTGAATATCCCCATGATGACAAGGCCTTAGTTCACTCAATGTGCCATATGTCAGCGGTCCCCTAGCCTTTTTGTCTCACGTAAAGCAATATTTTGACAGACCAGCATAGAAACAAATAAAAACAAATAATTAAAAATACGACTCACCATTACGCTGAATGTAGTTGTTGTAATTAGTGGGAGCCCTGCGCTTGTTTCTCTTCAACGAGACGGCTTCATTGCCTCATTTGTCACCACATATTATGCAGAGCGGGCTTGGTGTGTGAGAATCACCTGAAGCAACGAACTCGTATTTTAGTAGGACTGCTGATATTGTCTCTTAAACGCAGCTTTCTTTTTCTTGAAGTTGTAGGCTCTTCTTCTTCTGTCTCATCATCTGGCCTTTTCCTCTTTCAGAAGAAGCTCTCCAAAGACTTTTGTTTTTTACTAATTTTTGCTAGCTTGTGGCTTACTTTTTTATTACCGTATCATGTGACCGAGATGAGTGGTTTGACATGTGTACAGAGGCACAGGCAGATGCACCTGATTTTCAAAATAAAACTTCTTTCAGACTCTGATGGTCAATAAAATAGTTTTTGTTCAGTCTCTCTGTGCGGCCTGACGCCAATTAGGTATGAATAATCACATCTGTCACACTGGGCTGTCTGGAAAAGTAAATTGACGCATATGTGCTTGATGTTGTAATTGATCTTCCCTGGAGCTCAGTGTAGTTTACTCTGTCAACATCTGAGAACAAACGTCTGTGTTCCAGGAGCTGATCGCCCTTGGTCTGTGTAATTTCATCAGCTCTTTCTTCCAAACCTTCGCCATCACTTGCTCCATGTCTAGGAGCCTGGTGCAGGAGAGCACCGGTGGAAAAACGCAGGTATAACACACACACTGCATTTGCTCGCTTGACTAAGTTGCTGTTGTAAAACCATGATCAGAATGAGAGACGACGTTGACGCAGTTCTTACTGTATTTGCATTCAGATCGCAGGGCTGCTGGCATCTCTCGTGGTGCTGCTGGTGGTGGTGGCCATCGGTTTCATCTTCCAGCCGCTCCCTCAGGTGGGTGAAGCTGTGGAGCTGATGACGCAGAGCTTCCCGTGTGGCAGCTTGGCGTCACAGGCGGAGCTGCAGACGCTCTTATTTTCTGCTCAGTCTTTTGAGCAAACAGTGGCTGACAGCTCCACTGATACAATGTTGTAGTCACAAAAAGAGAGTTGATGAGTTAATGCTTTGCGTTTTACCTCATGAGGTCCAAAGACTGCCAAGAGTCTCTCTCTCTGTCTAGTTTTATTCTCATGTTGTGCTTTCCTCTGTTCTGTGTCGCAGACTGCGCTGGCTGCCATCATCATGGTGAACCTGTTGGGGATGTTCAAACAGTTCAGAGACATTCCTAGTCTGTGGAGGACCAGCAAGATCGAACTGGTCAGTCTGTCAAGTCAAAAGAGACATCAGAAATGTATTCAGTGTTCAGTCCCCAGGCAGCAGCCCACTGAAAACCTGGAGAAGCTACACCAGGGTCCTGTTCTGCACTTTTTTTGTTCACTGTGGGTCTGAGCTCAGGAGCACCAAATCTAATCTAATCGGTGTCTGGTTTGACGTCATTGGAAAGTTTGAGGGATGCAAAGCTGTACTTTTAAGTTGCTTAATATATGGTTTTGAAATAACAATAGCTCATCGTCAGATCCAGTGTCATTCCTCTCCTCTGTTTCATGAGAGATGACGACAGAGATGACTGGCAGCCTCTGACAGTGACTAAAGTGTCACTCATCAGAGGCTGTTTGTTTTGTCACAGTGTGACAAAATAAAAACCCCTCCCTGTTCTTTCCCTCTCAGATGAGGAAATGAGGATGTAGCTGTTAGTATTTGACCTCTGCTGTAGTACTTCACGTTGCTGTATTTCTGTTTCTTCCCTCTTCTCTCTCAGGCCATCTGGCTGGTAGCCTTCGTAGCATCTGTGCTGCTGGGCCTGGATTATGGCCTCCTGGTGGCCATTGCATTCGCTATACTAACAGTCATCTACAGAACACAGAGGTGCTGATAATGGGCAGTTGCTTGTCTGTTTATTTCTTTGTTCTTATCACAGCAGTATTCACTATATTCACTGTATAAACATGATGCCACATATCATAGCATGTAATGTTTGTATGAACAGGATGGATGTTGCTACAGGCCTGCTAGCAGGACAAGTGTTTCTGACCTTTCTCCTTGTCTTTCAGCCCTAAAAGTGCCGTCCTGGGCCATGTGTCCGGCACAGGGCTGTACTGTGATGTGGATGAGTATGAAGAGGTGGGTCTGTCAGAAGAGAAAACAGTAGTGTGAACCCAGGCTAGCAGTGTCACACTGAGCCTGCTGGTCTGAACTCTGAACATCTGCGATTGGTGTTTTTGTTCCCAGGCGGCTGAATATGAGGGGATTAAGATTTTCCACTCCAACACTTCAATCTACTTTGCTAACAGTGACCTGTATGTGAACGCCCTCAAAGAGAAGGTAATCTTGGCCTGAATGTGTGAGTGTGTGTGCAGGTTTATGAAGTGCTGTACAGAATGTTATTTATGGAAGAGAGAGCTATTACAACTGACCACTACTCCAGAAAAGTTTGGATGCTGCATGAAATGCTACTGGAAACAGAATGAAGCTTCTTTTTGACCGACATCCATCAGAACGCAGCACAAAAACAAAATATCTCATGCTCAAACTGATGAACTTTGTTGTTTTTGTGCACTCATTTTGAATTTGCCGCCTGCAATGTGTTCCAAAAAAGTTGAGACAGGGTCATGTTTACCGCTGTGTCACCTCACCTTTTCTTTAAACAGCTCTCAGTTGTAGGACAGGCCAGTCTGGTACCTGCACTCTTTTACTATGAAGCCACACTGTTGTAACACATGCAGAATGTGTCTTAGCTCAATTAAAATGTTGACTGCTGAAAGGCAGATTGAACCAGGAAACATGCTATATAACTATCTCTTATCTAACAAAGCACTGACTGACTGAATGTGGTGTAAAAACAAGAAGTCCAGAAATATGTTTAATAAGATTTAGTGAATTTGTCCTATTTAAAGGAATAGTTTGACATTTTAGGAAATACTGACAAATGCCTGAAGGAGTTTTGCTTTCTTGCCAAGAGTTAAAAAATCTCATGTCTGTATAGTAAATATGAAGCTCAGGCTTCCGTGGGTGCTTTTTGCTAAGCTAAGCTAACCTGCTGCTGGAATGAGCATCATAGTCGGCAGACATTAGAGTGATATTAATTTTATCTTCTCATCAGTATGGGTGTTAACAAAGAAATTTTGTCACATCCACATACGGTGCTAAATTGCAGATTATTAGTGGTGATCTTAAAAAAATTAGCCTCAAAAGACTGATAGTGACTAAGAGGAACATCAGGTGGTTCTACATTTAACAGCATAGCAAACATGTTCAGTTCCTTGAACGTGGTAATGTCCACCATCACACAGACACTTGCTATCACTGAGTTTCCACGTCAGCTTTTCCTCCATCTCTGAATTATTCCAGACAAACAGCTCTGCAGCAGCAACAAGACTCTCCTTCACAAATTCTCCTTCTGAATGAGGTTTCAGCCTCTCGGCTATGAGCTCACTCATCACAAAACTGCCTGCAGAATTCCGTCTCTGTCAGAATGTGGTCTTATGAAAGCTGCTTGTTGAACACCCAAACTCCATCGCAGAGCGCTAACTTTATCCAACTGCACTCGTCCTTGAAGCTCACCCAGTTTAGCTTCTTTGTAGCTGTAATGACACATTAGCATTCTTCATCACTGTGAGTGCGTCCCCACAAACTGACAGAAACACTGATTCGTCTTTTACTTCAACAACAAAAATAATAATTATTTGTCTATTTCTCTGGGAAACCAGCAAACCATGCCAGGGAATTAAGGAGTCTTTGGCTTTTGCTTTTTTAAGTTTGGAACCATATAAGCATGGGCAAACGAAGTGCCTACTGGAAGAGGGCTGCTAAAAAGGTCATTACGAACTGTTTCACTGATGTGTCTGCTAATATTGATAATGCATTCACAGACTGGAGTAAACCCGGCGCATTTACAAGCTGCCCGGAAAGCCCGAATGAAACAGAAGGAGAAGGCAAATGGCAACCAGAACTCTGAGCTGAAGATCTGTGCCAGGGTGAGTCGGGTGGTAGCTAGCTGCCTGTGTACACAGTCTGCTGTGTTGACAGTGTAAATATGCAGCATGCTGCTACATGTCACTTAGGGCTTGTGTAAATCCAGGAGGGATTGAAATACTTGTTTCCCGGGCTCATGTACATTAGCAGGGTGTGACTGATCCCTCAGGGGGTTCTATTGGATGATGGTTCCCAGGCTTCCGTTCATTCATTTTCTCCAATCCATGAACACAATATTCATTTAAATTAAATAAATAAATATTCATTTATTTGTAACGGTGAAATGAAAAAAGGCATTTTCATCATTGTCATTAGACGGGCATATGCAAAGCTTACACATGTACATGTAACTGTAGAATTTGCCCTTTTCTGACTCTTGCTATCTGCAGTGGTCACACCAGAACATATAGAAAGATGCCAACCTGACATGCTCTGTGGCTTGTTGAATTCCCATCGTAAACAATGTGCTTCTTCGCTGGGTTCCAGTATAAGGAGCAGAGAGTGACCCATGAGGTTTTGTCCCAGAAACACATGACGGAGGAGCAGAGGAACGGCCAGCTGGAGGACAGACACAGCGAGTCAGACTTGGAGGAAGCAATCTTCCTCGAACCTCTCAGCACTGTCCACTCTATCATCCTGGACTGGACGTCTGCCAGCTTCATCGACTCTGTGGGGGCCAAAGCCATCAAACAGGTGCTTCCCTTTTTTCAGTGGAGGATATTATCGGTATCAGGTTCACTATGACAACGAGTATAGGTGCAAATGCTTGTTTCATTCCTGTGCTGTCAGTGTCAGTTCAGGGATGCTTGTGTGTTGCATCCTGGTGTTCAGGATTTGACCTCAGTGAGTAAGTTGCCATCTGTCTCTGCAGGTTATTAAGGAATATGAAGCTGTGGACATTCAAGTGGTCATAGCCAGCTGCAACAGTAAGTAATCATGATGACTTCTCTCTGGATTTGTTTATAGCATTACTGCAGGGCTAACCTGATGGGAAGTAGCCCATGGAAACCGTTTGGAAAAGGGCAGGCACTTTCAAAAAGCACTTGACATGTGATTGGATCAGCCGTCTTATCTACCAAACTTCAGCCAATCAAATCAATAAACTATATGATGTAGTGGGATATAACTCATGCTATAGCAGCATCTATGCTAACCTCTTTAGGAGCCACAAACACCTCTCTGGAGTGGAATCAGAATGTATTGCAGGGCTGTTGGATTAGACTGTATTTGTTGTAGCTACATGGAGTTATTCAACAGGTGTGTAAGCTTCAATTGATTGTAATTGTATTTTCTTTAGGATTTGGTTTGTTGTGTAATGGCTAATTTATTCATTTGTATTGCATCTTATCAACCTTTCCTTATGACGCAGTTAACCGTCTTTTTAGAGATAATCAAAGCCCCGTCTGTTCTCCACGGCAGTTTTATACTATTTTACATGCTTTGTATTAAAAGTAGTATGGAGCACGTTGGTCAAGCTACTGGGCTGTGATCAGGTTCCTTAATGGTACAGTAAAGACTGATCTTGTGTCTCTGCCTCTGTCTACAAGGAAACCTACTGTCTGAGCTGGACACATTACAGTTTTTCACTGGGATCGTGACTCCAGACATGGTGTTCCCCACCGTCCACGATGCTGTGCTGCACTGTCAACACTCAAAGTCCTGCCCGCCATCCGCTCCAACCAATGACAGGACCTGACGCAATGACGCCTGCAACTGAGGACAAATCGCAGCAGCAAGATCCTGACCTGGACGGCAGATATGGGAGGTTCTGCCCCCCGACTGTAGGAGTGATGAACTTTGTCTCTACTGATGATGGAGCGTCACTGTAGAGATGATCTGAGCAGTCATTCATATTGAATAGTGTTTGTAGTCCAGGTGGATGTTTTTCTCTCTGCAGAGTCTGACACCCTTGTTAACTCAAAAGTGCCCAGAGCAGTGAGACTCATGGCAGTTTTATGAAGCTTTTATCCAATCAGAAATTCAGGATTTCCAACTGACATTCCCACAGCCTTATTCCTCTGCATCCTCTCGCTCTCGAGTGGATCGTCTCGAGTTGCACTTTGAAAGTATTTTTATATTTCTGTTGAAGGTCTCACTACACTGCTGGGAGAAGTACATTTTAAACTGCTGTTGGTCCGAACGACCTCGTTAAGTTTCTGTAAGACTTCACAAACGTCTGTGAAACTGACTAGAAGCTGCCCGTCACTGTCATGCTGTATCAAAGGTTTATGGTTACTGAGAAGTTGTGTATTCATGGATTTGAGTGTATTTTCTGCTGGATTTCTGTGTGATTGTGTATTTATGGTCAATCTGCAGTGTCATAATTGTTGTTACAGTACACTTGTACTTCTGTCTACTGCTGGGTCAGAGTGCAACGTAATATTGTACATGCTATCAGTGCACATTTTAGAATAAGAAGTATTCTATTTTTAAAGCTTGAGTTGTGCTGTCGTTATATAACACAGGAGGCCTTTAAAGTTACCATGTGGTTATTTACAATTTAACAAAACTGAGACTCAACTCTGGAATAAACTTTTATTTTAAGTGAACACGAATGACAACAAAAGGACAATATTTTTTGACTCAGCTCTCCGTTTCTCCAGGCAATAAAAAGCCAAAGTGGAAACACACACACACACACACACTTCTCAGTTGTAAGTCATGTATCTGGGGGTGGCGCTGAACTTGGCGTAGGACTTGATGACCTTGTTCACGGCCTCCAGGAAGTCTTTCTCTGTGGCGATCTTCCTGCGAGCTCTGATGGCGAACATGCCGGCCTCTGTGCACACGCTGCGGATCTCGGCGCCTGGCAGGAAACACATCAAATTCTGCTCACACAACGTTTTTCAGGACCAACAGGAAATACTGTGCAGAAGTTTAGTCATTCGTGTAGCACTAGAATTCAGATTTCCCCTGACTCGTCATCTCTGTCCTGTGAAAACCGTACAGCACCAAAACATCAACTTTTCATGACTTCATAAAAACTGTTTTCAGCTTTGTGGCAACATATAATTCACTGGGAATTTCAAAGGTTTTATTGAGCTTAAGAAGAATGATGATCCTGTAAACACACAAGGAACATTTAATCCTTTTGCTTTATCTGAAAAATTCCAAAATCACTACATTTGGAGATCCGTGGTTTTGACTGGACAGTGAAAAAAAATGGTGTTTCAGTGCACTCTTGTGGCCAAACGTCAGTACTACACTTAACTTTTGACTGGTTTAACTAGAAGCTTAATCAGTGTTACAGTGAACCTGGAACCATCATTTCAGAACAGGAAGGAGGGAAATCTAATGTCAAACAAAGCAAAAGAAAAAAAAGAGGAAGACACGAGAGGGAAATCACAGACAGAATGTGGGCTGGGCAAATGCGCAGGCTGAATGCTGCTGTGTCTGTCTTACCAGTGCTGTTGGGACAGAGGCGAGCCAGCAGTTCAAAGCGAATGTCTCTCTCCACACTCATAGAGCGGGCATGAATCTTAAAGATGTGTGTGCGACCCTGAAACACAAAAACTGGGGTGAGGTTATGGGTCCATAAAAGAACAGCCGGGAGGAGAACAGTCCAATTTCATGACTAATGATGCTGTTGATTTACAAGAATATGTCTTCGTGTCTTGCGAGCTCTTAACCCACCTCCAGGTCAGGCAGGCTGAACTCGATCTTCCTGTCCAGACGTCCAGGTCTCATCAGGGCCGGGTCCAGGGTGTCTGGTCTGTTGGTGGCCATCAGGACTTTGATGTTGCCTCGAGGGTCGAAGCCGTCCAGCTGGTTGATGAGCTCCAGCATAGTCCTCTGGACCTCGTTGTCTCCACCAGCACCGTCATCAAAACGAGCACCTGGCAGGAAAAACAAACAGTAAGTTTCCACGTTAATGCCTAAGTGTTACGTGGTGATATTTATTTTCTTAGTAAAAAAATAATAATAACATTTAGTAGTTCACAATACATTTTTATGGGTAATCTTAACCATTTTTAATTTTAAGATTACTGATGACGAATAATGTTCCCCTGATGTGATCATGGGCATACTAGAGTAACAATACTGTGAATAAAAACACAAAAAAAAACACACAGTAGAGCGAGCTTTACCTCCAATCGCATCGATTTCATCAAAGAAGATCAGGCAAGCCTTCTTAGTCCTGGCCATTTCAAACAGTTCACGCACCATCCTGGCCCCCTGCAAAAGGATGTTTCCATTCATCAGGACTTTAAACAGCTGCTACTCTTTGCCTGGCCTGTTTCTCCACCTCTTCTCACACTCACCTCTCCCACATACTTCTGCACCAGCTCGGAGCCGATGACTCTGATGAAGCAGGCGTCGGTTCTGTTCGCCACAGCGCGGGCGCACAGGGTCTTTCCAGTGCCCGGTGGCCCAAACAGCAGCACACCTTTTGGAGGCTCTATGCCCAGATTAACAAACCTCTCCGGCTGGTGAGCAGAGGACAGGGACGAACAGAAGGATCATTCAGGATGGATGCATCTATGTCTCTTTCACATGGCAGACAGAAGCTTTTTTAATTCATTCCTGTTAACTGTACTAGATGGAAACTTAACCTACAACATGATTATTTACAGAGCACGAGTGTGACGCCAGGTCTGTCACTTAAAATTAAAATTGCTCCAAACTGGTGAATGGACATCTGGCCTCAGTAAATGCTGCTCATTTGTGGACACTCACATGGAGCAGGGGGGTCTCGACCACTTCTCTCAGCTTCTCAATCTGTTCCTTACATCCACCAACGTCACTGTAGGTCACATCAGGCTTCTCCTCCACCTACAGCACGAGAACAAAGAGTTGGTGCTGCAGCTTATTGTGAAACTCGCATGAGGAAAACAACATAGATAATCGAGAGGCACACGTTGAATGTCTCAACACACAGATTTCTTGACGACAGTGTTGTTCTCATAACTAGGCGGATTCACACCTGCATCATGGTGACAGTAGGGTCAATCTTAGGAGGCAGAGGAATGTGGATCTGATACTTGTTTCGGTCCACACTGGAAGAACAGAGGAGACATTAAATTCAGCAGATTATTTCACTGGACATTTGACATAAATGTGACTTTGAAATGACATTTGAGACTTTTAAATAATACATCCGCCTCACCCGACTCTCATGCCCTCCTCGATGTCAGTCGGGGCCACCTGGTCGCTTAGGTCCACCACAAACTTGGCAAACTGTTTGACGTTGATAATGTATTTGGGGTCCTCGGAGTCTGCATTGATGATCTTTGTGCATCTGTTTCAGTAATACACAGAAAAAATAAACATGGGACTACAAAATGGAAATACTGTTCAAATCCAAACATGAAAGCAAAGATGTCTCTTGTACTGGCAGGAAAGATGGTAAACATTGTTTACAGGCCATCGTGGCAGATTACTGAAGATCTGTGAGGCAGAATAACTTTTATTCCATCATTCTGACCCAAGTTTTCACATTAATGCAGAAGGAAAATGCATAAAAATCTTATTATCTTAATCTCTGCTGCAAAAATATACTTAACAGACTCAAAAACACAGATTTCTTCTAACTATCGGTCTGCTAGCTTTACCTTGCTACCTGCAGCGGCTGTTCGCTCTGCAGAGTCTGTTTGTCAGCTGCCAGATCCCAGAGAGCTGGTGGAGCCAGGCCGGTGTCTGACTCCTTAATGCCTGCCAAAGCCAAAAAACACAAGCCAGCATCCAGTCAGAACACCTGAAGCCAGTGGTTTCCTGAGAACATCACTGACTGTAAGCGTATGTGTGGTTTTATCGCCCACCTGTCAGCTCATTGATCTTTTTGAGCAGCTGCTGGATGTCATCTTCCACTTGTTTGATCTGTCTGGAGTAGGTGCTTTGACCCTGATGATGAGCAGCAAGGACCACGTTAGAACAACTTTAAATGAATAATCATTCAAACATGACAATTTCATGGATAGATCTAAACGGGTGCAAGCTTTGATGTGGCCAGACTTACATATGTCTTCAGCAGGGCGATGTCCCCTTCATCCAAAGCTGTGAGGATGAGACAGGGTCAATGAGACAGCGTCAGCGGGCCGCTAGCATTGTTGACCAACTGCTCGATGTAGTTTATTTCATCATGGCTACACGTTATAGCAGCTGCTTTCACTGCACACATCTTAAATGTTACATTCATCAAACCACGACAGCTATCGTGCTCTGAGCCTGTGGTTAACCGGAAAGTTTAACTAGCGGAGCTATTGTTAGCTAAACAGCTAACGTCGGCAAAGAACATCGGCTGTTTTTAAGAATTTCATTTCCTATTTAGATATAGTTGTTACCTCTGATAGGTGCGTCATCCTTTTCCTCTTCCTTGGTCTTCCTTTGGTCGTCTCCTAAATAGTCCGGCATTTTAGTCAGAGAATAATCTGTTTGTCACGAAAGACCGAGCCGCTTCAGCAGCCAAACTGTACCATTACACAGCAGCTTTGAGTTTCCGCCGCTGGGCGCCAGTCACCGGAAATACAGGTCGGAATTTTATTGATGATGTACCACCAATGAAACAAATAATTTCTCACATAAACAACACTCTTATAATTATAATTGTCAATTATAAATATTAGTTAAGCGATAAAAAAATCCCCGTTAATATGAGTGGGCTGTCAGCGCTGCTCAATAAAACACCTATCGCGGAGCCGCGGAACCATAACCATCATCATAACACGGAGCGGTTAGCGGCGTGACAGCAGAGCTCGTTTTTGGATTGGCACTTGGAAAGGGAGGCCCATGTGGTGTGTTAATGAGCGGGCCACAAACTTCAGCACTTTAGAAAGCTTTCACTTATTAATTTCGTTACCTGAATGTTCGTGTAGCCCATTCTTCTAAGATGTTGTTAGAAGCCCTGGACGGCGATGAAACGGTTGTCTTTACAGCCGCTGCCGGTAAGCACTGAGCGAGGCCAGAGGAAGGCAGCTAGCTAAGCTACCAATGTTATGAAGTATGTTGCTGTGCTCGTTAGCATGCAGCTAAAACAGCAGACAGCAAGGAGCGAGCTACCATCAGCTAATTTTAGATATTGGACGAGCGTCTTTATTCTGAGTAATTTGTGTAGTTTCTCGGTTTATTCCAGCTGTTTTTGTCATGTGTTGCATAATGAAACCGAGCTGCTGCCCACTCATGGTTGCACTTGCTGCAGTGATTTATTAGAGCTTGACATTAGCGGAACTCTTGCTCGTAGGCAGCTCATGATATTTACCACACTTTCTCATGTCTACGCGTGTTAGACTTGGATACCGGACTGTTACATAATGTCCGGACACCTGTTGTACCTTCAGATGTTTGCAGAGGATTGGCTGTACTGACTGTCGCCACCTCAGATACGTGTTACTGTAGCTCAGTGGTGTTTTAATAGAGGTGATCATAGTGAGAAAAAAATAGTCATGTCCAAGTCTTTTAAAATGTTCTGATATCAATATGTTTGATCTCGCACCATTCAAGAGCAGGTGTCATTAAGTGTGTTCCATAGATTAGACAATGCATGATGTGCTTCCACATGGTATTTTCACTTTCAACTGTTAAGTGTCCCACTCATGATGTATCTCATTGGGTCAAAAATCTTCCATCCAGTCAGGCTCCATGTTATTGTCTTGATGAGCGAGGACAGCTGTTCACACCTGTCTGTCCCCTGTCAGCCTCTGTGCAGGTCCACGTGGAGCCTGTGGGCCGATGGTTCGAGGCCTACGTGAAGAGGAGGAACAGGAGCACATCTGCGTCCTTCCAGGAGCTGGAGGAGGAAGAGGAGTCCTCAGAGGAGTCAGAGGATGAGGAGTTCCAGCTGGAGGAGTACCCCATGCTCCGGACACTTGACCCCAAAGACTGGAAGGTATCACTTGAAGTCAGACAGTTGCTGAAATGGTTAATCAAAAAGATTAATCAGCTATTTTTACAATCATTTCAGTCATTGTGTAAAGCACAGCTGTAACAGCTGTAATTCTCTGATTCCAGTGACTCAAACGTGAGGATTTCCTGCTTTACTGAAAATATTTTGGTTTTGAACTGATTGTCGGACAAAACAAGGCATGAAGTTGACGTCACAGGCTCTGGGAAACTGTGGTGGACATTTCCTGCTATTATCTGACATTATATAGACACTGAATAGTAACTGATGATGAAATAATACACAGTCACAGCTCTTAATCTTGCTCCATAAATCAGTATGTGTATTTATCAGCTGGAAACTCACATTACTCCTCAAAATCCAATCAAAGAATACGACTCATCAGCTCATCTCTTCACTTTCCTGTCACTTGTTTGTCAGAATCAAGATCACTATGCCGTCCTCGGGCTCGCACACTTGAGGTACAAAGCCACACAGAAGCAGATCAAAGCGGCCCGTGAGTATTCCTCTTCCTCCTGCTCCAGTGGATCATTTACAGAAAATCTAAAGTAACTTCTGTCAGTTATATTCTGCGCTGCTTCTCCACAGACAAAGCGATTGTGTTGAAGCACCACCCTGACAAGAGGAAAGCTGCAGGAGAGCAGATTGTAGAGGGAGACAATGACTACTTCACCTGTATAACTAAAGGTATGTAGCCCTGCTTGGACGTGTCGCGGGCACTCGTGTCCTGAACCCACCGTCACTCTTCCTTCTGTCTGTCACTGTTTGAACCTCAGCTATAGAAATCCTGTCAGACCCTGTGAAGAGGAGAGCCTTCGACAGTGTAGATCCTACCTTTGACAACGCTGTGCCTTCAAAGAGCGAAGGCAAAGAAAACTTCTTTGAGGTGTTCGCTCCCGTCTTCGAGAGAAATGCCAGATGGTCTTCCAAAAAGCACGTGCCCAAACTCGGAACCATGGAGTCCTCTTTCGAAGAAGTCGACAATTTTTACTCTTTTTGGTAAGTGGATGAGTTTCTTGTGGCTTCCTAGCAAGAGATGTTGATGAACAGTGACATTAACCTGTGTCAGAAATGAGTTCAAGTGCTCTAACTTTGATTGTGATTTTCATGAAAGGTACAACTTTGATTCATGGAGGGAATTCTCATACTTGGATGAAGAGGAAAAGGAAAAGGCTGAATGGTAAGCGAGTGTGCGTGCATGTGTGTGTATGTGAAACCCTGGTCAGGTCCTGTGTTCTGTCTGAAGTGTCTGACTGATGCGTTTGAACTCTGCCTTGCAGTCGAGATGAGAGGAGATGGATTGAAAAGCAGAATCGAGCTTCCAGAGCTCAGAGGAAGAAGGAGGAGATGAACAGAATACGAACACTAGTTGGTACTGTCTCAGAGCAAGATCGAGATGGAACAATTAAAAATATGATAAAGATACATTAGATTATGAAATATTTTGTAAAATCCTCCCTTTGTATGAAAAGTCTATAACTTGGTGGCTTGATGAGTTTTGTCGCTCCTCTGCAGATACTGCCTACAGCTGTGACCCTAGAATAAAGAAATTCAAAGAAGAAGAAAAAGCCAGGAAGGAGTCTGAGAAGAAGGCTAAAGCTGACGCCAAGAAGAGAGAGCAGGAGGAGAAGGAGCGAGTAAGTCTCATTCTAAGCAGAACGCCTGCCTGTCCAAATTTTTCACGCCATCTGGAAACGACTGGAATTACCTCCTGTCAGCTGAGACACACTACAGTTTACTGTTAGTGAAAAGACAAAGAACAACATGTTAGTCTGTGTTATAATACTTGGACTTCCTTACTGTCTGTGGCTCTCAACTCCAAGCCCATTGGTTCCTACTGATGGTGTTAATCTTTAAAAGCAACTCACAAATATGTGTAAAGCCTCAGTCATTTCCTAAAACAGCTGGACACTGTAGTTTATGTTAGTCAAGCAGAAGGAAATGGGGCATTTGTTGGGGACTCTTTTCAGTCTATAACACAGGAGGAATAAGATGAATCAGGCCTTGATGCACACACCCACAAAAGCCTCAAGTCAGTCCAGTTTTTTGGACATGTTGCACAATCTTTCACCATTTTAACTGGTCCCAGTAGAATTACTGGGACAACTAAATGGAACAAATTCAGCCTGCTGAGCATATCGTAAACCAGCAGGAGTCCAGCTTCAGACAGGTCAGGGTTTAAGTTTTGGTGACTTAAACTTGCTTTTGAAATGAATTTTGGCAAATGTTGACCAGTCAGTTTTCAATGTGTTTCGCAGGCCCGGCAGGCGGAGCTGGAGGCAGCTCGTTTGCTGAAGGAGAAGGAGGAGGAGGAGGCCAAGCAGGCAGCCCAGCAGGCCAAGAAAGAGAAGGAGATCCAGAAAAAGGCCATCAAGAAGGAGAGGCAGAAGCTCAGGACGACCTGCAAGGTTCATGCTCATAGAAGCACTCTGCTGGACCGCCTCAGTCGCAGCGCTTTAGTTGATGTCATTTTCTGTCTCCACAGAACTGGAATTACTTTGCTGACAATGAAGCTGACAGCGTGAAGATGATGGAGGAAGTGGAGAAGCTCTGCGATCGGCTCGAGCTGACAAGGTAAAGCTGGCTGCAGGATCATCACTTGGTTGAATATTAATGCTGTCATGATGTCATATAAGCTCTGATCGTCCAAGCCCGAAGAACCCCGAGGAGATGTTAAACAGCATTTTATGGTTGTTGTGTGTCTCCAGTCTGCAGTCCCTGAATGAAATCCTGGCCTCAGGCTCAAAAGACGACAGTAAGACAGCCGTGGAGAAGCAGGTAAGAAGGCTCCGTGTTGTTAGCTCACAGAGGAGATACACAGCAAAGACCACCAGGAGACCCCGCAAATATAGTATATAAAGTCCTCACAAGTGGACAAACATGTTGATGTCCTCCCCTCAGGTGCAGGAGGTGAACGCCCAGCTGCAGAGGGAGAAGGAGGCTGAGGTCCAGGCGAGGCAGGCGGCTCGCAGTGCCGATCAGGCCAGTGGAGGAGGAGGAGGAGGTGGCGGGGGGAAGGGCTGGAACGAGGAAGACCTCCAGCTGCTCATCAAAGCTGTCAACCTGTTCCCTGCTGGAACCAATGCCAGGTAGACACTCACACGATGCCTTCAGGCACACTGTGGAGTGTAGCTCACCAGCATTTTGGCAGCACTCTGAGTCCAACACACAATCACTGTAGTTACCATTGATGGAGTTAAAGATGCAGTGTGTTCAGAAGTTACCTGTTGAAAGACAGACATGCATTTGTTTTTTTTCCTTCCAGATGGGAAGTTATTGCCAACTACATGAACCAGCACTCCACCAGTGGCATGAAGAGGACTGCCAAAGACGTCATCAACAAAGCCAAGAATCTACAACGGCTAGGTGAGCTCACGTATGAAGAAAGTACCATGAACGCACCCTGCTGCACGACTGCCTCCATCCAGTTGTGTTTTTACTAACAGTCATGGTTTAAATGAATATAGATGAAGCTCTTTTGAATGCACTGCTGCTCATTAAGACCTGGAGAGCCATTAACAGATGAATGAATGGAACAGAAATATTGTCTTTCAGCATTTTCCTACTTTAGCATACTGTTTGCCATGCTGATCATCAATGTGTCATCTCCTCAGATCCACTCCAGAAAGATGAGATCAACAGAAAAGCCTTTGAGAAGTTCAAGAAGGAACACACTTCAGTCGCGCCCTCCATAGACAACGCTGCGCCCTCAGAGAGATTCGATGGTGAGTGTATCTGTACGGCCGCTTCGTGGCAGTGTTACACAAACTACAGATATTCTGGGTAACAATGTGCCGCTGTGTGTTGTCCCTCAGTCTCTGGGAGCGAAGGTAACACGGCCGCCTGGACCACAGAGGAACAGAAACTTCTGGAACAAGCCCTGAAGACCTACCCAGTCAGCACACCTGAGCGCTGGGAGAAGATCGCTGCTGCCGTCCCAGGACGAAGCAAGAAAGATTGTATGAAGAGATACAAGGTAAGACGGTGTGCTGCTCTGCTTTTTCTGGGCTTGTTATCAGTGTCTTCAGCCAATAGTAACTTTTACCCTCAGCTGCCAGTTTATTAGGTACAGCGACCCACCCCATTTATATCAATAGAGTGCATTACTTCAGTAGTACAACCTACAGCCTCCCAACCATTACTGGTACTCTAACAGCTGTTTCCCTGCTTCTCTGACAGGAACTGGTGGAGATGGTTAAAGCCAAGAAAGCTGCACAGGAACAAGTGGCGGCCAAGAGTAAAAAATGACAAGAACCACAAAGAATAGTATCTGTGTTATTTTAACATTATTGTGTTGGTCTTTATTTTATAATAAAAATTAAAGGAGGAAGAAAAGACTACAGACAAGACTTGAATACTGTGTTTGTATGCTGTACAGCTGAAGGGGAACCTGGCCTCAGAGCAGGTCTGTTCAGGTTCTTATCCAGAACATTCCATTGTGGATCTGGTTGTAGTCTGGCAGATGTTCAATTGGGCCTAAGACAAAAAAAAAAGTTGGATTTCTGTTATTATTAAATCTAGAAAAGTACAGTTCATACAACATGGGTTTGATGTGTTGCTCTCACTCAAAGTCAGTGCTGGGAACACAGTGACATCTAGAAACTGTCTACCAGCCATAGTTGTGTGGTTTTCCAGTGAAAAGAGGGATTCATGGTGATATTAGAGTTTTGATAATCTGGCATAAACTGCCAGTTCATTTACAGCCTGGAGGATCAGTTTTCCTGTTACATTCACAGGTCTCAACACTTACTTTGATGAGTGCGACATCACTGTAACCAACAGAACAGCGATGATGATGATGATGCACTGTACATGGTGGAGTTCACTTTTTCCATTATGTATCTCAGTAGATATGGAAATGACTAATCAAAACATCTCTTGAACTTTGACAGCTCACTGAGCTCAAGAGGCAGTCAGTTACTGCACACTGGGGCAGGTGAGCCTGCTACACAGTGTGCAAGCTGTGCTAATACATGTTACTCTACATCCATTCAGAAACATCTGCAACGTACCAACTGCTGCGATGGCAGGGGCCTTGTTGAAGATATATCTGGTACACACATCCTTGATGGTTGTAGCATCAATAGCCTGTTGAGCAGCAAGAAAAAAAAAACATTACATCATCTTTTATGTCTTTCCAGCCTGAGTTCCCGGCAGCCTTAAGCAGCAAAGATCCAGTTTAATTGCATATTTCCAACATTTCTGAGACATTTCTCATTGAAACAGGATGTCGGCATGGGAATACAACAGTGCCAATCGTTCTGAACTCTTAACCAATGAGATATCAGCTAAGGAGAGAAAGACAGGGTCATCTAGCAGGAAGGGTGAAGTTGTTCATCATGTCTACAGATGCAGCAAGAAAGTCAGCAATACAGATTCAACACTTTCCAGAAGGAGAAGTTCCTTTTCATGGGGTTTTTAAGGCCTGAAATATTCTGGCTCCTAATGTGGAGGCTAGTCATTTAGCCTCATTCCCACAGCTGTGTGGAGCTCTTCATCCAAGAACAATACTTGACAAGATCAGGAATTTATGGTGGCTGAGATCTGCCTCTATCCACTCACATCAATTCTGGCCTCCAGCTCATGCAGAGGGATCCTGCGACTGTAGCACAGCATCTGTCTGCCGATGTCCTCGCAGATAGGGGTGGATCCTGGGAGCAGCATATAAACAAGCTGACGTCAGTAAAAAACATAAATAAATAAAAGCACCACGCTGAGCTTCTCCCACCATCGGTGCAGCCTTACCATCCAGGTGCAGCAGCATGTTGGTCTTGAGCAGATTTTTGGCTCGTGCCACCTCGCTCTCCGTCACACTCGTGCAGAGGGACATCCTAAGAAGAAGCAACGAGACTCCTCATCCCACCAGATCTCAAAACATGGATGATCTTAGGTTGTATATTTAGGTCTGGCAGTAGGCAGCAACTGCACAAACATAATTTTTACAGTGTGTGTGTGTGTGTGTGTATGTGTGTGTGTGTGTGTGCACATGAACTCACCATTCCATCTGAGTGAAGTGCATCATGTCTTTGATGGTGCTGGGCTCACACACCATGTAGAGCCCCCACAGGCCTGTGTCTGTGTAGCAGGTGTTGAAGGACTGGAAGCTGTGGCACAGGTTTCCCTGACAGGCCATCTGAGCCAGTTGACTGGACAGATTCTGGATTCACAGAGGACACAGTCCAACAGGGACAGTTACAGCATGGAGACACGACCTGTGCTGTGTGTGTGCTGAAGTTTTACATGGATATTGTTGCTATAAAATCAAAAGCCTCACATGCTAAAAATGTTTCAGCAGTACTCACCACACCTCCACCAAACGAGCGGTCCCAGTTTCCAATGAGAGTGTTTGCCACCATAAGGGGGATGGTGTCAGGGTGGGACCATCCAACGGCCTCCACTGCGATGGCGATATGAGCCAGAGGCATCTTGTCATCACGCACGCGGATCTGAGGCGATAGCATGACACATTCATTATCATTTTTCCACTGTTGGTTATTTAAGGTTGTGCTATTCTATTCTGATGTTGATAACAAACATTACATCTTATTCATAAGATAGAGCTTTCAAAATACTCAAAGACAGGGGCAATCCAGTGGCTTAGTTAGTTAAGACACTGTCCACGAACCTCAACATCTCTAAGATGATTTACTTGACAAATTAAAAATAAAAAACAGAGCAAGGTGTTCGCCTTTAGCCTTACCTCACTGCCTGTGAAGTGGCACAGAGGAAGTGCCGGGGCTTCACCTTGATATCTGCCAGGAAGTCTTCCAAAATGGTACTTGGCCAAATCAATGAGCTCATTGTGTGAAACTCCTGATCAATAACACATGACACAGAGTCTCTTTTCACGACTTTGGTTTGATGTGAGTTGAAGCAGAATCAAATACTATTACTTCAATCATTAAAAAAAAATGACCTGACACATGAACCTATATAAACTACATAAACAGGTCTGACCTCCAGCAGCAGCCAGCACTATTCTGGGGCCTTTGTAGTGAGTAGTGATGTACTCCACCAGGTCTCCTCTGTTGATCGTCCTACAAGCAAACACAGCCAATTTCTAGCATGAAATGAAGGGGCAGAACACAGCATTTCTAAAGCAAGTCTGATTAGAGCAGAACCATGTGAGGGCACTACATCAACTGCATTGTGATCTGATGTTTGCAAGCTACGTGTTCATGTCCACGTCCTGCAGACCAGAGAGCTGATAATGTATGTTTAGGCTCACTTGATGTTCTCAGTGGGGCCCAGGATGGTCCTGCCCAGAGCTGTGGACTGGTACGCGGTAGCATGCAGGTAATCAAAGACCACTTCCTGCAGATTGGTCTCTACTTCCTGCATCTCTCGGAGGATCACCCCTCGCTCCCTCTCGATCTCTGCCTCACCCAGCGTGCTGTTCTGGATGATGTCAGCCAGGATTTCCACAGCTTGGGAGGAAGAAAACACGGAAGGTTTTATTTGCTTTTTACAATTTCTCCAGGAGTTGCAGACACCTTCATCTGGTCAATTAAAAGAACTAACTAAAGTGAACTGACCGCCTCATCTACACTGGATTTCTCTCTAAATGAACATCTGCCTATGGAGGTTCCACGAAGAAGCCCTCGCTCTGTGATAACAAGTACTTCCACATGTGACCTTAACGTCACTGTAACACTCAGCTCCTCTGCCCTGCTGCTCTGTACCTCGTGGGAGATCTTTAGAGAAAGCTTTGGCGTAATACACAGTTTGCTCTCGGGACGTGTAGGCGTTCAGGTGAGCGCCCATGTTCTCGATCTCCAACTCCAGATCCAGCTGGGAGCGCTTCCTGGTGCCCTGTGTCACACACACACACACACACACACACACACACACACACACAGGTGAACCAAGGTTGGGAGAGGTTTCGCATTACTGATGACAAGACACGCACCATATTCTTTTAATTGTATTTGAATCGCTGCATATATGCACAGAAGAAATAGCAGAAGACAAAGCAGTAAGTCCAGTTAGCAGAAGTAAAAGCTTTGCTGCACTATTACCACCTCACCTTAAATGCCATATGTTCCAGAAAATGTGCTGTGCCATTATTTTTCTCATTCTCGTAGCGACTGCCAGCATCTATCCAGAGGCCCACCTGGAAGAAGTCAGTGATGAATATCACCATATTAACAGACACACACTCTCTGCTGCCACTGTGCCACTGCACAGCTTCAGACACATACAAGAGGTGAGGCTTCCTCCTGTACTGTAACACACGCGTCATGAGATGGAGGAAAGTTTTTTAGTCTCGTATTCTGAAGTATTACTGTAAATACATCAAAGTACCACATAAACACTTCTATATTCTACCTCAAAGTGTGGGGCACAATGGCTTTGTGGGGAAAATCAAAATGCTGGACCCCATAACATAAATTATTACATATTAGAGTAACAACTTAGGTTAAGGTTTGGTAAATAGTGGTTATGTTTAGGGTAAGTCTCCAGGAAATGAATGTAAGTCTGTGTAATGGAAAGACCCTAGTTGTGTGTGTGTGTGTGTGTGTGTGTGTGTGTGTGTGTGTGTGTCTGTGTGTGTGTTTAAAGGGACAACTTTAAACTTACTGTGCAGGTGGTAAGTCCAGCATCCTCAGAAGCAACCCGGAGTCCATTTTCTAAAGCGGTGACCTTAGTTTCAGGAACATTTAGAGCCACCTGCTGAGCAGCCTGAGTAGCCAAGAGTCTGTGTGGTTCAGCTGTGAGCTGCAGGTGGAGAACAGACAGCCAGTCATGATGACACCACACATTTGGGACAGTGACGTCAGCTGTTACGAATCACCGGTCACTCATGATAAATGTAACTAAGCTGTGCCGTCGACTGTTTTACAGTCTCGCACAGGCTGTTTAAAGTTTTAAACTTTGAGAATTCATCTTCGAATAGCCGATCGAGTCGCAGAGCTAGCTCACTTTAACTGTTAGCAAACAGAAAGCCTGGCAGGCCCAGCTGAGAGGTTTTCCTCCGTTAGACTGTCCACTGATAACGTTACACCAAAACAAAAACAAAAACAAAAACATAAAAATACTGTAAAAACATTCTTCTTACCCTGCTTAAGGAATTTGTCTTCAGTAACTGTCTTTGTAGGAGACATCTCCCAGCATACGTGAGGCGCTGTAAGGACGCCGCCATGTTGTTTATCTGTAACAGCGCAGGTGCTGTTTTCACTGACGCAACCTACGCAACATCCGCCGGAGATGGCGAGACGATTTTATTAAAAGAATAAAGAACCGAAAATTTAAGTTTTATTTGGCCTTGTTATTTTGGCTTCCACTTTCCACTAATATTATGATATTAGCAATTTAGTACATAGTCTTGCAAAAAATTAAGCAACAATGAAAAACTTTTCATTTTTCTTAATTTCAAAATGACTATTTGCTATCTACATGTGAAAGACAAACGTGCACTTTATATGAAACGATTAAATGACTCTTAGTTAATTAGCAGTCTTAGTCGTAGCGTACGCATTTATAATTCTTTGGATTACATTAAAAATACTTTGTTGAGTTTCCGGTTTGCTGAGTATTATATGAAGTAGTGGTATTGCTTTGGTCGCCCATGCTTACGTTTATTTTGAAAGGGCTTGACAGTTGGAGGGCGGAAGTGTGGCTTTAGCCTAGCGCGAAATGTCTTTAGCGGGTTTAAGTTTGTCTATTGATTGACAACCTCGTCCCTGTAGTTCACAGTGGACTGAAGACCGAAGCGAAGCTGAAATAGTAGTCCATGCCGAGCAGAGAGTCGGCTCCTGTGTCAAATATCTCAAGGTATTGCTCTTTTAACACAATTGTTTGTTTCCCTGCCGGGTTTAACATGAAGTTCTGTGCTATTGTTAGCGGCTAATGGTGTAGAGTTAGCTATTATCGCTAATGACTGGCCATAACTTAAGCTGATGCGCCACCACAGCAGTCAACAGCCATTAACATTATCTTCGGTGTGTGTCTACCAGACAAGAAATGGCGGATAGCGGAGATCTAATGGACGGTGATCTGGAAGATGGAGAAATCTCCGAGTCCAGCTCGGACACCGAGATGGGAACCGCTGCAGCAGTACAAACTCGACCCCAGGTTCCTCCAGCTTTTGGCGGCCAGTCCTTCCATAGCAGAGCCGCTGCCCAGCCCTCTGCCACCGCCTACCGCAGCATCAGCAGGACGGTGGAGTCCAGCGACAGTGACCCGGAGTCGTCGGACGAGGAGGCGGCTGTTTGGCGCCGGAAGCGCCAGAAAGTGTCCAACGCTCCTCCGCCGCCCACCAGCACCACCCGGGCAGGGCCGACTCGCACGTCCGCACTGGGAGGCCGCAAGGTGAACAACATTTGGGGCTCTGTGGTTCAGGAGCAATGCCAGGATGCCATAGCTTCAGAGCTGTGCATATTTGGCATGGATGGTGAAGTTAGCACGTCCAGCAGAAACGTAGAGACTTATAACTTTGTCTTGGCCCGTAAGATAATGGAGAAGGAGAGGGAGATGGAGAAGCAGAAGCAAGGAGGAGAGGTGAGCATGCTGGATGCCCAGCTGGAAGAGTACATGAAGGGCCGGGACTCAGAGGAGAGGGCAGGAGGAGACGCCAAGAGGAAGAGGTCAGCTAAAGAGAGACTGGGCCCCCGGGCAGAGATGGACATCAAGGGCCGGTATGAGATCACAGAGGATGACCCTGAGGAGAAGGTGGCCGATGAGATAGCACACAGGCTGCAGGAGCCTAAAACAGACCTGATAGAGCGAGTTGTTGAAGTCATTGGGAAGAAAAAAGCCATAGAACTGCTCGGAGAGACTGCCACACTGGAGGAAACCGGTGGTGTGTACACCTTGGACGGCAGCAGGCGGCGGACACCTGGTGGTGTGTACCTCAACCTGCTCAAGAACACACCCAGCATCACCAAGGCCCAGATCAAGCAGATATTCTTAGAGGAACACCAGAAAGAGTGCAAAAGCAAGAAGGCTGCCCAGAAGAGGAGGCGGCAGCTGGTCTCCAAGAAGATGAAGCAGGCCATCAGCACGCTGAACCTGCAGGAGCACGATGACGTCTCCAGGGAGACTTTCGCCAGTGACACCAACGAGGCCTTGGAGTCATTGGAGGAGCCTGCAGAAGAGGAAGAGGAGGCTCAGGAGGAAACCGCTGTGGGCATTGAAGAGATGCCAGTGGTCTACAACTCTGCAGACCTGGAGGTCTTCTGAGGTCTTCTGTGTGAACTCTGTGAGGTTTGAACAGGACAGAACATTTTCTATTCAAAGTAAATTGAAACACGTAAAACACTGTATAGTACTGTCTGTACTGAGTATGCATTCACACGTGAGTGTCCTTTTTTTGTTTGTTTCTTTACCTTAGCAATAAAAGGTGAGCATATGTCAACTAAAATACAGTTTTTGTTTGATACTGCATGGTGTGTAGATTTCAATCAAAATGTTCAAAAACTCGCTGAAGTGTTTGCATCATATTGGACTAACAGTGATGCACTCTTGATTTTCAATTACAGTAACTTTCGTTGTTAGATTTTTCATTGAGATAATGAGGTCTTGGTTTATTAAATTAATTTGTGTGACTGTAACTGGAATATAAATAAAGTTGACTCGGGTATGAAAAATAACATTTTAGATGTATTTTTAGCATTGTGATACATATTAAGTTGCTGATATCCAAGCATTTACAACAGGTCAGGATGATACAAGGGCTAGACAGGCGGGGGAACAAAGATAATGTAGTTTGGACAGCTATTGTAGTGCAGACGTCTGTCCACTAGATGGCGGACACATTACATTACCATAAAGATTAAATGAAATTCTTTATGTTTAGATTAAATATTGATCCCATACATGGAAATAAAAAGAGACAATAGAAAAAGTAGTTGAAAAATATTGTATATGTTAGAAAAACTGCTGTATACCATATGAGGCATGTGATGGAATGTGCTTTGGACAATATAAACAGTATGTGTGTGTGTGTGTGTGTGTGTGTGTGTGTGTGTGTGTGTGTGTGTGTGTGTGTATGTATATATATATATAATATACTGTAATGTAACTGTATTATATTTGAATGAGAATGTTATCTGTTATCCACCTTAACATGGACAGCAACAGATAGAGGACTGTCCACACTCTGCATTCAACACACACAAGAAATAGTCCCCATTAAGACTGTTGATGAAATGATTCTTATTTTGAAGGAAAGCTGGTGGTGATGAAGTCTGTCACAGAGAATGTCACAGACTAATTGTCTTCCGTCTTTTTCAGTGCCTTTCTTCCTGTGTGTACCACACACAACACATGGGTGGCAGCAGAGGTCTGATTATGGTGGTGTGAGCTTCACTGCACATGGCTGTGGTGTTCTTTGATAAAGCAAGGAGTCAAACATGGGATGAATGATTTGTCCTTGAGGGTGTTCTGAATGACGGTCCAGCGTTTCATTTAAAGGGGTCTTCAGTCTAAAAGCCTGCACTTTATCTGAAAAATGTATTCATGTTAATTCCACCACAAAACTGAATTTTCACAATAGAAACACAAAAATGCCTCATTAGCCATAAGGAAGAATGAGTCACAACACTAGTTTACAGACCTGTTATATCCTAATAATTTCCTGGGAGTTTCTTTGTATGAACTATGTAATTCAGTGTTAATTAAAGGGAAAATGTTATTTTTAGTGAATTGTACTGAGCTAACTGAAAATTTCATGAGAAATTTCACCATAAAAACTAGTCACATTATCTGTAATTAGTGTGGTTGTAACATTCAACCTTCCTTTTGGCCACTTAGTGCTTAAAGAACAACCCCTAAACACAATATGTGACATATTATCACTTCATACAGATGGTGCAGCTAACACGCTTGCAAACTATTGCCCATTTAGACAACCAGAAGTAACATTAGCATTCGTTTGAGTTTCTGTTTAAGCTTAAATGTGCTAAAAAGGTGCATAGAGCTGAGGGGACCTGCGGAGTCAGGTGGGTAATCTTCAGTGTTTTGTCACTTTGAGGTACACCTTTCACATTATACATACTTGCCTGATCCATTGTCAACATAAAAAATCTTAAATAGTGCAGCTTTAAAGTTCCCTGTGCATCAGGAACACTGAAGCTGGAAACAGTTTACCATCCAATATTTGCTTTAAAAATCAGAGTTTTCACTTGAGCTGAGCAGACCTCAGTAAACAAATGACCCGCTAAAGCAGCTGCATCTGCATCAAAGTAGAAGTATACAGTCACCCCACACAGCTCCAGGGGAGAATGAAAGCCTTTAATGGTGGCGGTGGATTTGTCAGCTGAAGCGCCTTGGAAATGATCATTATCTCTGCTCATGGCTGCCACATGAAAGGCCCAGCACTGTGGCAGAAACATGTTTGATAATCCCACCACTTATGGCTGTTTTCATATTTGCCGGCGGATATGTCTTCTCTGATAAGCTGTCAGTGTGTACATCATGACTCCATGCAGCAATTAGGCAAGCTGATTAAGGTTTGCAAAAGGTGCGGAGATCAGCGCTCTGCAATTGGGTTTTACTGTCAGTTCATCCGGGCATGAGCTGGGTTTATTGGATTTGTCACCACTGAAGAAGAAGGGAAGTCACTGTTCCTACTACAGCAAACAGATGGGTATTGTTTGCATTAATGGTAAAGGCCATCAAAGCAGGATTATCAAAGAAATGTGTGAGCTGCAGGAGGTGACTGATGTTCTGTCTTGTCTTATTCATGTGGAATTGTTGCACGCAGTTTCTGGTCTCAGGACCTCTGTATCTGTCACCTGGCAACGAACTTGTTGCCTGGATACAACACGCTGTTTCTTATTTCCATTGGATCAAACAGGACCAGGGTTGAAAGACTTGTATCTTTGGACGGGGGGAGGAGGTGCTGTATGATGTCACCGTTCAGGGTTGTCAAAAAATGTTGCTCCGGCAATGAAATGATTGTTTTTTTGTTTGTTTTTTTGTTTGCAGGCGATTAGCATTATTTTGACAGACACCACATCTCTTTGAGCATCTGCTCTTTGAGATCTGTCCACAATCATCGAGCTGTGTCACGGATGAATGGCTCACCGCCTGGTATGTCACAAATCAGGAAATCAGAGGAAGCTGTTCAAAGGCTTTTTTTTATTTTAATGATCACACAAGCAGAAGTAAAATGCAGTCTAAGTTTATCGGTGCACCCCTGCTGACCCATCTGAGCTAATCTTAGAGATGTTGACAGAGAGGCAAGAATGCACCCGGCACAATTAGACGCCTGATCCACGCTCCGGCGGGGAGAGGCTGCGATTTTGAACGTTTCTTTCTCTGGCAGTAACATGCTCTCTGAGCTCCAGCAAGTGGCCAGAAGAACAGCAGCAAAGGTGAGTTAGATAACATCATCAGAGGACAACTGAGAACAGGCGGTGACTCATCACTTTCACTGAAACAAGGGTGACCCAGTTGGGAGGAGAAGAGATGGTGGATCACGTTCATAAAGTATGTCAGCTCTGAGGATGATGTCATTTTCGTGCAAAGACTCTCTCGTGTTCCTCTTCTTGCTGAGGAACATTTTTCACATGACTTATTTTTATCAAAGTTTTGCATTAGTTGCAATGTTAGCTCAAGTGCTTGGTGCCTCTCACTGTGCGTGGTAACAGAGACCAAAGAAGAAGAACCCGGTTTGTCTGATGTCTTTGGAGGAATTGCAGTTCTGCACAGGCCTAAAACTGAGAACTAGACTTGTCCAGTACCCACATCTTCAAGACCTGACCTAAATTAACCCAACTGGTAATGCCATTAGGGATGGGTTTCAATAGCCAGTTCCATGTTGGACCTGGTTCCAAGTTGTTAATATATCATGATTTGTTAAGGTCTGCAATATTTGTCGAATATTTAATTACAATCTCTCTCTGACCATTTGAGTTTTGACTGACATACTGTTACTTATGCCATCTTGGTGTGCCCTCTTCTTCTGCAATGGTATAATGTCATCTGCCTGTCGAATTAGCTCCACCTACTCTTAAATGGATGAAACCAACTCCCAGTATTGACGTAACAGTAGTGGATGGAAATGTGCATGAATCTGCATTTCCTCTTGCCAGTTTTCGGGAAATCTGGATGGAAACCTGGCTGCAGTGGCACAGCTGCTGACTGAACGTGGTGCACTGCCTACACTCCAAAGTGAGGATACACTTCACCACATTCAACAAAACAGCTGTGAATGTCTGCCATGATGCAGAAAACACATATGGAATCATTAAATTTGATAATAAAAATGGAATATCAAAGAAATTGCCACAATGTTGATATTGTTTCTAAAACCCAGTTTTTCCTCCATCACTTTGTGGCTGTATGCATAGAGTCAGATGTTGTAATGGAAAGTCCATGTCCGTTTCTGGTCAAGCACTGTGAACAAGGAGGAGCGCTGCCCAAACATGAGAGTAGCTTCCATCAGACCCACTGACCCGGTGGGTTCAAGCTCTATATGGAGGCAGATTTCAGTAGAATTAAAACAGCAAACACTGAATATGGGAGAAAATAGAGCAGAATCTGGGAAAAATTCAAATGGACTTAATAGGGTATCATCAGATATCAGATATTTGCTGAGATATTTTAGTCTGGACCAAAGGGTTGGACTGACACATCAATGGCATTAAATATTCCTATTTTGCATTGGAGTGATGCAGACACTGCAGATCCAAATGGTCTGACAATCCAGTCAAATGAAGCATGAAACTGATCATAGCCTGACAAGAAATCCACACATTCAGTTCAAATTAAGTGCTATCCTTTCAAACCAAGCATCAAATTAATTTAGAGGTTACTGTGTCGTGTAAAAGTGAAGGTTTACCTACATTATCACAAATCTGATTCAGAAATAATTCAGGTGATCTATTTGTTTACAGTAAAATGTGTGACAGTGATTTAATGTCTGCATATCAAACATGCTTTGGGATACCAATATTAACAGTGCAAAAATCAATATCTTTATATTAACAATGGTCAAATGACGATGGTGTTTAGCGACTTTCAGCTCATTTTGCTTTTACAACCACACTTTGCTGTTTGGTTGACCCTCACAGCTCTCATCAACCTCATTTCCAACTGCAGCAGGCAACTGTTTTTAATATAAAGCTCTCCAAACCCACTGTAAACAACCTGTGTGACACCAAACAGCAGACAGCCAGCTGAAGACTGAAGACTGGACTTACATTTGCATGATTGCCAGAAAACATGACTCCAAACGTTAATGGTGTTCTGTATCTACTGGACTAAGTAGGCAACTGTTTGCTAACATGTTCGCTATGTCAACTTTGTACTTTACCTGATCCCTCTATGGCACAACAAAGACCTCTGACCCTCATTAGTCTGATGAATTTAAGATAATTCTACAGTTGTTCTGCAAACAAGCCAAAATCTAAATATAAACATGACAAACGAGGAGTTTGGTGTGTCTTTCAGTTGTATTTTGGACAGTCTGATTATGAGTGAGTGTTTCTTCTCACAGAAATGAGAAACAGGTTGTGTTGCTGGTTGCCTGGGTACAGCTGAAGCTAGTTGTCCTCTCTCCTCTTTTTTGTGTCCTTGCTTATCTTAGCTGTAAGCTTAATGTGAAGAAGCCTACACCAAACAAAATTACTTAAAGATAAGACGTTCCTAATGGGCTTGATGTACATTCTGCCTGTAGTCGGCCATGCAGCAGTGGAATGAATTTTGGTTGATGTTGATTAAGCAGGTCTTTGTGTAAGCATGAAGCAGGAACCAGTAAAAGAAATTCAAATTCTCACTATGCCTCCATACCCTAGAGAAGTGAAGGTTTCAATCTGAGAATCAAGTGAAATTGTGAGCAGGTACAAAGCCATTTTGTCCGACTGTAGCTCCAATGCCACTGCTTTCCTTTCATACAGCCTCTTTTGAAGCATTCCCTTTTCAGTGATGTTCCTCATGGCTTGACGTGGGTGGCCTCTTTTAGTCGCGGTTAAGCAGCCAACTATGCCAGCACTATTTATGACTATTTCCTTACAAAGCCTTGAGTGTATGTATAAACAAAAGCTTGCACTTATTATTCAGACACAGAATGGGTTAACACTTTTGCTGTGACGTGGGACTACCTTGATTAGAATTTCATAGAAAAGCTTAAAATATAACAAACCAAATGTACGTGGGTGGTGTTCAGTATGTGTAGTTCAGTGGGTAGAGCAAGGCACTGACACTGCCAAGGTTCGAAGTTTGAGTCCTGCTGGTGATACCCATTGGCTATTTTTCAGACTTGCTTGAAGAAAACATTACAACAAGGGTTCCATCTCAATATTAATGTGCAGCAAAGAATATCAATTTCAGTAGATTAAGAAAAATGATGAATAATTGTCGATTTTGAGGTGGAGGATTGGTGGTGTCAAGGCACTGGGTCAAGTAATTGCTTTTGTAATTTCTAAGATGTTGGATTGGAATGTGCTGAAAGGTGCTTCTAATAATTTGTCCACCCCCAATTACACAAAGATACAAATATTCACTCTGATTTACAGTCACACCTGTTGCACATCAGCCATTCTGTAGCAGGTTGGTTGTATCTGGATGTTTCCCTTTTATGCTCTTGCAATGTGTGTGCTGAGGTGGTGGGGAGTGTGTGTGTGGATGAATGTGTGAGTGAGCTTCTCGCAGTTATCTGAAGGCCCCTCATCATGATCACTGCTACAATAGAGGAGCCTCACGGATGCAACAGTGCAGGACAGATATGTCAACGAATGAGAGAGTCTTGTCAAGTGCACTGAATGACAGATTGCCCCGAGAACACCATTAACTGCCCAATTCAGAGCCGAATGAGGGATCATTTGCATACAAATAGTGTACCGATATGAGTCAATGATGGATGACTCCAATACACTCCATCACTGTTTCTACTTTTTTTCTGCTTGAAGGACACAGTCTCAATGGAGTCGCATGGCAGAAAAATATAAAGCGAATGTCAGATTGATATCTGAGAGAAAAATGATTTGGGTGGGTGAGATATAGTTCTGTGGGTAGGGTTAAGGAGCCTTTTTGTGGACAACTTTGGGTTTTTAATACATTATTATTGTTTTTATATTGACCAGAGTTCCTTCTTTCCTAAGGAGCTGCAAGGGCCTAACATTTCTACACTGAAAGAATCAGAAAAATCTTTGGAGCTCAATCAATAACAATCTTAGAAATTCAAGGTAGATAAGTCCTAAAATTGCCTGGTCATACCAGATGTGGCGCAGCAAAATAAGCAGTGTTGGAACATATTGACTGCTTGGCGGGCTACCAGCTTGCTTTCTGGTAACAAGTTAGGGCTAGCAGACCACTATGGCCCACCAAGCAATGCCTGCTTGCTAACTATAAGCTTGGTTGCTACACAGCCAATGTGGCAAATTCCTCCGCGTTTGACTAAATTTCATCAAAGATCAGTATTGCCAAAATAGTTTGCAATTGGGCAATGGTGCAAATTCACATTCTGAAGCTTAAATCTCAAAAAGTTCATCAAGGATGAGCCAACAGAACAGCAAACCTCTTAGCGCAGATAGCAGCTGAATTCCTATCATCCTTTTCATGCCGTTCACATTTGCTTGTCTCATTGGTTAGATTTTCCTTATAGATTACTTATCTGAAGCAAGTTTCAAGTCTCAGGATGTTGATTTTCACATAAGAATGGAAACAAATGTCTTCCTGGAATGCAGCAAATCAATCTGAACACTTTTAGGATGTTCTGGAAAATGACAAGCTGTACATATGACTTATGATAAACTGGACCAAAATAGTATGATTATGTGAAAACAGTTCATCTTGAAAATGCAGGCCCAATTTTCTATTTTTAATATGATATCAGTATCCTGATTTGTGCTTAAGTGTGGTGAAATATCAGTCTATTGTTCTGAGGTCGACCCCCTCTGCAGTCTACTGACATCTCTCTTTACAGGTCACTCTATGCTGAATGATTTAGCTTGGACCAAGCAGTGGTGTCCTGGAACTGGATGGCAATCTCATTAATCTGTCGGGTGACTTCGCCACCCCTGTCATTCCTATCTGGCCCTCGGATAATGGGCTTCTATTATGTCGACCAGTGTGTAATCGCCCAGACTCACAGACCACTAGGATTGCTTTGTTCCCCTCATGGCCCTGCAATGCTCTCTGCCCTGCCCAAGTCTCACATTTGTCTCTCACATCAGTGAGAATATACAGTAGGTTGCTGGTATCAGAAAGCATGGAAAAAGAACATTCTGGGATAACAATGTATCTGAAGTTGACTGTGACCTGTAGAATGGAGCCTTTATTTCCGGTTACGTCAGTCTTTTCAATATTTTTGCTAATGTGTCATAGTTTAAGGACCAACCCAACATTTAAGGGAACACAGTTTGTTTGAACCCACAGCCAATGAGAAGACATTCCTTTTCTTTTTGTACATTCTGTAGCCTATACTGCTTGCAGACATTGGAATTGCTGTCCACATCCTAGATCTTTCATTTTTTGGTGTCTGGTGTTGTGCTCATTAATGTTGAGCCAACAATTAACAAGTGACCATCACAGTATAGGTTGCTGTAAAGTGACAGAAATCTTAAATGGCTCGGTGATGACAGTTGACCTCAATGAAGAAAGCTAACCTTGAGCATCATTATAGCTATGAACACTCTAAACTACGTGAGCTGCAAGGACAAATGCACTTGGGTAAAGATTCTCAGCAGAGTTTGGATGCCCAACAAGCAGCTTTCACAAGACCACATTCTGACAGAGACAGTGTTCTGCAGCAAGTTTTTGTGGTGAGTGAGCTATTAGCTGAGAGGCTGAAACCTCATTCAGAAGGAGAATCTGTGAAATCAAAATGAAAACCTGACGTGGAAACTCAGTGATAGCAAGTGTCTGTGTGATTCAGCCTTCATGGTGGACATTTTCACGAACCTCTCACAGCTGAACCTCAAGCTCCAGCAGCCTCTCAGCTCTCTGCTTTCAAATGAGAAATTATTTGAAGTGAAATTAAAGGTGTGTTGAATGCAGCTGGAAAGAGGAAACACTGAACATTTTCCTACTCTGCAAGAACAAAATCCTGCCATGACATCTGAACATGCTGTGTGAAAACTCCTTCAGGCATTTGGTGAGAGGTTTCATGACATGAAAAGTAAACAACAGGAATTGGACAAATTTGCATGTTATGAAAATTGAAATGAACCTTGATAGGAAAGAGGTTCCCCTCCCCTGGTCTAGATAGTCTAGATGGCTCAAGCTGCAAAGAGGTGACTTGTGGGGTCGGCAGAATGCCACATGAACACAGGCTGAGGTTTGCTCAACCTTGGTTGAGTCGCTTGGACAAGGGCGCCTGTTGCAAGACCTGAAACACTCAATGACTCCAGGACACAACACTGATGATATGTTCAAGTATGTGTATCGTAACAACTCCAAATGACTGCTAGAGCAACTGCAGACAGATAAGTGGTGGGACAGATACGTCAGCCACTATGACAATGAACTTGGAGAACGAAGTCACATCTGTTGACTCCTTACCTGCTGCCACTCTTCACCACCCAGCCACACCCTCGGTCCGATCACCTGAGCACAGACCTGTGACTCATTACCAATTACCAATTCTTCTATGACCGCATGTCGCCAGACTGTTCTTCGCAGCATGCAATTTCTCTGCATCCCTGGTACAGACCTCAGCCTTGTGTCTTTGACAATGTCTCTTGCCTTGCTGTCTTTTGGACTCTGGACTCAGTGAGACTGTTTGCTGTTTGGCTTGCAGTGTTGCTGACTCTCTCTGGGTTTGTCACTATGAGCGACTCTTTTTACATTTCACAAAGTAATCTGATCACTTGTTTGTATCAAAAAATCGATTAGTACAGCTTTAAGTTGGATTAGATTTTCACTGTGATATGGCAACTGAGACCCAAATTTCTACCAAACACCGAGCCTCACACTCAACAGGCAAATTTCATCCCCCCAAGTGGTTCAACCCACGGAAACATTCTGATCATTTGTTAAAAAAGTCCAAGTCTGTCTGTCTGCCCTGTTAGCCGAGACAGCCTTACAGACATACTGCAGCAGACATTCCTGACAAGAAAGGAAAAACATGAATTATTATTAAATCATGTGTCTTTCAACCACCAGGCCAATAGAACTGTGCTATGTCCTCACTCTCTGCAGACGGATTGAGAGAACAGAGGCTGAGAGGAGAAAAGATAATGGAGGGGAAATCTTGTCCAGCATGTCTGAGGGCTGTGATTGGTCAGTGGTTTGCTGAGACACTGAGGGATATCAGAGGCACATGTTGACTCGATTTCAGATATACAGATATACATACAGATTCCATTACACTGAGTGCACAGCTTAAGGGTGTGTGTCATCATTCAATGACAATGAATTATGAGGCATCAGAGAGGAACTGGAGAGTCTTTCTACATCTGGTGTAGGGCTGGCAGGAAAACAGTGGTTGAGAGTTAGGAGGTGGCTTTATAATCACATCTTCATCTCTAACAGTGGATGTGTGGAAATTACAATGTAATGAGACCACATTATCATTTCCTTATTTTTAATACGAAAATTAAATACAAAAATGAGCATTCCCTCTGAAATTATGACTCCTGTCACAATCATAATATCTGTCAAAATAATCACAATGTGATGGGTTTGCTTTGTAATGCCTATTATTCAGCCCTTGTTCTTAGTCTGATAGGATTCTCCTGTAAACCTTTGGGTTTCTGGTTGGTATTGTGGCCAATGTAGATTAGACAAAAACTGCTATTTTTTGTAGTCTGTAACAATATTTAAAGTTCATTTTTGACCTTGGGAACAACAATCTGAATGATGTTCAATTGCCTTCATCAGTAAATTAAACTGAAGTCTTGACTTTGCTTTAATTGAATAATTGTATTGCAGCTCTGGGAAACCCATGTTATTTCTGAAGTCTGTAAACTATTTTGTATATTTTACAATGTTTTTTTTTTTTTTTTTAGTTGAATAAATGCACATGTGTTTGTTTAAGACAACTGTCCCAAAACTGCAGCTTTGCCATTGCCTACTACAGCTTTGCTGACTACTCAATACTTTCTTCAATACTCAAGTACTGTGCAAATCATTTTGAGATGAGACATTTTGTAATGTAGTAACATTACAAGGTGTTTTTTGTCTTTTCTTTTTTTTAAGAAAGCTTAAATAACAACTTAATATATCCATCTTTCACCTTAAGTACAGTGCTTTTGTTTCTTAAACCCAACCACAGACAGGACTCTGGAGTCACCGTGCTGCACTTTGTACACCTCCATCTACCTCAACCACCTCTGGTCCTCCACAAAAATCATTGCCTGTGAACACAATCCAGCCAGAGATCATCTTGGTCTCCACAATGTAAATGGGCTTTTGTTTTAGTGATACAGGATTTCTGGGAAACAGGGTGGGTAGGCAACTATGGTATGGCTAAGGTTAGAAATACTGTAGTCATGGCAACTAAAATATGGTTGGCCTCATGCCCCCTAACACTTATTTAAGGGAACAATTTGCATGTGGCTAATTAAAACACGAATGATCTGACTATAAGATGTGGTTGACAGTTTTGAAGCTGGTGAGTGGATGTCTGAGTGGAGCTTAATTTGACACAAGGACCCAAAGGAACTTTGGATTTAGGTTTTCTTGAGATCATGTTTGTACATGCACTTGCACACACTGTCTATGTACATAGATAACTGCATATCTTTCTTGTAAATAGCACTTTATTTCTTTTTTCAGTGCTACTTTTCATATTCTACTTTGTTCTATTTTATTGTTTTATTCTATCTAATTTAAAAGAAACTGACCCATTTATAAAGTACCTCTTTGTGGAGCACAGATGGGGTTCTACCTGCATTTCACTGTGTAATCCTGTGTTTTATCATGGCAGTAAAGCTGAACCTTGACTCTGTTACTACATCATGTCAATTAACGTTCTTTTTAACATGAGGATGCAGCTCCAACATTACAGATTTATTCAAAAAAGTCTGGGTTCAAAACTTTGTCCATTAATTAGCGGCCTCATAAAGCCAAACAGTATGTCTTCACATGCTGAAAGACAGTGCCAAGATGCATCAGCTCTGCAGGCTTCATATTTCATAGCCAGTCCAGTGGTCTTCATCCAAAATAAGCACTCCCTATTAATTCCAGAGAAGGAAAGGGGCGCATAGAGTACATCTACATGTTCAACACGATTAAGGATTCATTTTTCATATGAATTGCTCCTAATCTGTGCAACTCCTCTGTTTAACATTAATTGGCTCATTAAATCACTGCCAGCAGGCTGACACCAGTGTGAGATTAATAAGCTCTATGTCTGTGGTGTGGAGAGATCCTCACAGCGTCAGTGCAGATGCAGTTTGGGTCATCAGACAGATGAGGAATGCTGGTAAGAACACCTCTAAATTAAACAAACTTTGAAACACGCATGCTTCCATTAATCAGAAGTAGAGGCACAGAAAGCATCAGGTCAGAGAAATATTGTTCTCCTCAACAAATGAATCTGTACTAAAAATAGCCAGCAGAGCAAGTACATCAGTCTACAAGGAAGCCAGATTAGCCACTATGTTAGTCACTGGGTCTCCACTACGGTCACACAAGTACCTCTGATTGCTTTTGTTTCCTCCCCCGGAAAATTACTGAAAGCTCGTAACAGTGAGTAGAACACTGTATTACTTTACATGGCTGCACAACACGAGCTGGAGGCTGACAGAAAGCACCGCTTCACTGGTTAAACTGTCACTCTGTACTCACACAGGACAAAATATTCATATTATGACCCTCATTTCCAAATTCTGTCAAGGCTGTGAGTACATTTTAAATGGAATTATAAAAACTGGTTTGCATTTGACAATTGAAAGCCAAGTAATGAGGGTCTAATGCACTGGCTCCAATAAGCTTATTAAGTATGCATGATTGTTGATTGTTGTTGAAATATTCGGAAAATTCACCTCTGATGCAATATTGACAGAATGTAATCGGTTCAGAATTCATCCAAATCTCTGGTTTTGCACAAACTTCCTGCAGTTACTGCATTCACTATTTGAGTTATTTGTGCAGATTATCAGTTTTTCTGTACTGTTATTGTCACAGGTAGGCATTAAATAGGAGATGAAATGTCCATAAAACATGTCACTTCTACAGGGATGATCAATTTACTTTGACAGAAAAAGGGGTCCTCTTAGGTAAAAGGTTGGGAACCACTGGTCTAATTAAAGACACTATTGGTTGCATTGTGGGACATGATTCAACAATTTGCAGTGTTACCCATAGTACAGACGAATCAGGGTAATTTGTCCTCTGCTGCTTTGCTTCTCAGGAGTCCGTCATTCAAAGCAGCTGAAAACGATGTGATTAGAATAGTGAGAATGAACCAAAACAGTAAAGCTGTGGGCTGGACAGCTAAGCAATGAGCTGAAACTCACTATAAAGCTCTGTAAAACTGGAGTTTTATCACTACGAGTGACTCCTTTTACATTGTCACATTCTCATTTGATGCATATCAATAATCTTAACACATGCTAAGTTTGTGCATCAGTACAACTTTTAAATTTAAAAGCTACAGAACAAACCATTAAAAGAGAATATCAGCAACTAATATTGCACTTGCATAAGTTAGGGGTTCTTGTGAGAGACAAATAAACAAGACAAGGTCAAAACCTCATATATGGCTGGACTGTGTGCAGTCAATGTGCTCCTGAGGACGTATGTAAACTTCATGCTCCCTTGTTATGAGATAACTAACATAACACATATTTTTGTACATTTGAGGGGACGTCACTTATTATTGCACTTCAAGCGAAAATGAAGTTGGAGACTTGAAGCAGCAGAGGCTGAAATATCCTTTTATTTGGTCCCTAGTGAGTCAAATTCCAAAAACAGCGGACCCTACCTGTCCAACAATACAACAGCATCATTCCTAAGACGCCCCATGCCTGCTAAATGCCCACAGCTTTGAAATGTCACACCCTCGGATCATAAGGCAGGTATTCCTTTAAACAAAAGCTTTTTTTTTTCCCTTAGACTTGACAAAGCTTCTTCAGCGCCACAGAAGACACTACACATGTTTTCAAAGACTGAGTAGTGCTCATCATGGCTCGTGAGCTGAAGCAAAATAAGAAATGGCTTCTTAGAAAAAACATGCATTAACCTATGTGGATAGTAAAGGCTTCAGCTTTGTGACACACACATAGTGATGCTTTGGTCCATCAGGGATAAACAGCTGGTGACCTGACAGCCAACACTGCTTGAACATCAGTGTCCAGAGGAGAATGTATTGTGTTTGGTCAGACATTAAGTGTTAGAGTGGAATCACACTGGTAGAACATCACATAATTACTACTGTGCTCATAAGCAATCAGTTTACTGGGATTACATTTGCATATTTTCATAATGGAGACTGCTTCACAAAAAAGATCATTTACCACCCAATGCACTGGGAGAATAATGTTAAATAAAATGCATTTCTACTTTAGCACGAAGCAAAATCATGTTTCTGGCTCACGTGCGAATAACCTCTCAGTGAAATCAGCAGACGTCACATGGGTGCTTTTCAAACCGTCTTCCTGTGGTTCAGCAGTTTGGACTGCACGCTCCACATATTTTCAGTGTTCCAAATACATAACCCAGTGTGTTTTACATCAACATATTCATAATGCATAAATTACCATCAAAACACACATCCCGAGGCAAGAAGGGAAAGTTTGGGAGTGAGAAGTGTGAGTGCCTGGTCTGCACATGGAACAAGAGGGACAGTTACTGTTTTCATTCCAAAAAATAAAAGAAACAATCATGACAAAGTGATTACTGGGATGAATGTAAACTGAGTAATATGCCCCTCTATGTTACTGGCTATGGATGACTTCACTCAGGTTACATTCATGTTCCTCAACTCAATAAATGTCTGACTTTCTTTATATTTCTGGTGTTCGTTGAAACAAAGGGTGTTGAGGCCATGTGACGGGAAGGACTATGGAAAAATATTCTGGATTTCTGTCACCTGTGCTTGACACTTTAAGGCAAAGTAAACTCAAGGCAGCCTTTGGGAAAAGACAGTGATGTCAATGCTGCTGGAAGCAAAAAGAAGAAGTGTGTGATTGTGTGACAGAAACACGTTCTCTAAGGGTTCTTCTGACAACTGCATTTCATTAGTCATACTTTGCATTTGAAGTGAACTTCCATGGTGAACTTAGCATAGTTTTAAGTGTAACTTCTTACATTAATAATCTCCTAAGGCTCACTGATGAAGGCAGTATTGTACATATTTACAGTATTAAGAACTGCGTGATCTTTGGAGCAGAGCTGTGAGATGAAGGCCTGCGGGCAACAGGCTGCACACCTCCAACTTCTGACTTTCAGTTTCACTGTGTCCTGCTGTCCACATCTAACATAGCCACACATAGATGCGTTACACATGATTATATAAAGGATATTACTACATGGGCTTGGGAACACAATGACTGTTCTTACACAGAACGCCAACTTTTTTGGAATCTGGGTTGTAGCAGAAAGGTGAAGCATAGATGCAGTCGCATATTTGTCTATCTTGCTTACAAAACATTGGTGTGCCCTGGTATACACTCAGTGTGGAGACATCAAGACAAAAAGCCCCATCCGGAGATGACATGCCTGCGTCGTGTCAAGCTGCAGGTCTAAACCTACGGTGCCGAGCTTCTGGCACTGCGGCACAGCGATTGGACGTGCCTCCTTAAACCTGCTTCAGTAATGTAGCTCCCTTAGACTCGAGGAGCAGAGTGGAAAATCCAAAGTGACTGGAATTATGTAAAGTAACACACTACTGGCTTTTTATAGAAAGGGACCGCCTCCCGTCGGCATGGTAACTGGCCGCCATAATTGGCCCCCCATTTCTGGTGGTGTGAACCGACGCATCCCTCCCTTCACTGTCTCGCATGTGCGGTTCTGGATAATCAAGGTGGTGACAGAGAGGTGAACAAATTGGACTTCTGCGACACAACAGGCTAATAAACACACACGTACACACACACACACACACACACACACACACACACACACACACACACACACACATTTGGCTCTCACCTACTCACTGTTAATAGGAGCCTCTCCTTTATCCTTCTATCAGCAGCTCTGACACACTGCATGCACACAGCTTTAGAACTTGGCCTGCTTATCTGATGGCGTCGGCTGTAAACCGCCCAGGTAGCTGTCTTGCTTATCAACCTGTGGCATGTTTTTATTCCTCTCCTTGGAAGCAGCACACAACCTCAAACTGTCTCAAATTAATTGTTTTGCATTTCGCACGTGACACAGATCGGACGTTTTCTCACCAGCATGAGCATAAAAAAGCAGTCCCTTTTTCCTGCGTGTTGTTCTGGGACACATCTTGGAAATCCTCATGTTGGAGCCACTGGCCCACATGTGACTCGTATCTTTAACAGTCAGATCATTGATCACTAAATCTTTGTTCACCTGAGACAGGGGTCACGATTTTGACTCCATGTAGGATGATGAGACACATGGATGGGATCAGTGTTGGGGGCACACATTAGACTTAGACTTCATTGATCCCAATTTGGGAAATTGTTTTACAAAAGTAATGTAATCTAATCTGTTACTGTTAGGAATCAGTTGCTATAGCTCCAGCTTCCAGCAAACTCCATGCAAAAGGACTGTGTGTGTGTGCAAAATGTAGACAATCATATTCATTCAGTGCCTTTTTATTGGGTGCCAACCTCACGTTTATACATGTATTTTCCAAAAATTAGACCAGAAGTGTAACTGAATGCTTTTTGCGGTTATGACCGTGAGACACCACTGAAACACAAGCCTGCAAGGAGCCGCTGCAGACAGCTGCATAGATTCAAAAGAGAGCGTATCTGTTTGGTGAGACACGTGAAAAAAATGGGTCTGCCTGCAAAATTCCTGTCAAAACCAATCATAAGGTAATCTCACACTGCCATAGAGACCAGTTTAAGTTGGCACTATAGTAGCGTTATTATTACAAATTACAATGTGACTGTAATATACATTGCTGTTATATTGTTATAGCTCTGTGTTTTTTTTGTTAAAAGTGACAGCAAATTAGTGTACGCATTACTCTACACACTTACGGCTTTCAAATGAAAGTAAACATGAATGCGTAATGTCATCACATTTGGAAAGTAACTTGCTCAACACTGTTAATGTGAACATCTACCAACCACTGACAGATAGCGACTCAATATTAAATCATTATTTTTGAGTTTGTATGTTTGTTTGAAACCTGCCGACCATATTTACAAGAGGTCTGGGTCTTTGTGGATTGAACAAAAGGACATCGCAGTGTTGATTATGCATCTCTGATGTCACAACACGTTTGTTGTGAATTTCAATCTGACCTCATCATGCCATGGCTCCACGTTACCACTTATTAACTGTCCATACATTAATGTCTGACAAAAATTCAAAGTTTAAACTTTGTAGATCACTCTTCTCATCTATAATCATCATATCAACATCCATAATTAAAGAGTTTTTTGAGTTGTGGATGAAAAATCAGCCTTTCATGCATTTATCAGTTTTTAGTATTTATTGTCATTTTCTACATACGCACTACTCACCACAGAGTCAAACAGCATGGAAGGGCTGCTCACGAAGGAAAACAAAACAACTGCATTCTCCACACTGGCTATTCAAGGACTATCAAGATTTGGAGGATGAAGATATGATGATGAAGACTGAAAACAAGACCTTGAGCCAGCAAAGGAAAAAGATGCGGCACACAGCTCAGGACCTCCAGCAGAAAATCTTCAGGCAAAATCACTTGAAGGAGAAAATGAAAACAAAGGAGGAGAATCTAGCCTTGAGCCACTTCATCACTGACCTACAACCACAGCATCGGGATCTGACCGGAAAACCTTGCGGTGAATCAAGGAGGGTCGAGTATGCAACACTGAAAGATGATAAACTGGAACGCATGGACCAAAATTACAACCTCCAATGTAGAATCTGGGATATGAAATCTGCACAATGAGCTCAAGCAGCAACAGTCACTTGACAGGGAGCATAAAATCATCACATCTGCTGCAGAGACCATCAGCCAAGAGAATTCTGATCTCCAGAACAAAGTTCAGAAGCTCCGCCAAGAGCTCCAGAATTTTGAATGTGTTGAGGGCAGATACGAGGAATGTCCACCAACGGCTGTCCTGAGACGATACACTGGAGGGCTGGACAACAAGGTCCGAGACGAGACAGTTAGGGCTGAAAACATTGAGGTCAAGGAAAGGAAGACGGAGGACAGGAGCTTAGATAGTGTCCAGCTGCACTCTGAGGGGAAGGAGGGGGAGCAGCAGGCCCATCAGTCCCTCTTGTCATCCACAGAAGCTTCTGGACTGACCAGAAAGGTACGAGAGCCGACAAGAGGTGTGCTGGACGTACAGCTGGACCGATCTAAGCCATGTTTGAATCAACCAAAGGGGAGTTAGGCCTGCGTTGTAGCTTTACTGTAAGAAAGTAAGGCTTCAAGCCCCAGTCCTGCCTCCCTCTCTGTTCTCCATATGGGTTTTCTCCGGGTGCTCCAGTTTCTCCCATCTACACAATTGCAATCATCAAAAAAAAAAAAAAAAACAGCAGTCCACAGGACTTGTTTCCAAATTGCATCCAGCTTGTTTAGATGTTTCTTGCAAACTGCTGATGCTGAATTTTGTGATGAGGCCACAAGAGGGTTTTCTTTGGATGGCTCTTCCATGACAGTCATCATTTGTGCAGTATCTTAGCCGTTCCTAGAACTGACTATTCTGGACGGAGAACTCAGATGTTGTTCATCTAATCTGTTGAAGCCACTCTCCCAGTTTGTGGGTCACTGCCCCTCGTGATTCGGTTCCCACTGGCACCACTGTTGTCTTTATTCCCCACATCTTCTCCCTCTTTCAGCCCTTGGTATTTTTCAGACTTCTCGTGTTCCTACTTCTTGATGTTGCTGTTGCTCGGGATCGCTACGTCTATCACTCCTTTCTTCTATCTGGCAGTTGTACATGCCGTAAAGGCATTTTCATTAACAGGGCCCAGTCATATCTGTTGTAAAGCAAATAGGACCTGGGCACTTTATTATTATTTATTAATACATTGCAAGATAAAATAAAAAAAAATGTTCACTTTTCATAATTGCAATCAAAAATAGAGTTATTTATCAAACTAACTTGAAAATGTAGAGGTATCTTAAATTGGTTAAGATTAGATCCTACACAAGTGGTAGAGGTTGTACAAAATAGAATTGGCTATAATTAATACATTACCTAAAAAAATCACAATAGGGGAGGATCTGCTCATTTTTTTGCATTTGATTTCAACATTTAAGATGTTTTCATTTCATTTTAGCCATTCCCCCATTATTTAATGTCTATTTATATATTACAAATATATAGATGGTTGTTAATTTTACATGTTAATTGCTACTGACGATATGAAGGAATTCAGATAAATTAAATTTTTTAAAAATAAAATGTATTTTTTCTCCTGCAGTGCAGAGCAGAACCTGAACCTGAAAATCTATCAATGTGTCTGAGGTGAAGCTGAAGCATTGCTGCACTAAAAAGGGGCCTACAAGTCCACTACAGCAATGTGAAAGACTCATAGAAAATGACAGGACATCTTCACATGATTTGATATTCACTGCAGAGCTCTTTGTTCAAAGTTTTACAAACCGGGCGACACATCTGGGTCTAACAGTGTTATTGAGAAAGAATTTGTGGGAGCAGAAACTAACCAGAAAAAAAAAGACTGCTGATGTTTTTTCCCCCATAAATGAACATGTTGCCCTTTTGTAAAGGAAAGCAGAACCCTGTAAGCATGAGATGAACACTCATTCACTGTCTGATAGTACTCTTTTGACTTATCCTGCAGTGCTCTGAAGTTATTTGATGTGAGTTGTAACTGGAGACATGCTCTCTTGCCTTCTAAGAGGGATGAAGTATAATGAAGGAAGATGTGATATTGATTTTTGGGTTGATCACTAAGCCCACAGGACAATTAATGTTCACTGAATGCCCTTGAACATATGGAGAGCATATCCTACATCCCACTCCACCAATTCTGTCTGCTGCCGCTATTAATGGTTTGTGGTACTGCAATAATAGTACTACCAGTTGTAAGTCAGCAGTAGTAGTGGCATGTCTGATAAGCACGGTTTTGTTAATTTGCAGGACAAACAAAATCTAGATTTCTTTCTAAACGATGAGTTACATATTTGTTGTTTCAAAGGCATTTCACTACTATAAACTGTGTCAAGGAAGTCTTTTAAGTCACTTTAAAAAGAGAATATTTAAAACACTGTTGAAACAATTACATGTCAGTAAAGTATATGTATCTAAAAAGTTTTGACCTTACAACCAACTTTAGGCCAGTTTTAACCTGGACATACAGAGGAGTGATAAATAAAAGGACATAACTTACTAAATGAATAGACATGCTTCAGTGTCAGTGTCTGGCTCGCTGTGTCCCCCTGTCTGCAGTTATTCTGCTAAGCTAAGCTAACCATTTCCCAGCCTCATATTTAACAGACAGACACGACAGTATGCATCTTCTCACTGAACTCTTGGTGAAAAAGCTAACGAGTATATTTCTCAAAGTGTCAAACTACTCCATTTCATAAGGGGTGGTTTTTCAAAGGGGCGTGAACACAACACTGCTGCCTTCAGGTGCTGTGAGAAATTAGAAACCGTAAATGGAGGGCCGTGAATCGTTGCTGCGCTTGTACACCTGGTTTTAGAAAATTCAGTCACCTTAAAATACGATCTAGTTAAGACTTTTTTGCCCTAAGTGCATTTCAAATACAACCATGTTGTCACAGAAACGTGTAGAGTGGCAGCTGTGTTGATTAGAAAACTGTTCAGATCATTAAACACAGACAAGCCATATTTGAAAAACTCAAGACGTTGTGGATTTGTGCAGGGAAAAGAACCTTGTCCTTCTTGTCAGGAATGCAGGAAGTGAGGTGGAGACTAGGGATCGACCAATTATCGGCCGATATTCGGCATTTTTTCGATAATCAGCATCGACCATTTTTTCCACTGATAACCAATAAAATTAATTAATGTATTTTAAAACACGCTCCTTTGGCTCTGATGCAGCTGTCACTCTGCCTGAAGTGAGTCAGTGACAGCCAATCAACACTGAAGCCTCTACAAGCAGTGCCACAGGAGAAGCAGAGACTGCTCCGGTGATCCAGCAGAGATAAGGCAACAGAGTCAGTCAAAGTTGTAATAAAAACCCTCTATGATGAAGTTTTAAAAATACCACAACCTTATGATTAATTTCAGTGATAACATGCAAGCCCAGAGTTGACATTTCACCGACATACTTGTCTAATCACATCAAGCAAACGACTTTGCAAGATCAGTCCTGCCTCCCTCTGTGTTCTCCATATGGATTTTCTCCGGGTGCTCCAGTTTCTCCCATCTACACAATTGCAATCAATTCTTAAATAAAAGTAAAGAAAGCCACTTTTTGTTTTGATTTAGCATTAGTAATTTATGATTTGCTTCCAGAGGTGAAATGAGATAAAATACGTCTTTGTTTATTCCCAGAGGGGAAATTTGACTGTTTCAGCGGCCCAAAGACAGGAATAAGTACAGATAAACAGAGAAAAGTAAAAAATAATTAGTAGGAGGTATATCAGTCTAAAATAAGAACAGAAGTCAGAATGAAAATGACATAAGAAGGCAAACTTAAGAAATAAAGTGACAGTGTGATGTGAGTATAGGTAGTGTACACCAAATACTGTATCTTCTGCCATCGGCTAAGAGCTTTAGCCTATGCAGCGAGCTAAACATATGGTTTCAGTAATTACTTGTGAAGCATTCTCCAGCTTACTGATCCATTTTATTTGTAAAACTGTGAGAACAGAAACAGAATAAACAACGTTCAGTTTCCGTGTAAAAACATACATGCACACTTATCTCTTAACATCAGCTATACTGAGTGAATGGCGTACTGCTTTCAATAACACGAAACGCAACATGAAAACACCAGCAAACATTCCTAATTAAGCATATTTAATATAACTCACAGATTATGCCTCTGACAAGTGCAAAAGTTGAGGAAGTAGACAGACTCGACCCAGGAGTGACAAGTTTTAGCACTCTGCTGCACTTTCTGCTTCCAACATAAGCTACTAGATGGCAGTGTAAGATCGACAACAAACTCAGAATCACTAGATTCTCTTAAAGGCACAGTAACCACACTATGTGTAGACTAAAATAGCTCAAATGTGTTAGAAATAAACCTCCAGAAAAGGAGATAAACAATAACACAAAACTGAGGGACAGAATACTGTAATACACTATGATTAAGGAATAGGGATTCGCCATACTGTTCACAATAATACTGGTATAATTCAATACGATTTTTATGATTTGTTTACATGATGATGTCACACTGTGACACACACCAACACTGACACTACCACCAGCTCCATGGTGGAGGAGTTAATTCCCAAAAGGCGTTTCTGTTAAAGCGCAATGTTTCCACTATCGGTGACTGTATATTCAAACCCACTGGGTTTGAGTTTGAGTTTTGACCCTTTGAGGGTGCTGCAGTTGAAATTCCAAGCAAACATATGTTATGTGACATAAATGAGAAGAATATGGAAGGTAACATTAGCTAACTTGTGTTACCGCTCTTTTGTATATTGCTAAGATACATTTAACATCAGATTAAATTAATGTTGATTCTCCAGGGACAGACAAGTAAACAGAGCGACTGATCTGACTCATCATTTGTGAATGAAAGTGGGCTGCAGGGCATCCTGAGCCCTGACAGGGTGAAAAAGAAGTGGGAGAATTCAAAGCAGAAGTATGAAGTAAGTTAATCAAACAGATATTATAGCAGTAAGTTCTAGAAAAGAATATTTCAGTTGTTAATATTTATGCTTTTATGTTTTGTAGGACCTGAAACGTCCCCAGTCAGAGGTCAGCACAGAGGGCGGTGAGGCTACAGCAGCATCATGGGAGTGATATGATGCCACGGATGAGGCAATAGGTGGCACACCATCCATCTCGCCTCCTGTCCTTATTGCCTCATCCAGCCCAGATGCTGCTGCAGCCTCACCACCATCCAACAAAGAGAGCAGGGAGGAAGAACAAACTGCAACGAAGAGGAGGGCAGAGGAGATGTCCTACAGTAACTGAGGGAGACTGAGGAGGGACAGGAGGCAGTGAGAAAGAGAGGCACGAGAGAGAGAGGAAAGAGGTGAAGGAAAGGGATGAAAGACGAGAGATGGAAAGAAAAAAGAAGAGAAAGAGAGAACTGAAAGAGGAGAGAAGAGACAAGGAGACAAAAGAGAGAGAGGAGCGTTTTCTAAAAGTAATGGAACTTTTAGTAAGGAAATAATCAATAGAAAATATTTAGCAGTAGTTTGGAACAACACCAGCAATTTGATGTCCAAACAGATGTTATAGAGACAACAACAGGTGACAACCTCTGCTACAAATGGCGGCTGACTTCAAGGCCTTTAAAGAAGATGGAGCACCAGCGGATCTTCATCATGATGGTTGAAGCACGGCTGCACAGAGTTCCACAAAGGCTCACAGTACGGGGTGATCAGACACCTCTGGTGGATAGAGCTGCCTAACCTAAAGAGGGAAAACTGACGAAGACGTCCAAAAACCAGCCTGGATGGTCACATATTGCCTGCAGCTGAATGGACGAAAACATCTTCCTGTTAAAATAATACTGGGCACTGACAACAGCTGCTTTTAATCTCCCATGAACTGACTCAGCCACCGTACTGGATGCAGGAGATCCAGCCAGGTGTTGAAATCCAGCACCCACTTCTCCCTGCTGGTCACCTCTGGGAAAGCGGATGATTCACTTTAAACAAAAAATAAAAAACATGTCATTCGAGCTCATTGCTACAGTATAAGGTGACTGGAGATTTGAAAATAAGACTACATAATGCGTTGTTATGAATAAGTCATTTATTCAACTTACATTTAGATAACTCAGGGTGACACCACTCCACTCGGCTAAATCTTTGCTAAGGTGCTGGAAGCATCCATGAGTCCAAACTGACAGAAGAGATTTTCGTACACTTAGATCTGTGCAGTATTTCACTTGCTAACTTCAGTGAAATACTGCACAGATTTAACTCCTGAATTCCATCGGCTGTGTTGCCCCAACGCGTCCGATGGAGCTGATCGCTGCCATTCTAGACAATGCGTGCAATTCCACCGGCATCATACAACAATAATGAAATTAAAGGTTTTTGCACCCTACAAAAAAGCTGAAAAAAGTCCTGATTGGCTACTGATTCTTCCAGCCTTGGAGTGTTGGGCACAATTCAACAATAACAAAATAAAAGAAAAACAAATAAAAACAAACAAACAAATGTAAGTTGAAGCTGTAGCTGGATGAAACGCTCTGGGACACGTTCTCCACTGAAGAAATCACAGCTCATCACAATCAGGATAGTCTAAATCCAGAAAATATCTAAATCCAGGAACTCATCTCTCTGCATCATTTATTTTTATCACAAGAGGTGGCTCTTGATGTGCAGCTACATTCACGGTGTCTACTGCTCACCCAGCTCAGCGCACCTCTGTCCGCCCTGATGGCAGCCACGCCGCCACTCGCCCACTCACTCACTCGTTTGCTGCACTCTGCTGCTAAAACACGAATGCTACCTCAAGCTGTCCAGAATGCTCTTCAACAACAACTAATAACAAAACTTTCTGACCTTAACTTGCAAGCTACAGTAAGTAGCTCGTAATGTGTCGTTAAATAATTTAGCATTCTGTGCTCCTCTCGGTTTTAATCAAGCACTTTTTCAAGGACCAAGTTAAAAAATGGCTGATTTTAAAGGTAGTCCAGTACCAATCTGGACCCAGACCACATCCTCAACTGGCAGCCCGCAGGTCACCTCCAGCCCGCCACAAAGCTTGTCTACTCGATGCAAGAGGCATCACTTCAGTTTATTTTCATTGGTCAACTATTGTATTTAGCACCAAAGAGGCGTATTTAGCTGAGATAAGGACTCTGAGGTCCTTTCTGAGGACTTTTCTAGTTAGTATCTAGTTATCATTATGGATTTAGTCTGAGTCTGTTCACACTGGTATAGAAATATAAAGTCAAAACAACAGAAATTTTGTAACAAAGGGAAATTATGAAACAATAGGCTACATTGGGATTTTTAAGTCCATTGAAGCTGCAGTAGGTAACTTGTATAAAAGTTTTTTTTTGTCATATTTGCTAAAACTGTCCCTATGTCCAGACAGCAGTACATGAAACATGTAATCTGTAAAAAAAACGGCTCCATTGGTCCCACCTACTGCTCCAACTGTGATTTGCAAGAATCCACCGCGGAGCATCTGAGGGAGTGTCTGACATCTGTCAATCACTACTCACACACGCTGTGAACCGCCCCCTCCCTCAGCTCATGCTGCCGGCTGCCGCTCAGTCAAACAGCTCTGTGAGCGGCGTCAGGAGGCTAGTGAAAGCTATGGCAGGGCAACAGCCACCCGCAAAGGAGAAACTGCCCATACCTCCGCTGCCAACAGCAGCATATACGGCTAAGACAACAAATAACCATAAAGCTAATATGGTGATTGTTACAGTAACACTCCGCAGCGCATGCAGTATCAAAGTCAAAGTCAAAGTCAAAGTGAACTTTATTGTCAACCAAACAATGCAACAGGTGGTTACACAGAGGATTGAAATTGCGTTTCTCCATACTCCAATGTGCAAGTAATATATAACACACAACATATAACATAATAGTGCAAACAGACAACAGCACTGGACACAATGTATAGACAGACAATGATTCATATAAAATATTCACAGTGTGCCAGAGTGTAGTCAAATTTTGAGGTATTGAGTTATTGAGGTGCAATAATAAAAGATGCAACATAGAAAGTGCAAGTGCAGAAGCAGCATGGCGATGGAATAGTGCAAACGTTGAATTATTTTAAGTTATTTTGACAGTCAGTTGGTCTTTGTTTGTGTAATGATCATGGGATTTTCTTGAGTGAGTTGAGTAGTCTGATGGCCTGAGGGAAAAAGCTGTTTTTGAGTCTGTTAGTTTTGCTCCGCATGCTGCGGTAGCGCTTTCCAGATAGGAGGAGGGTGAACAGTTTGTGTCGTCAGTGAGTGAGGTCTTTGATGATTTTGGTTGCTCTCTTGTAACAGCGGGATGGGTATAAGTCCTGGATTGCCGGTTGGGGTGATCTGATGACTGCTGGTTAGAATGCTCTCAATGGCACCCCTGTAAAAAGTGGTGAGGGCAGAGGGGGGAACGTCAGCTCTCCTCATCCGGCGAAGGAAGTGGAGGCGTTGCTGTGCCTTCTTGATTATGGATGTGGTGTTGGTGGTCCATGTCAGATCATCTGTGATGTGCACTCCCAGGAACTTAGTGCTTTTCACAGACTCCACTGCACTGCCATTAATGGTGAGTGGGATGTGTGGTGTCTTCCTAAAGTCCACAGTTATTTCTTTTATTTTGTTGACATTAAGTTGAAGGTTACTGATGTCACACCAGCTGATGAGTTGTTGTACCTCCTCTCTGTATGCTGAGTTGTCATCGTGGCTGATGAGGCCCACCACTGTTGTGTCATCTGCGGACTTGATGATATGGTTCGAATTGTGTTTGGCACAACAGCCATGAGTCATCAGCGTGAACAACAGAGGGCTCAGCACAAATCCCTGGGGGACCCCGGTGTTCATGATGGTGGTCTCTGAGGAGTTGTTGTCAACTCTAACTGTCTGTGGTCTGTCGGTGAGAAAGTCCAGTAACCAGTTGCATAGTGGGGTGCTGATGCCTATTTCACCGAGTTTATTCACCAGGTGTTGGGGGATGACTGTGATGAAGGCGGAGCTGAAGTCGATGAACAGCATCCGCACGTAACTGTTTTTGTTTTCCAGGTGAGCCAGACTTAGGTAGAGTGCTGTTGCTATGGCATCATCGGTGGAACGTTTGGGCCGGTATGCAAACTGGAATGGGGCAGGTGTGGAGGGGAGACTGGAGGTTATGTGGGCCTTGACCAACCTTTCAAAGCACTTCATCATGATGGGCGTGAGTGCTATGGGCTGGTAGTCATTCAGTGTTGATGCTGGGGATTTCTTGGGTAGCGGTATGATGGTGGTGGCTTTGAAGCATGCTGGTATGATGGCTTGGCTCAGAGAGGTGTTGTAGATGTCCGTGAGAACATCAGCGAGTTAGTCAGTACTGTCTCTGAGCACACGCCCCGGTATGTTGTCAGGACCTGCAGCTTTTCTGGGGTTCACCTTGAGTAGGGTCCTCCGCACATCAGCTGGGTCCAGGTGAAGTGTTTGGTGGCCCGGGCAGAGAGGATCTTTTGTTAGTGTGGTGGTGTTGTCTTCCTCAAACCGGCTGAAGAATGTGTTAAGGGTGTTGAGGAAGTCTGTATTGTCCTCGCACGGTGGGGGTGTTGGCCTGTAGTCGGCGACAGACTGGAGGCCTTGCCACAGGCGCTTGGGGTCCATAGTGTCAGTGAAGTGTGCTTGAATTTTCTGTTCATAGGCACGCTTGGCTGTTCTCACGCCCCAGTTCAAGTTGACCCTAGCAGTTCTAAGAGGGGGCCTTGTCCCCAGACTTGAAAGCTGCATTACATACTCTCAGGAGCTCACGTAATGCCTTGGTGGACCAGGGTTTGTCGTTGGCCCTTGTGGTGATGTTTCTGATGACGGTCACGTCTTCCATGCATTTGGATATGTATCCAGTCACAGATTCAGTATAATCCGTCAAGTTGACACGCTGGTTGGTAGTGGCAGCCTCCCTAAAAACAGTCCAGTCTGTGCAGTCGAAACAGATGTTAGCGACTGTGATGTAGCAGCTGGCAGAGTTAGCTTGTTTCTGATGCTAAGGCTAACGTTACTGGTTGTCACTGCAGCCCTGCAGACGCTGCAGGGAGGAAGGGCTTGGAGACAGGGCATGAGTGCAGCGGAGAGGGAGGGGGAGTAACGCGGAATTTGTGTTGGTTCAAATTTTCAGGCTAAGTCTGCTCTCTTCCTGATCTTACCTACTGCAGCTTTGATTAAAATTGTTAGTGACAACAAATATGCTGTGTAACTGGAGATCCTTCACAGTGATCCTGTCCCCATACAAATGTGGTTTAATGCAGCTTATTTCCCATCATTGACATTGTTTGTCATGGTGACATTAACTGCTGGAGAGTGTTGCGTGTTGTTAAAAAAAAGGCAAATCTGCTATCAGCTCCGAAATCACAGATACAGTATGTGTCTGCAAACATAAGGTAAAATGGCATACTTAAACTATTAAGTCCAGCATTACAATGCATGATGGGAAATGTTTTGTCATTTGGACACCACTTTGCGTTCTTCTGCACGACATAGATGAAAGCAGGAAAGAAACGAACATGGAGGACAGTGAACATGACACAGCTGGGTAATGCTGAACACAAAAAGGACACAAATTTCAGCATTTCAAAGGAGATGTTTGAAGGTAACGAAAACATGACCTTTTGGTAGACGTAATCAGTAAAGCAGTAACAGCGGTTTGATTGGTTATTTGTGGAGACGTATCAGCTCGGTTAAATGCAAACTGGAATGTGATGAAGGCGAGGAGAAGCTGAGCGACACGAACAGATGTGATGTCTTCTGTTACTGTGACTCGCCTTTAGAATGCTGCTGTCAGGTCGAATCGTCACCGGATGTGGATCACAACAGGGAATACTTATGAATACGGTGTCAGCGCAGCCTGATTCACACTTGTTCTCCTTCCTGTTGAACGTGTCTACCTTTGATTTAAACAAAGGAGACAAAGACCTCCTTACACACACACACACACACACACACACACACACACACACACACACACACACACACACACACGTGCAAGCAACAAGAATCTTGCTTCCTGCACATCATGTACCTGAAAATCTCACACAAACCCTCACCATCTCTTCAATCCCATCTGCCAGCAGCTCTGCACGCATTCATTACAGCTGCACAGAGCACTTGATAACTCAACTCTGATACACCACACAGTCCATTTATTTGCACTGACGAGATAATATGGAGGCCTGTGAAGCCTCAGAGTGTCGTTCAACATCTAAAAACAACAGTGTGTAAACTGAGATTTCACGCACTTATGAATCATTGTGCTCCATCACTGACAGGTGTAGAGCTCCATGACTGTATAAAAGGGGTATTGAGGGTATTTATAGCGCACTTTGCTACCCTGACCTGAAGTCTGAACTTCGTGTTTTTGACACTATATTCACCATATTGATGATGGATAACAAAAGAAACATGAGGAAAGCCGTGGTGTAGATAAAAAACTAATTAAAAATGTCCAAAAAAAAAAAAAAAACACACACACACACCACCTACAACAAAATACCTTAGTAGGCTGCAGCCAAGTGCTCAGTAATAATGGATCTATTCTAAGCAGGTGTGAAGCGGTGTTGTCAAAATACGAACCTGTCAACTGACTGTCAAGATTATTTCACACTTCAACTCAAGACCTTCTTCAATTTTCATTACATCACAGGCGGGTTGTTAAGCTATCACGCCAGATCAAATGAGTGAGAGCAGGCGCCGCAGACATCTTTAAAAGTGACAGAAGAGCATGTGACTTCCCGCGACGCCTCATGTTTTAACGAGCAGAGTTTCTGTGCAGACGGCGTAGTCACAGGCGAATATTCAGAAACTAGAACATTTTTTTCATTGGTTTTCTATTGTCGAGTTAAAATGATTATTCGATAACTATCTCAACAAGAACAGGCCCCAGGTCATGCAGGACCTCCCCTGTGGCTATTTCAGGTGCTATGGTGCTTTCATGGTGCATACTTTGCGATGGATCGAACGATCATGAAGCCGCTGACACACAGTGGATTTGGGGCAGTCGGTAATCCAGCCATGACGGCAACACATCAGTTATCACTGATGCAGGAAGTGTTTGAGACAGGCCACACAGAAGCAGACAGATGCATTTTGAACAGCGCAGATAAGAAACGCTCACAGCAGCACGGTGACGAACAGGGTCAAAAATCTATTTGGATGTTTCCTAGCAACAAGATGGTCCTGTCTGACAGTGCTGAGAAAAGCCTGTAGCGCTGGTAACTTTAAGAGTTGCTCATAAGATATGTAATGATTTTTGTTAAGAAGGTTACAGGTTATCTGATTACCAAACAAAACAAAACAAAAAAGCTAACTGACCATGACCTTTGACCTCTGGTAGGAGTGAAAACAGTTTCTGCTATCGATAAATCTCCGGATTGGCAGTGGTGCTCATACAAATTGAAGCTGTAATGTTTCTCACCCTCCTCCAAATCAGCTAAGTCTCAAAGACAGCAAGCAGCTTGTCAGCACAGTTCAGCTCTGCCTTTGATGTGTCCCAGATGATCGGCGGTGAGCGAGTCGACTGTGATGCCGCTGTCTGCTAAACTCCAAATGACTCCTGCTATCACAGAGCTCGATTCGATGAGGGTCAGCCACGCTTCTGCTGCTGCTGCTGCACACCACCAGCTCCTCATTCACACTACTAAGACAGCACTAAAGGCTGAATTCTCTATATTTCTGTGCTTTAGTATGTAATGGATTACTTCTCGAAAACCTAACAGTCCCCACATGGACAGGGTGGGGCTTCAGCCAGTGGCCACTGATGACACTTGTATGCAAACACTGATCCACTGCTCATTTTTACCCCTGGGCCCCCAAATACATTCATCTGGCAATGGCTCTCTACACTGTACATTCTCTCATATTAACACACAAAGTGTAACATGTTCTGTCACTGTATAATTAGTTGGCCTTTATCTGAGTTTATGTTGTTTTCCTGCAAGGATACACAACAAAGAGTACAACACCTGTGTGTTAAACATCCTTTTCTACGTGCATTAGTTTAAACGAATGGGGGCCTGACGTATACACGATGCACTTCCATGTGCCACACACTGCCTGGTGCTCATAAAGGAAGAACATATGGTCAGAGTGTGCACACCTCACACACAACAGACACACACACACACAGCTTTCAAGATGGAGCTCAGTGTGATAACAGTGAAGCAGAAATGAATAAATAAACTGCAAAGCTGAATCAAGTATGTTGAGTTACTCTTTTCGGTCTAATCAAATAATCATTTTAACTCTGGAGCTCTGGTTAGTTCCTGGTGTCAAGAGAAAAGGCTGAGCTGAAGAGGGGCCCAGCAACACATTTCCGCCCCAGATAATCTGGCCATGTTTCCTGCTATGTATTGTGATTAATGAATTATTAAGAAGACATACATTGTAAATAGTATATGAAAGAATTATGGCCTCATCAGCCACTAAAATGATGCTTATTTGGCATTTTTTCCACCCAGTTTTTATAAATTTGATTAAATAAAGGTGTATGCATATTTCTGTCTTATTGTGAACATAGTGTTTCATTTATGAGCTTTTTGTCCCTCCACCATGAAAAAAAAACCCAAATATTGTCAGAGAAGACAAAAACTAACCTGTGTGGAATCTTACTTCCTGTGTATCTTTATAAAAATCCACCATGGCAACAGTAAACCAACACTTCCACCTACAAACATGAGCACACGTCAGGACCGCGACCTTGTTTCCCCTTCCCTCCTCCTCAGTCCTCTCCTCTCCAGATTGTTTACCTCCTATCAGTGCCTTGCAAAACTCAGTTGTAATCACGTTTTTTTTCATTTCCTGTTTTTCTTGAAGGTTGCCGTTGCATGACTGATGAGCGCCGACTCGGAGCACTGCAATAAAGATGCATGACGCAAATGAAACCGCCCCTGCATAATGCTGTGATGTCTTAATGTCTTTACCTTGCGGCATTTTCAATTCCAACCTGTTTTTGTAATTCCGCAGGTATTCATTCACATCTGTATAGTCATGGGCGTTTACAGTCATGGATTGCGTTCAGGAAAAGAGACATTTTCTTGACAGATCCCTCTTATTTGTATGATTTCACAGTTGACCTTGTGAAGAAGACATGAGGTGTAGAGCAGATCCACCTGAGGGCAGTCATGTTCGCAATTATGGTAAGCATCACTCTCTAATGCAATATCACAACACGACGCTGAGCCACATAAGCGACAGATGTATTATCTTCACATGATGTATGACTTCTCAGCCTGCAGCTCTAGCCAATACACGCACAGACTTTTTAAATGCTTTCACTGATGAATCCACCAGTAAGGCTGGTAACGCCCTCTGCATCAGGGTCCATGGTGTCCCTGGCTCAGGTTTGACACTGAATGACCAGCTGTCCTTCATTGCTGTGACAGCCCACTCCTGCAGATTCATTCTGCACAACATCAGAAGGATATATTCATTCTTCACCCAGAAGAAGGTGTGTGTCCTGGACCAGGGCCTTGATTATTGCACCTCGCTCCTGGCCGGTGTGCCTGACTGTGCCATCCGACCCCTGCAACTCATCCAGAATGCAGCAGCCCAGCTGGTCTTCAACCCACTCAAGTTGTCCACACGCTGCTCTTCCACACCCTGTGCCAGCTCCCGGTGACAGTTTAAGACGCTGGTGCTTGCAAAACATGCTCTTAGAGTATCTTGTCGTTCAGCACTGAAGCAAAATTCATAACACTGATGGAGGTGCGTGAATCTTCCAGTTTTTGGGTTGTATCGCTTTGGGTAAAAGTGTCAGTTAAGTAAATGTAGTGTAATCTTTTTGGATCATCATTTTACTTGCTATCAAAAGCAGAATTTTTAGTAGATAAATCATGGTAATCTCCATCACATATTTTGGGTGCATTTTTGATATGATTGCTGTTGATCTATATGAAAACAGAAACTAAAATGTCACAGGTCCAGTAAGCAAGACCCAAAAACACACAACCAAGAGAAGAAACTTGTTTGTGATATTTTTAACTTCCAGCATTTAGTGATCACAGCATTTACCCAATGCCCCCTGAAACACCACTACAAACTGAGCTAGATTCGCTCTCTCAAGGCTAATGTTAATTAAATAAAATGCTGAAATACTTGAATAGTTTTCCCACTTGTCAAAAACAATGTTAATTTCCAATTCCATTTCTGTATTCAGTGATTACAAACCCAAATTAAATTTTCATCAGGGTGTCAAACAGCCTCAAGACCACCATGGGACACCAAAATGTTTCATTCTGAGCCAGATTCTTTCAGGATCAACAAACCATTAAAGATACATCCCTTTGAATGAAGAAAGCCATTTACAAAAACATTTTTTCAGCAGTTAATTCAACAAATGAAACATTGAAAGATAATCGAATGTTAAAATGTAATGTAGTGGTGGTCAGGGAGGAAGCCATCCCAGAAGCCTGCAGGGAGACATCAGTCATTGTTCTGTGTGAATTTTAAAGAAGCTGTTGGGCCTGTGGAAGATCAACTGATTGACATTTGCACACGCTTTGATTTAACTGTCTGAAGAACTGTTACTTTTTCTTCTCTTTGGCTTCATTTTCCAAACCAGATGACAGTTTTTGCTATGAGGTTCAGGTCTGGACTGGATTCCACTGAGAGTCAACGAGATGTTACGGACAGAGAGTGGACCGGCCAGCAATCAACAAAACAAGAAGAGTCAATGACGGCCCTCAATGATGCCGAGGCGTAGGTATGGGGTTATGCTAGAGACAAAGTAGATTGTGTCTGAATCCAGAGCTCAGGGTGACACATTGAAATTGTTTTATCCAACCTTTTGTCCAAACCCCAAAGATATCCAATTAAATGCTCATATTTGAGCAGCTGAACCTGAGAATGTTTGATATTGCTGCTTGAAACATAACACGTTAAGGAGAAAAAATGCCAGTCGTCTGCTGTGCAGCCTACCTAAAAATATATTCAACAGTTTTTACAACAGCATACTGGGAGAGGAGAAAATTGTGAGATAGTGATAAGAAGCTGCTGCATTTTCTTTCTCAACTCCCCTTTTTTTGTCTATTGTTTTTCTTAAAATAAACCTTTATCAAAACCATTTTTCATTTAGACATCTAGATAGAGTGTGGGTTAAGGGTGCTGCTCCCCATATTCCCTCTTTCCATTCAACGCTGTCTACACCAGGCCTCCCTGTGAAAACAGGTCCTTCATCATCAAACACGACCAGAGCTAAATATATCAAATCAAGACTCACTGTGTAAGGAATGAGTAACAACAATCTGCATGTTGATATCAACCCCGTAGATGTCCTACTGCACTCCTAAACATAATGGTGGGCCTAAGTCACCACGCTCCTGCTGTAATGTGAGAACAGTGAGTAGAGTAATAGCGGAGGCAGCCACTGGAACGGAGCGGCTGCTAAATGTTGTGAAGCGAACTGTTAGGGATAATAATGATCTGTTGGACTCGGTCGTCACATGGAAGCTCCAGGTAATGAAGTAGAGAGATTTAAAGAAGACCTTCAGATGACTTCCACAGCAGGAGACATGCTGTAATGGAGCTAGATTGAGTAATAAAACAAAAGCCAGTGTGGTGGCGGGGATGGTGGCATTTGCAGTGTGTGTGTGTATGTGTGTGTGTGTGTTGATAGCAGCTACTACATTTGAAGCCACAACAAAGTCCATTATTGACACTGCTATCACCTGGAGGGTTAAGATTGCTTTTAACAGTCTTTACCCCTTCACAGCGAGCTGCAGGGGTCTTTCACTGCGTGTGTGCATATACAGGCAATAAAGAAAAGCAGTGATGATATGATTGAACAAAGGGGGGGGAGCACAATAAAGACAAATGGGCCAATGGATGTGTGCGTACGTCACAGCGCTTGGATGCACCAGGGTTGTTTCAAGATGACAGGAATGGCTGGTAGGAACAGGTGGAGCTTTATTGCCTCATAGCGCCGAATGGTGCAATATATGTGGGAGGAGCAATAACAGGTAATGATGAACACAGTATTTCAGGCCTGAACAATTAATCGCTTCTCAATGGAAATCACATTTTGAAAGCGAGATATTTTGAAGTCACAAGAGTCAGGACTTTAATTATAACTTAGATAATTAACAGAGTGTTCAACTGCAGGAGATGGAGGTTTAAGCTGTTGATAACTAACTGTCTGCAAATTAGTTAATTAACGATGATGCTGTGAGTTGAGGAAGCAACAAAAAAGAAAGTCTTAGCTGCTGACTGGTTACTTTCCTCTCTGCATGCCATTGCTGTAGCCATTTTCTTGCTAGATTTTGTGACTTTTTAACATCCTTAGTGACTGAACCTAGCGACAAACCCAGTGACTTTCTGCGCAGACAAAAAGCTACTGTCCCTTGACGACAGCCATCGATACGTCTAAGTAAATGTGCACTGATCCTGCTCACTGTGGCTGCAGGACCATGTCAACTGACCAATCAGCAGCCAGTGTTCTATATTTGTTCTACATGAAAGAAGGTGACTCTTTGACTTGATTTTATCTGTCCACTTGATTTGCTAGAGCTTTTTTTCCCAGTGGCCTACAGCCTACAGAAATTTACATTACATTTAAATCCATAATCTTGAGATAAGGCCATCTTCAATAACAATAATGATGCTAATGCTAGAGCCCATTCAGCTTATTAATCATTAAACTCCGCTCTGTGTAACTTTTGGTGCCGTGGGCTGTGTCTCTTGTGGTGAGTCTTGCTCTGGAGGATGATGGCCTCACGTCACTTTCAGACAGGTAGCTAGCTCTAGCCTGGCGGCTGTGCAGGGTAAAAGACAGCCCATGAACACGGCTGTCAGAATCTCCCCGCTAAGGCATGTCATCGTTTTACTTAATCTGCTTAAAAGCTCTTAATCAGGGCCTCCATAATTCAGAGGCAGTCCGTCCTGTCAGTCTGTGAGGCTATCTTTAACATAAGTAGTTGAAGCGCTGAGCTGTAAATGGTCAGTCCAATATCAAATACTGTCAGACATGACTTAGTTCAGTTCAGTTTAGTCACAGCATAAGCACAACACAAATATCAGTAATATGAAGTATACCACTGATGTAATCGCAGAATAAATGTGTCCTAAATTTGTCATTTTTTCTAATGAAGACCTGACAGGTTTACTTAGAAGATGACTTCTCCCTGACTGTGAGGTGACATCAGCAACAAGGAACTGAATTATTTGATCTCATTCCACTCATGAAAACATAAAAAATGATGCTTGGTACAAAGAAATCAAATTAAAAAACATGAGTACAAATAAATAACTGGGGTTAAAATTCTGCAATTAATATCAATTTATATCCCTGAAATCCCAACAGAAAAATACTGCAGGTCACTGTGGCGAAGGGGAGCAGGATCGAGTGGGGAGTTCAGGAACAGCATCACAGGGCAGTTATAACGTGGACGGGTGGTGATCAGATTATATTACACACACAAGGAGAAATTTCTTTGCTCTAATACAAACAGTCACACTACAAGATTAGATAATAGCACAGTTATCTTGCCAGAGGAAGCTATATGCCACATAAAGCTGTCTCCTCCACACACACAGATGGCTCTCTGTGACCTCTTTGTCCTCATGGAGACAACATATTATAATTGACCTTGTCCTTCCTGGTGGTATTTCAAAGAGCCTTTTTTTTCCTCAGCTGCCCAACAGTTACCTCATATTTGTAGTCCCTGTTTGAGAATCAACCTACTTTCTTTTTGGTTTCAAATTTTGGTCAATGAGTTACAATAAAATGCTAATGCATTGATATAAAAAGAGCAGAGCTTGGCTGCAACCAGGACGACTCAAATCAATATTTTAAGCCACTTTGGGAAGGATCCTTTTCTACCATCTTTCAAATTATTACGATTGAGTAATTTGGTAAAATGTAACATTATGCTCAGGATGTCAGACACAAGAAAAGTGAAAATAGCTTCATTTGAGAGCCTTGTTCCATTCCTGTGACTGGGAGATTTCTCATATGATTAATGCTTTACCACTCGACTCAGTCACGAGCGGCCCCTGCCATTCTATCTGGTTTCCACTGGTTGCTGATAGAGGTCAACACAGGTCACACAGATGAGGTGGTCGCTGAATAAATTTCTCACAAATCTGAATTTGAATCCAGAGATAGTATCAGCTGTTCTGACGAGGGCAGGGGGGTGCTCTGTGGTCACGGCATGGACGAGATATCATCAAATTCATTTTTTGTTTTCAAAATTAGGCCATAAAATCCGGCTATGTGAATGAGTATGTCTAGTTCATTTTATTTCATTTTATTAACCCATAAGGAGTAACTGGCTAAAGCTCATTCACATCATATAAGAGTTAGGGGTCAGTCTGGTCTGATGCAATAGTAAGGAGGACGACATCACTGTTTCATAATTAAGGTGTGGGAAAGATCAAGGTTTGGCTCCTCAGGATCAACCCAAACTCTGAAATCTCTTCACTGCTTTAGTCTGTTTTTGACGAGGAAGATTAAGACGTTGAATCTTTCCCAGTCTCTGTCCTCTCTGCTGAAAGTGTGACATTTGGTTCCTGGATTTTGTGCTCAATAATAACCTCATCTAACGTCCTGCTTTGCTCACTGCCAGAGGGCTTTGTCACGTGGATGTAAACACATTGTTTTCGGCCATTTGTTGAGATGACTGATGCAGTTGTTTTTCTTGAGAGGACATTTTTGCAAATTTGCTCTTTTGGTTCACTGTCACTGCTCTCATTAGCCTTATTTCCAGCAGCAGCCGGAAGTTCTGAACTATGCTACCAGATAAAATTAGTGGTGAGAGTGAATTAAATTCATGAGGTGTTTACAAACACAACTCCAAATCAATGCTGAGATTGCTGCAAACCTGCATTAAATCACTTTGTCTGGCGTATAACACACAGGATGGTAATAAGTCAGTGTTGTGTTTTTGTTGTTCGCTGCCCCCAAGTAGCTAAAACAGTTATTGCAGGCTCAAAAAATTCTTGTTCATACCAAACTTCTGTCTCTAATTAATGCACAGAAATCACAAATCTCCTGTAACAGATGGAAGTTGCTTCACCAAAGACACCAAACTATTGCAGTTTGCAATGTTTAAAATGGTAAAATAGAAAAATCAGGCTTTGAGTTTAGGCTCCTTAAATGCTGCGGCAGGCTGGGCTTAAATGTCTAAGACACAGATGGCTAAAAGAAGCTGGTGGAAAAGGTCACTGACGCATTTGAAGTTACACAGAGACATGTTATCATTTCAGCATGGAGGGGAGAAATGAAAAAAGCAGCATCCATGACAGCGTCGCAGCCTCAAAAGCAGTCATTATCTCCATTAAATCCTCCCAGTGCGACCCGCTGTGCGTGCTGGTGGTAACCGTGCCAGCTACAGCCAGAAGACATCGCCGTGACATCATCAGACAGGTCAACCATTTGCCTTCTGGGAAAGCCCTGCAGCCCTCTCGACAGATTGATTTGGTTGGCCCCTGGAGGCACGGCTCATTGGGCGCACGATGCGCCCACTCCCACTTTCCTGCCTCTACCCGTCATCATTTACATTTTGATAGGCCTCAGTCTGTGATGACTGCTGATTTCTACCAAGGTCAAAGCTGCAACACCTGAAGGAAGACAGCAGCAGAGAGGAAGCGAGGGAATCAGCACCGATGCTGATGGTGGAGGATGGGAGGGGACACAGATAGAGACGCTGGGTGAATGACTGAAAGAACCGTGACCAGTCCAATAGTACGGGCGAAATCGAGAATGAGCAGAGACGGGGGGAGATGAAACAGATGGGTAAACGAGTGGGAGGAAGCACAGCCACTGAACAATGGGTCCACACGGTGTGCAGCACTGTGCCAAATAATGGCATGTGATTGAGAAAGACACACAGCATAATTGCTGTTTTTGATGACTCAGACGATGGAGACACTGATGCTATGCGTGAGGTGTGTGGGTCGTGATCGGGGATGCTGCTTTCCACTTTACTCCAGTTAGTGAGACGAGTTCTCCACAAGAGAAATACAGCAATTAAAAAAAAAAAAATGACGACACCTACTCAAAACAATAACAACGCTAAGTGAATTTGTAATAGTACATATGGAAATTTTGAAGACGGTAGCAACAAACATCATTTGAATGATAAAATGTTTGCACACTGTCACCAATATTCAATAATGATCTTGATTAAACCTTTGTTTGTTTATTTGATTTGTAAGGGACCATGTATAATATTAAACAGAAATGTCATCACTGATGTACTGTGTCAGCTTGTGTAAAGTGTATTTCCGTCTGCATGTTGAAGATTATGCACCGTCGTAATATGCTCATTACTTTACATTAATTCAATCAATGTGCCTTTTTTGAAGGCTGATATTGATACTTCAGTCAGAGACACTTAATGCCCTCTTCTGGGTGTTGGGGAGTTTGGGTTGTTAAGGGTTATTTTATTAAGACTGTAACTCATGTACTGCATATTTACTTTCATTCAGCAGCTATTAGGAGGTTATAGAGTGTAAACTCTTAGTTAATGGTCGAGTAGTTGTAGAATATGGTTATGCAGAATAAGGCAATAAGTGCTTTACAGTGACCAATAAGAGCCAATATGCCACTAATATGCATGCTCATAAGCAGGTAGTTAATGACGAATATGTGCACCTTAATATAACGTATTACTGCTTGATGTTTTAGTTTTACAACCTGCAATTTTACAGTATGATTGAGTCTCACTGTTCTCATCAACAGTGTGTGCTGCTCACCCAGCATGAAACCACAGACAGACAAAGATAACAAACAATATTTTCAACTTGAGAGACCAGGGCAGAGCTAAAAAGAGAGCAGTTATTGAGTAACATTTGTCAGGTGGTGTAGAACAGAACAATACTTGCTCTGTGTGTGCTGTATATGTAAATTGGTGATTGTTTACTTATAATATGTCAGATCTTTGTTTAAATCTATATACATGACTATATACATGAAGCCAGGAAAAACTAAAAGGCGTGAAATGAGAGAGCAACCCACTGGTGTCATTTGATGACCTTAATACAGAGTGAAAGTCCAGGAGGGACTGTCAGCAGGCGCTGAGAGTGAAAGATGGTCCTATTCACATCACACTCTCACACACACAAACACATATCACACAACTATCTGACATCACACCCTCCAGCATGTATGTTATGCTATGGTGCACTGATGCACTTATCTCCAAGAAACACACACATATAGCTGTTAGTGTCTGTCCTCTCTTGAGGATGACACTCACTACTGTGATCAGCAGCAAAGCATCTCATGTTTGTATGCAATCACACACTGTGTTGGTCTGACACGTGACTGCTGTTTACTATCCATTTTTTGTCTTTCTCAAAGGGAGTAATAATCCCATGAGCACAGTGCAAATAAACGTGTCACCTGCACAGATGATTACTGATCTACTGTAAACTCTGCTCTGCAGACAAAAAACTTGTTCTACTTGCTTCATTGCATTTTAAAGAAGTGGATTAAAGGTCCGATGTGTAACATATGGCCAGAATTTTAGTTTTAAACAGTAAAAAAATGAACAACCATTATCAACAGAACATTAGTAACAGTTCTGACAGTATGTCAAAGACATCTATGTCTTGTGAGCACGCTAACCAGCTAGCTATGGCCCCTCCTGTCTCGAAACACCACTTTGTACCTCTTGAGGAGACAGTCTAATAGTATAGTCCACTGTAGTTTCAGCTGGGAGATGTTTGCTACCTTTCACAAGCACTCTTAGCTTTTTAAGTCAAATAAATAAATAAAAATTAAAAACTCTCAGTCGGGGCACATGCCAGTCAGCTAATAGGAGCATAGCTGAGCTAACTAGCTAACAGCAGGTAGTAGTTACAGCCAAGACAATAGAGAGCAGCAGCTTGCTGTCACTCAACTCTATGACCTTTGACAGGTGGCAAATTCTTACTGTTGTACCTTTAATCCTCATTGATTTAGTCTTCTGGGGCAAAAATAGAGACCTGTTTTAAAGAATGAGCCATCAAATCTACACTCTTAATTGTCCAACTCATATTCTCCCACAGTTCCACATAGACTTGTTTCATTAAATACCAATTCTGCAATACTTTTTATTTTTCCCAAACAGTTCTTTGACAAATTGCTGGCAAAAAGTTCAAACATCTACAGAAAAAGGGCGCAAAGGCTTTTTTGCTATACACAAGAGCAGACAGAATAGAGCTAAGGACAGGTCACTGAGCATAAGTGATGGTGATGTGTGGTGTCATCCTCTGTCCTGCTGCATTTCAGATAGCAGACAGATGTCAAAGTATTAGCAGGGAAGCCAGACCTGATGTCTCTGTTGGTACCCACTCACACAAGGAAGAGACATAACCTCTGCATTTGCTTGAGTAAGGGTTTGCTTTCCAGTTCAACTGATCAATTTAAGTATAGAATTTGATTTTATTCCATATTTACTCTGACAGTCAGTTCTAGTTAGTACTGAACAAAACTAAATGTATTATATTTGGCAGTAGGAATGTTCTGGCTAATGCTGACTGGTCACTAAAATCAAGTTACTTCAAACTATGCCATAACGTTACTGCTTTGGTTTATGTTTTTATGCTTGGTCTTCATTTGATGAAATCCGTTATACTGGTACATTGCAGCTAATAGATTGGAAAATGTATTCGTCTATTGATATTTTTCCACAGATAATATTCAATCAATTAAATCTATTTCAATTTAATTTTCCAAAAAGTAAAGTGAATTCCATGTATAGATATTATTTTCATGAATAAAAGCTAGTCGTTGATTTGCTAGAACCAGTTCTAAAATCTTATTAGACAAAAATGGGAGCTTAGAAATAGGCCTAAAATCAAGAGAAGCAGCTGAACAATATCAGTTTTAAAAGATTCAGGAACAGAACCTGCCAACAGAGAGCAGTTTCAAATTTGCAGAGTAGAGGGGGACACAAATACATAAAGGACAGGTTGAAGGTTTCATCTTCATTACCAGATCAGTATAGATGGAGAAATTTGATTAAATGAGCACAGGGAAACTGCACAGGGCTTCATAACAGTAACTCAATAATCCTGGGGAGAAAAGCAACTTCTGTTTGAGATCCTCTGAAAGAAAAAAAAAAATTCTTGAGGTTTTTCAGGGGTGGCATCAATATCTGGTCCGGTGTGTGTGTGTGTGTGTGTGTGTGTGTGTCATATGATTTGCAGGAGGCAGAATTTAGAGTAACAACAACAGGTGGAGCTTCGAGTGCAGGGGATCACCCTAAAGTTACAACTAAACATATAACAATGCTTCCATGCTTTAAACATCTGAAACAATACACTGAAATGGCTGCACAGGAAAGATTTTCCTCCTCTGCCACTGCATGCTGTTATAAAGTCAGGTCAATACTATAAAGATGGCCATATGCTCCCATATAGCCACCAACGTTATATTACTTTCTTCCTCTAAGGAAGTAATAAAGTCACAGTGGAACATTTAAACCTGCTCATTGACAAACCTGTGTGGATCAGCTGCAGTTAGAAATCTGATGGCTGAGAGGTCCATGAAAGTTGTCAAGGACCAGCTTTTGAACTGTGTCATACCCAGAGGACAGGAGCCTCTACTTTGGAGTATACAGGAAATCCACACACGCAGACAAATACTTCCTCTTTGATTCTCACCACCGATGCTAAAGAGTTGTCACAACCCTGCAACACTGGGCTGAGAGTGTATGAACACTGGCCAGGCCCGAGAGAAGGAGCACGGTGGCATAATGTCTCGCCATGTCTTGGTCGGGTGACTGGCAAGACTATACTTATGACCCCAGCCAATCACAGAATGTCTTACTCCATGATGACGCACAAGTTCAGATGTCAGGAGGCGGGTGAAGCAAGTGTCAATCAAACTGACAGAAACGTTGTGTGTGATGTTGGTGGTCTTGTGTAAAAAAAGAAAAGTAAGAAAAGATGGCTGTGGATGAGCTATAACATTAAACACAAAAGCAAGAGGAGGTGTGAACTTTGGCCCGTTTGGTTATTATTTATACATCTACTGGTTAGCATCCAGATAACAATTACAACAGAAACAATGAGTTTCACATACAGTCATTTTCTGCCCAGTTCTTTTTTCTACAGTGAGCAGGCTTGGCTGTGTAGGCGGCATCAAACAGACTGCTCAAACCTTTAGATCTGGAACTATGGCCATGCCACTTCAAACAGGCAGGGCTACTGTTGCCACAGCTTAACAAACTTTTCCTCTCTTTCAGCCTCAGCACCTCTCCTCCTCGCTATGGTTACCTGACAGCACCTGATTGGTAAATGCTCAGGAACATGTTGTGGGAGATGTCAAACTCGGCATGTGAAAAAATTCTGACATGCGTGTCTTTGCGTCGGGGTGTCGTGGAGCACCCCAGACGCTGCACAACAGGTCGTTCAGCATGCCACACTATACGGGTACAGACCACCAATTTTCGTTCAGGATCAGCCATGGTAATTGGTCAGCCACAACAAAAATGTCTCAAAGTTCAGCTACATTCATGTAGTCTGACTGTAGCATAACTGGACCTTCAGCATTTAGACAGAACTCAAACACTTCAGGTGGTGAAGAAAAGATAATAAACGCAACAACACTGTCATTCCATGTGTGTCTGAAGTATCTGAGAAACTCAAGAGGATCTTCAACAAACAATTCAAGTCCCTGTATTTTTCTAAACCCAGCACCACACACAAACTGGTCCACCCCAACGACCACACACCCAAACACAAGAAAAGCACTCTAGTGTATGTTTATCAGGGAAACTAAACAAAGGAGGAGGGCTAACTCCACTGACTGTTTACACTTGGCCTCAGTTGACTCCAACATCTCTAACGACCGCCATTACACAGCCAGGAGCAGGAACCAACCAGGTGGTACCACTGACCTTGACAACAGCCCCACTGAGGTTAAATACCTGCGACTTCCTGGCAGTCAGTCAGAACTGAGGAAGCCTATTAGATGATTCTCAAGTCCAGTTGCTCTTGAACAGCCATGTCTGTCTACATATGCTCATGAATGTTACGGATGTCAATCATCATCCGGCTTCACAGGAGAGCTGTCAACATGTCACAGTAAGTAATCAATTCACTCATCCCCTTGTTTAAGTAGTAACTAACTTTATATCATTACAAAATGTAAAGCCAGCTGACCCACGTATGGATTGGGATTTTTCAATTTTTGCATTTATAAATCATCTGATTGCATCTCTCTCAGCTGTGTGCAATAGCTATATGGTAATTCTGTGATATAAGAAATTATTCAATATGTTGGTTTAACTGTTGCGGCAAGAGCAAGCAAAAAGAACGTGCTCAGACCACAGTGTAAGGTTTAGGTCTAATAATAAAGGAGCAGTTGATCCACTGATATGTGTAGGTGGTCTAGGCAGCTCCTGAAAAATAGAGAGCCAGCATCCGGAGTAGCTCTTTGTTTTTTATGTTCCAGGTTTCCCCGGCACAGTGTAAATGGAAACGACTGATCTTCTGAAACTAAGGGTCGTATCTGATGATGTCATCGCTGAGAGGCTTATTTTGCCCTCATCCTGAAAAATATACTTTTATGGAGTCAGATCAGTCTCAATGTATCACTAGCATAGCTAATAAGTTAGAAATAATAATATTGGTTAGACAACCAAGGATCGTCCATTAGCTAGCTAGAGCGAATTCATGACTCCAATAAATTCAATGACAGAAGAGTCATCACTTACCTGCAGAGAGCAGCTGTTGGACTTTTGTTCTCTCCTCTGGTTCCAAATCAGAATTGCAGGCTGCGCAGATGTAAAGCTGTGTGATCACATTCAGTGATACCCTTTCATCTACCTTTTACATGAAGGGCTGAAGCGGAACAGGCCATCTGACTGACAACAGATAATTCCCCAGTTTGTGAATGCAGGTCCAGCATATAAATGTAACATCCAAATACTTTTGACGAAATTTGCAAATGCTTTAAAACACATGTTTTTGTGTATTTCTAGAGCGAATCTTATTTTTTTATATGTGGTTTTGTTTTAAATTTACTGTGAGTCCCTCTGTGTGCATTCATTAATACTAAGACTGACAGACCTTCACCTTCAGTTTCAAGACCCAGCGGTCCCCATGCAGTCCATCCAAGGCAACCATTAAGACAGCTGACAGTGTTACTGTCACCAGAGTGTCTTTGTTGGATGCAATGGTTGCTGGAGGTAATGACTGCTGAAATATATAAGCATGTGTAGCAAAAACACATTGGCAAGGCTGCAGAGGCTCCAGTGTGTAAACACCCCGTCTGAAAGAAAACTGTTCCAAAGAAGTTATGAAGGTTGAAAGAACAGCCTGTGCTTCTACTGCAGGTCGAAACTGTGCAAAGTTTTAAAAATGTGGTTGGTTAAGTTTTTTTTAAGGCCATGCATTAAGTGTTTTTTTTTCTGCTTAAGCTTACATATTTGCTTTTTTTTTTATATTGATTCTACTCGCAAGTTGTCCCATTAGATCTTAATGATAGAAGAAAGTCGCACAAACCTAAGATACAGGCCTTGAGAAAAGCTGAAGCAGGGTGGTCAACAGGTTTTGTTGTTGAAGGTCAGCAGTGTCTCAAAGTTACTATCTTTTGGTTTGCATGTCAAAAACTGCAAACTTCTGGGCCTTTTAATACGGTGAACTATGGCCCCTCGTTGCTGTCAGTTCAGATTTCAGTGTGTTTAAACAGGGACTGTGCACATCTCCCAACAAGAACACAAGAGTTCTAGTTTCATTTCACAATTTTCTCTTTTATTTTGTTCATTATTTTATGTGTAGTCTTATTTTCATAGTTTTCCAACATAAATGCATATGACATTTTATTCAGCAGCCATGTAAATCAGGTAAGTAGAAGTAAAAAATTATAGGTGAAATACCGTCTTTAATGTTCCACAATTGATGGGTACAGGTACAAGAAGCAGCTTAGACCGCTGCTTGAAGGAGGCACTGTCATAATAACGAAGCATACTGTTGAGCTTGATGTGACCTTTTAAATGTCAGATCACAGCCATCTGTTTCAGGAACTCTTTCATGTGTCATTGGCATCATTACCAAAGTTCAATTAGCAACAAAAGCAGCTTTTGGAATTTTTCATTTTACATGTTAGTTTATGACAGGCCACATAAATATGGAAAATCTGATCGGCACTTCTTGTGAAGTAAATTAAGTGAGTGAAGCTTAAGTGGTAACATTAATGTACAGTAGATGCATTTAATTAGTCTTACTACTTCATTTTATTTATTCTATTCTATTCCTATTGTTCATTATTTACTTGATAGCATGTTATTATTCCGTATAAAAGCGCTTTACTGTCTGCTGTTGTTTTGTATCTCACACCACTGTGAATGAGGACACCTCCTCAATGGTCTTTCAAGGTGAGATAAAGGTTGAATGAATAAATTCAGATGAACACATTTCAATAAAAATGCTACATAGGAGTTTAAAATGCTTCATAGTTTTAAGTTCAATGAACTGAAAAGAATTGGTACAATTAAATTTTTTTTTACCTTGATGATTAATATTTGAGTTGCTTGATTGAAATGGTTTAAGGCAATATGTGTGTAATAACACACACGTTAGGAGAGAACAAAGCTGCACAGTCTCTCAGGTTTGCCATGTTGGTTTATGTTTGTGTTTTATTCTGCTGCATCATTCCCTGTTGTACTTGATTAGAGTCCCGCAATTATGTTTGTCAGCAGTGAATTTTAATACCAAACCCACTTTCATCTAAATTTCTCTTACATAATCCTTTTCATATCCTCTGCTGCTTTGTCCTGAGAGTGTGCCCTGTTGCCATGGTGATCTATGAGGGGATGGATGCTGTTTGAAGGGCAAATGGGGGGCAAAGACCCAGCAAACGGCCTAAATTAAGATCACAGCTGACTGTGTCTCTGTGGAGATCGAGCCTGCAGCTCTCCTTCTGTCCTCCCCTTCCTCTCGCTCTCTTTCACACATGCGCACACAGCAAGTCGACCAAAACTACACCTTCGTGGTCCTAAAATAGAGATACCTACTTGGGTGATGGAGGGAGAAAAAGAGGCATCTGAGAGCCGGTTTTCACCAAAGACGAATTGCCTCCCTCTCTGGAGAAAAAGTAGGCCAGGCAAGATAAGGACGAGGTAAGCCCGGTCATCCCTGCTCCCCTCTCCCTCCCCTCTCCCTCCCCTCTCCCTCCCCCAACTCGACTCAGTCTGAAGCTTCTTAATGCACACTCAAACTTCTCCTCCAGTATGGAAAAACTTAGCTTGCTAAGTTTGCTCTGCAAAAACATTTCTAAGTAGTTTTAACTGGTCATCTCCTATTTTTGCTTTTATTTTACAAATATACTTTACATGCCTTTAGCTATTTTTTGGTTTTTAGTTGGGTAAGTTCAAATTATGTTTATTAAAGAAATATAAAGACTTATGCTTGTATGTATAACCAACAGAGCTGGGATTTGGTTACATGACGTTTCATCATGAAAACTGGAAACGGATTATTTTTCATGGCTTTTAGAATTAAAACAACAAACTGAAGCAAACCTCACTCACTTTAACATCTATTTGAAGTACATGATATTAAGAACTGTGACAAATTATATCATTCCACCACTGGAGGGATTCACTCTCATGTCTGCCAGCTGTGTTGACACACTTCAGCCATCCATGTCATTGAATTACAGACATTGGAGCCTAAAAATGTTGCTTATGTCCTCATTGTAATCACTTATAAGTCTTGTTTTTCCCAGTTGGCAGCTCGTATTAATGGTAACTCTGCCATCACTGGCATGCATTAGTACAAAATAACCTCAACTCTTGAGCCTGATAGGCTGACAGCAACAGGTAAACAGAAGTGTAGCCTTTAGCCAGTGTGGTATCATTGGTTAAAACCATGGCAGGACTAACTGCTTGGGGGGCTCATGGCCCTTATGAACTATGGGTCCTCACTCACTCTCTCATTTTAGGCTCTGGTTTTGGTCTCCACCAACTGTTGCAAAAAATCTCTCTCTGTAGTTGGTAACTGCTCTACTGTGCTCAACTGCTAGTTGCTAACTTTGTCTGTCTGTAGTTTGGTGCTGAGCAGGTGGCATACACCTACCCACTTTTCAGTAAAAACTGAGAGCTGTGAGAATGGACCAGTAACGTTACAGGCTGTACAACCAAAACAGTGAGCTGAGAGACACTAATAGGCTGTGTTCATCTGAGGGGAACGGCAGCATGGGCTAATAATTCTATGCAGGTTTTTTCCACTACAAGTAACCTCTTTCACCTTACACATGGTCATTTGATCCATAATGACAAAAAGGATTGATTATAGCAGCTTTAAACTACAAATCAAATCAGTGCACACAGCAGACACATGGCAGGTTCATTTGTTTCAAGAGAAACCAAGAAACCAAACAGTGCTTTGTGCTGGGATCCTCTCTGGACTCAGTGGTGGTAGTAGCTTGTGATATGGGATTATACACAGATTCATACAGAAACATCCAGAATTTAAATGCATTTTCAATTAAAATAATTCAAAGGGTCAAGGGCTCTAGATTAGGTAATAATGTAGGACCTACTGTAACTTTGTTAGTTAGTTTTGTACTTTAGTGGTGTATGTTCCCAAACAAATTGCAGTTAATCAAATTGGCACAGTCAACAACTTGGGCTAAAATGTCTCCAGGTTGCACTACAAGTGACATCGACATTCAGTCTCACAATGACCCAAAGAAACTGAACTGGGAGAACACTGGAACCAACAGGCTACTTCCAATGAAGAGCCATATTCTTTGAAAAATGACTGTAGAGTCATAGCAGGCAACAGGCTCACTGTTTGCTCCCTTCTGCTTGCCAATGTGAGGCGATCCATATCAAACTTCTGCAATAAGGCTTAGTTACATTTCTGAATAAACCAATGAAATTCTGTGCAATTACTTCACATTTGAAAACATAATCAAGCCTTAAAAACGTCGTCACTGAACATCTGTGACCATAAATGCATTTTAATGTAACTTGACCTCTTTAAACGGGGCCCTTGTAAGTTCTGCTGCAGGAGGAAGTCCAGCTCAGCTGTGCTGGGGGAGACCAAACAAAACCAGCCATCAAAAACCATCTGCCAGGTTTTATTTTTCTCATTCTGACCAGGTGTGTGGGCTCTACTCAATAAGCACAGTGTTTACTCAGCAGTCATAAACACCAACTGCTAAGCTGGCGCTCATCATGATTCTCCTCATCACACAGTGTTTCCGTCAATTGACAAAAACTACACTTTGCTCAATTCATTTGCAGAAACCTTTACAAAGTAACTGTACATTCTGTTTATTTATGCCAATATTTGTTCAAATAATACCTCAAAACAGGCGGAGAGGACTTTTTTTTTACCTTTACAGATAAATACCTCACCCTGAGACCATTGCTACCAGTAGAAACTCATTCTATCTGTGTTTACTTAATGGCTTCTTTGTGCAAGATAAACACTTAGAGACGTATGTCAGGCATGGTCAACCATGTAATAGAAAGGCTTGAAAGAACTGGGTACAGCTGAATGGAAAGTGTGAAGCATGAAGGAGAGCCTAACCTCCACTCACCATTCTTGTGTACAGGTGTGTTTGTGTGTGGGTAAAAAGCAGATCAAACTTCTGTGTAAGGTATGAAGTGTTATTTTGTCAAATGAGTCCATACTTGGATATGAGCGTCATCTCAGACCCTGGTGTTCTGCCAAGAACATGGCCAGGAACCCCGAGTCGAGATTAAGATGTTTGCTGGAGGGAAAAGGAGGCCCTGAGGTAACGCTCAGATGGTGAAGGGGAGTGTGTGTCTGTGTGCGTGTGCCTCCTCTGTCTTCTGCCTTGGAAAGGTTATACTATTCATGTTAATAATTGTTATTAACATTTTAAATTACAGTATAACTAATACATAATACACATACTGCAACTGTTTCTTTATTATTATTGGTATTTTTTTGATGGTCCACCTTGGTGAAAACACTCAAAGACTTGAATGTGCCTCGGAGAAACAGAAACACCGATAATTAAGGCCCCGTTTACACGACAACGCTCGTGGGTGAAAACGATAAAATACTTTATCGGATGTGCCTTTCGTTTAGATGGCGATGGCGTTTTTGGGGCTTAAAAAAGCAAAAAAGTGAAAACGCCCTCCGGAGTGGAAATCTTAAAAACGCTGCACCGTTGCGTTCCCGTCTAAAGGGTAAAAGCACAAAAGCGTGCTTTGATCTGCCAGAGCCCGCCCCTTCCATTCTCTGATTCCACACACTTTTGTGTCACCGTATGCATGCAGATTTCCAGTGAGAACGCAACGCCACTTTTGCGTTTTCTGTTCAGATCGTCTCTGTGTAAACGTAGCCTAAACCTCTGACCCTAATGTCACTTCTGTCTTAATGATTTTTCTTGAACATGTTTTTGTTGACATGTATATCTAGTGGTGTTTAAAAAAAGAGACAGGGCAGCAGAGTATCGTCATTATTGTGAATTGGAGCTGGATTGTTCACTACAAAGCTCTAGCTGCATGTGTACGGTGGCTGAGGAGGGGAAAAAAAAAAAATCAAACTTATTTTGCAACATACACACTGTGAAAATACCAACGATCACAGCAGACGACATCAGTACAGCACCTTTCTTTACAAGGTTAAAAGATGCTTGTTCAAGTAAAATATAGCATAATACAGATGGGAAACGTAACATTGCCATGTTAAAACTGCCGCTGACGACAGCGTCTCCTACAGCAGCAAACTGTGAACTATGGGAAATACTGTACGGCCGATTACTCCTCATGCTAACGCTGTTTGATGTTTTTCATCTGATCTGTTCACCGATTCAACAATGTTGAAGTTACTGTTACTGTAAGACAACAAGCAAGCACATGAACAGCCGGTACAAAAGTTCAGCTTTGGTGGGTTTTATTAATGGCTGTCCGCTAAACTGGCTTGATAGACTCAGTAAATGACTGAACTCCCCTTTACATATCTGACTACAAATCAGACTACTCTACAAAGCATTTTATTTTTTTTACAGTTTTTTTTTTTTTTTTTAGATTTTTTAGATTTTAAAATCTTCTATCATGACTCATGTAATTTTACATTGTGCTGGAGCATGGAGTTACATATCAGGTAGTGAACCCATGGTATAAAACTTTATATTGTCTCACAGTACATAAGCTCAGGCTACCACACAACATTGTGTTCATGGCCGCCTGAAAGGTCAAAATCACCTTAAAAATCATGAACGCTACAGTATTCTCTGGAAAATAATGAGCAGTAATGTAGGATGTACATAATATGTACTGAATGGGCTGCTACATGTAAATGCAGGTACAGGTACAGTTAGACTGAAGTGGCCAGAGTAAACATTTTTCCCTTGATATAAAAAGACCGTCTTGTGTGCTGGAAATGTGAAGGCTTGCCAGCAAACATTATGCCAGATGGCTTCCTCGTGAAGCATAGCTTACCCATATGTCAATCCACAGTAATGAATCCCATCAGGTTAGCAGAAGGGAGAAAGGTTACATGCTCAGCCATAGACTTGAACCCATCTAAGAGACACTGATATGAAGCATTTGGATGATTGTGGCCTGGATTCTGTGATTTTCACTTTATTATGCCATGAAACACTGAAATGAAACATTTCTAGAAAGAATGACACCAAATCTAGAAGTACATGATTAATGTTAACATGCGGGTTGTCAGATGAGGTGATGAATGACATTTCTTCTTTTTCAATGACAAATTATGAGGAATGGCGCTGTCCTTTAATCTGATTGATTAGCTCAGTTCAAATGTTTGATTGTCTCATTCCTCATTTCTAGGACAGCGATTTGCCCTTTGTCTCTTATTTCGATCTCTACCGGTCCTCTACCAAATCTGCCAGCAGTCATGTGGCTTCAAAATGTCCAATTTACACTGTGAGCGCGTGTTTGCATGGGAGGATGACTGGAGGGACTTCCATCGCCTGATGAAAAGACAGCATTTTCTATGGCTGAAGTTCTGCTGAAAGCTCCAAGGACGAATCTTTGTGCTGTAAGAGAAAATCTCAGCACCTTCAACTAAAGGTTAACAACGCAAATTCAATGTCACGGTCTCCATGGATGCAAGATAAAGACTTTTTTTTATTAAAGGCATACAGTAGATTCACTTTGCCTGCAGCCTATTTTTCAAGCGCCTTTCATCCTGCTAGATTGTCAGTTTGAGTGGAAAAGAACTTGGAACCTTGCATTTATTGTTTTGTGATGAGACTATTTTAATTCTGTTAGTGAATAAAAAAGTCATCTATGAAAATATGTGAGTTTTGATCTCCAGAACTCAAAAGAACCTGGATGTGCTGTTCTAAAGATGTTTCACCACTTATCCAGACTTAAGCAGTTTTGCAGAAACTCTAGAATTGATCATTATTTATTTCATCAGTTCTGCAAAAATGGATAAATTCATCAGTTCTGCAGTGTCGATATACTGATGGATCATGCCAACAAAGCAACTCTCTCTGTGCATGATCGTCACCAGTGCTTTACGAATGTGAATCACATGACCTTCATGGCCACACAGGTGTTTTCCATTGAGCCTGATGTGGACCTCCACTCAGGCTGAGGATGCTCGGGGCTTTGCTAGGAATTACATTAAGTTATCAAATTCATCATACCAATAACAATGGCAAATGTATAAAGGTGTGTTAAGACAGAACACAAAGCAATTTAGAAGTGCACAATTGCATGTAATGGGAATTCAAAAGACAAGAGTGGGCGCGAATAGACGCAAATGCAGTCAGTGTATTGGCTGCTCAGGGCAAATACAAATACACTGCATAAATGATGAAAACTCAAGGAGAAAATTAACTTTTCATGAGGATCCCCATAAGCATAAGAATAAGAACTGGCTATTCTTCCCGGGGCAGGCTTTGCTTTCCGTCTGAGCACCTCCAGGTGTCCCACCTTGTGTACACACCTACAGTCCTGAGAGGAGCTCTAAATTAGTGAACACCTCAGTGTGAAGCAGCTTTGACAACAGGAACTCCTCACTTACGCCTGGATCCAAGCACTTTTACTTGAAATAACAATTAAAAAGTCAACTCTAGAGTCTATTTTAAGTCACACGTATTCAAGCCGTCTACAGCTCCAGTCGATGTGGAAATTTGCATTCAATATTTGGGAGCCTAAACTTTATCTTGCACAATCAATAACCTATTTTATAGATGGCCTGCTGTAACCTAACATCACTGCTCCTAAAACCACGGACACACTCTCCCCTTCCATTCCATTCGCTAAGAGATACGGGTGCTCTATGTGGGTGGGGGGCAAAGCAGAGACGGGGGAGGAAAAAGAAAGAAAACTGAATGTTCTCATGTAAGAGGCACTGCACTTGAGAATGCAAAAAATGCAGGTGTTGAATCATTTGAGTGCACGTTGTCTATTACCATAACATTAGTGAAGGATGTCGGCAGAGTTGGTTCTAGGGTTTACATCGCTCGCTCTGAGATGACTGCATGGTCCGTGATCCCATACAAAAACAACAGAGCACTTTAAAACCATATGATACACTGTGATTCAAATCTGTGTATTCATCTACATTAGCTGTGGATTATATGATCTGATTGAGCCACGATTAAGATTTTTACTTTTTAATCATTCAAATATGTCTAAAATAAAATGGGCTGTTTTGAGGTGCCAGAGGCGCATACTGTACTTTGATCCAACTGCAGCTTTTGACCATAGCTAATGCAATGTAAAGCTTTCCAGCAGCAGTGAACATGTTAGCATTTATTTCAGTGTGGGAAATGTGTGTGTTGGTCCGGTCACACACACCCCAGAGGCACAGAAGAAGTTTTTTTGACAGTGGCAAAAAATTTTGTTTCCTGAATTTTATGCATTCATTTGCATCATATCTGTGTTTATATATCAATGTAGATAAATGTCTGACTTGTATTGGTTTTCCAACATATATCAGTTCACATTCACACCTCTGTTTAGTTCAGACTAGTTAACCGAACGGGGGTCTGCCATGTGATTTCTTTTTGTAAGCCATCAAAGTACTGATTTAAGATAACATTATATTTGGTGAGCACAAGAACATAATGACTTGTGTTCAGGGCTTTGGCTTGACTTGGTACTTCATAGCCAACACTTGGAATTACCTCATGACTGAAAAAGCACTGGCTTCACTCCACCTCTGTATAAATGTATCATGTTTCAGAAACTTTGCCGTGGTTAATATATTCAAAACTCTCAAGCTGTTCTCATAAATACATGCAGGGCAGATGTGATGCAGCCTCCACCAGGAAGCCTGAATTTCCAGAGTCTGATTAAAAAAAAAAACATCAAAATCCTTCATTCATTTTTCATTCGCTACCTAAGCTGTGGCCATCATTGCAGCAAACTGCCTCAGCGGTCAGCAGCTACTTGGTGTTTGTGTTTTGTTTGTCTTTCTCAGATCCATCAGAGCAGAGTCGTCATTGCGCACAGAGAGGTTGATTTCTCTGCTTTTGAGATGCCACCATTTTAGCACTGCAATTCACCTCTGTGCCTGTTGCCAAGCAACTCCTGACACTTTGGGGATGCGGAGTGAATACAGGAGCTTGCTGTAGTATTTCCACGTTGCTTTGCATCGTGCACCTTAGGTTTTCATGTTGTCCAAACACACTAAAAACATGCTCAGCCTATAGAATTCCATAACTCATAGACATGATGCAGCAAATAAACTGACTTTTAGTCCCCTTTCAGGGTGAAAACTCCAACTTCAGTGAACAAACAAATTAAGTATTAACCAATTATTCTCATTTATCATGCACGTTAAGTTGAAACTACATTTTTGATTCTGTTTTTGATCCAAGTCCGTGTTGGTAAAATGCCCACACTGAGTAACCTCTGAGGGTAACAAGTCTCTCACCACTCCTTCTTATTAGCAAAGAGCAATGCTGATCCTAACTACATCAATTAGTGGTCATGAGAAACGAGAGCCCCACCAAGGCTGGATTTGCCAGGTCTATGTCATAGTGATGTAACACATCTTTGGCATTTCTCTACTATAACTCATGATCCTGACATATACAGCAAAATGTTTGCAAAAAGCTAATTATGAGTCAGTATATCAGCCTAGCTTGACGTGCTGTTTTCCCTCTAGAAAAGAGAGAGAGACGGTACATTTCCAGGTGGCCATCAATTGGAATTTTACATTTTTTGATTTCCAAGGATGGCAGGAGTCTCACTCAAACCTCCTCGTCTACTCCATTAAAGTTTAAAATATTCATCTTGACACAGAGTTGCTGAATCCACATCTGCACTGTCTCAAATCGTACATCCCTTTCAACGAACCTGCTTCTCACCATCCCTCAAAGGTCAGTGTTGTAACAGTCATTATTTTCTGTTCTCCATGGTTCTGCATGTCTTTCTCTACCCGCACTGTGGCAGGGTTATTTCCCCGCTCAGGAGTCACTTGTTGGCCTGGCACAGCTTCACCCCGTAGAGCACGGCTGCCTATGAGCTGCGTGCGTAGCGACTGTATTCACCCTCTCTGGCAGCATGTAGCGCGGGCCTGCTGCCGCTTTAAATACTTCAACTGCGTCTGTTTGAGAATTCTGCCGGAAAGGATGGACATGCTCCCCGCGCAGTGTGCCTGAGGTGGAGGGGGAATTGGTGTCTGTACTACATTTAGGTTTGGTATAGACACACACAGCTCCCTCTTTGTCTTGCTTTCCTTCTCACATTCTCCGCCTTTGAACTTTGGCAGTCTTATGTTCAGACAGCTGCACTATGCAACAATTTAGTGTAAGAAAGCAGCCTGAATCCTGGTGGTCATGAAGGCACGTTTGAAATTGGTTGACAATGTGTGTGTGGGCGGAGTGTCAATGTGAAGGGTAAGAATGCTATGAAGGAACAACTTTTACTCTGTGCCGCACCTGATGCTGTAACACACTAGTTGTGGTGTAATAATCGATATCAATAACAACAACCATGTTGAACATTTGGCAACAGGGGGTTTTTAATTCATTGGACTGCTTGGTTTTGTGCTTCCAGCCAGACGAGTGAGGCTAACATAAAAATCATTTTTTCTTCACACTGAAATATTGAGGAGGCTCTTCAGTTCTGTGGTCATTTTTGAGGCTGGATTGCTTTTTTTTTTTTTTTTTTTTTAAATACCTCTTTCTCTTTACAGAGTGTTCAAATTACAATCACAGTTCCTCTTTGCTTTGTTGGCCACGTTCAGCAATTATCACAATTAATTTTGTAAATTTTTTTGTATTTTTATTTTAATCCAGTGAGCTTTAAATGGGTTTCATTAGCTTAAAAGAGGAGAATTTTGTCAACATATGGAGGATAATTCAGTAAAAAATGTCAATACTAAATGACTTTCCAGTTGTCTTTTATGTCAGAGGTCAAATGTGCCAGTAGCTCTTTGTCACATACTGAACATGTTTCATCATGATACAGTGCCAAAAAGGTGCACTTTTCTGCATGATTGCATTTACATTTAATAATGTCACTTTGTCTTCAGTCTCAACCAGACAGAAATAAATCTGAAAAGGTCTTGGCCCTCAGGAACATCTTGGTGCAGGAGGTGAAAGCAAAGCTGACAGATTGAATTTAGGATTTTTCTGTACAAAGAAGGCCTGTTTGACCCTGGAGGTAACAGGGAAAATTGTCTGTCTCACTGTGGCAGGCGAGTGGAGCAGAAATGATCAGATCTCGTACTAAATCATTTTGTTGAGAACGTTCCTAATGAGAAAGATGGAAGGGTCAAGGTCAACCAAGGATTCATTCACTCTTGTTTCAGGTAACATTTCCCTCATCCTTTCCTGTGGTCTCATCGAGCAAAAGGGAATATTTACTCAGTTTACTGTGTAGTTACAGCCAAAAGCTCCTGGAAACTACATTTGGCATTGGGAAGGTCTAGCAGACAGCTGACAGTGTAGAAAATAAGAAATGTCTTTTAAGGTAGGGACTCTGGCTCTTCACTTCATCAAGGTTATGGTTAGGATGTGGATTTGGGATTAAAATGAATTTTAGGTTAGGGGTGGGGGAAAAATCTATTCACTTAAGTATAGTTACTCTTTTCCAATTCCCAATTTTATACACTGTACATATATATTAAGGATAGCCATTTTTGTGATATTCTAGCAGCTAGATTAACTGTTTTACCGTTGTATGGAGTGCAGTGTTATTTTTAAACTTAATTTAGCCTGGCTCATGGTGAGTACGTAGCCAGTGAGGGGGGGTCTGATGAAGGATGGTAGTGCGACATTGTGGTGGCGTTCATAAACCTTCACACCAAGTATTATACCTCACTCCCTGTAGCATGAACTTTATGGTGGCTACACACACAAGAGATCTACTTCTCACAATACCAGATGAAATAGGATACACCCACACAGGTTCAAAACAAGGAAAATACAGACACATTAAGATTATTCCATTTTGTTTTCATTAATTGACTATAGCAACATTTTTTCACTTAATCTTACAGTCACATCATCTCAAGTTTAACTTTTTTTTTTTTTTTTAATTATAATTTTTTAATTATAACCTACCCGGAAAGAGAAATCCACTGTTTTCAGAAATATCGTATCCTCAGACTTGGAGGAGCTCACCCTCATCCAGAAATTAGCAACTGAAAAATGAGTGTGTATTTCTGTATTGAGAGCACATTCATGCAGGCTTGAATATGAATGTTCTCTACTACTGTATTATGCCACTGATGAGTCACATCCCTCTAACTCCAATTTGGTTGATTGCCATGTTTTCATTGCAGCTGAACTGTTACGTTCGCCTCTTGCAAAGCTGATGACCTCTACACTCAAGCAGCCCTCAACCCCTCTCTGGAAAAACTGAAAACACACAGTTGTGTTTCCCTTCACGCCTTAAAAGCTGACATTTTGGAGACAGAAGCTTTCACCCCCCCCCAACACTGGCAGGATATGATGCCTGCCGAGATATTTCTGAGTTGCATTCCTTCCACTATCATCCCACTCACACTCAGACGGACGCTTTCAGCTGTGAATGTGATGCCAGAGATCCTAAGCATTCAAACAGTGGTAATCAAATGATGCTAATGAAAGAAAGAGGCCTGCCGTGCCTCAGGTCCAGAACCGGCCCGCTGGGGATGGCACAGCTGATCACTTCACGGCACTTCGAGCAGACAGAGGCCCTGCAACCATGAGGGGGACAGGGAGTGGAGGGCCTTGGATTTTGGATCTATTTTTCTAATATTCATTTCCTTTTCACTATGTTCTTTAGAAAGCCCTCAGGTTATGAAAGACTGTGTCTTTCTTGCCTGCACTGGTTGTATTCGTTTTTTCATCACTTTACTGGACATTTGTACGTGAATAAATTCAATCTAAAGCTCAAGTTAAACCAGATGAAGCCATGAATCATCTGTTTGAGGGATCTCATTACACCGGCTGCCACTGCGGTTCAGCTGATTTTCATTCAGAAAGGACAAACATGCTGACAGCCTCACTGAGAAGGAACACAACAGACAGTGGGCTATGTGTCCAATTTAACCATGAGAGCACTGTGCATCTGTGTTGTTACACATTTGTGCCATATGTGCTTGCTATTTCTTTAGTAAAACCTGCAATGTGGTTTTTTGCTGCCGTGGCGGTCATTTTAAAAATATGACTAAGATTTGTAAAAGGAAGTCATGTCAGAGTCTTAAATCTAAAGAGGGCGTCGAATGGCTACACTGTTGATCAATAACAAAATATTTTCCACAGGAAGTGACTTGATCCTTACCACTGTGCTCTGAAAAGAACAGTTTGACATTTTAGGAAACACGCTTCTTGCAGAGAGCTGATGGGAAAATTTAACAAACAATAACAAGTTAATTATTTGTGAGCTTAAGACATGCTGGTAGGCGGATTTTGTTACCCTCAGACAGAGAGAGTGGCTACTTCTACTGTTTCCAGTCTTTATGCTGGGCCAATTAGCCACTAACACCTGCACCTCTAAAGAGCACCTGTTGGATCAGCCATGAGAGCCACGCAGCGCTTCCTTTCTCTATGCTAACTAGCTGCTAGTTGTTGCATTATATTTACTGGACAATTAAGAGAGTGGTATCGATTCTCTTAGAGATTCTCTAAGTGAATAAGTGTATTTCCCAGCATGTCAAATTATTCCTGTGGGACTGAAAATCTAAGGACTGATTTCAGTGAGGTCACTTTATGTGTCGAGGAGTGTTTTTCACTTAAAAACACAGACTGAAACGTTCCCGCTTTGCATTACAAACCGATTCAAATCTGATTAAACTAAAAGTAAAGAGCAATGGGTTTCATCAGAGCTGCAGACCCTTCACTCTTATGTAGTTCTGTGCGTCTCCTGGAATAATGTGACTACACTTTGGGGCTACAACAGAGATACTACTTGAGACCACAAACACTGTGATTGGCTGCTTGAATTTCTCTGAGTTTCTGATGCTGGTGAAGACTCCTGACAGCGAAGACAACGTTAAGGAGGTTAAAGAAAGACTCAACAAAAAACATGGTAAATAAACAGCAATATTCGGTAATGAAACAAGGCAAAATAGAAGTCATCCTGGACGTAACTCTAGCTTTTTAAGTACATGCATAGCCCACTGTCACTCTATATCACAAAGTTATTTAGTTGCCGTACAAGCTGATGTGACTACATCATACAAAGCTGTTTAGAAAAACACAACTTCTATTGTTCATTAGCAGAAGTGACGTGAAAAGGTTAAGGTTTAAAACACAGACTGGCAGTTACAGGAGCTGTAGCTGTAAAATCTTTGTTTATTAAACTTGCTCATTAAAGTTAAGGCAATCTTCAAGTTAGTTCCTGAACTATCCAGCTGATTTTAAATGAAAACTTTCATTGCAGGTAGATATGATGGGACTACCATCAACCCCTGCATCAAGCATGCATGTGCATCTGAAATAATGTCTCTAAGTTCTGTGCTTCAAGATATGCTTCAATATTATTCAACAGCAGCAAAAGAAGAGAACGGTCATGAAGTCAGCAAACTGACTGAATACACAGTTACACAACAACATCTCGCTCAGGTTTGTTAACATAAGCCACAATAAACTTCAGGTCAAACCACACAAGTAAGGCTGTAGATGCAAAACCCCAGAGTGTGATGAACTGGACAAGGTTGCATTTTCTCTTTTATTTTCATTTCAGCACTTAATTTCAACATTTTATTCAAACTAAGCTCATTGTGTTCTTTCTTCTTTCAGAGGTTAAACAGTATCACGTTAAAGATTTATTACTTTATATAAATTCATTAAGCCTATAAAATGTAGAAAATGTAGTCTTTTCAGTGGACTTATTAATGTCTACTGTGCAATTATCAGGTTGCTTCTTAATATGTTCTGTCGTCAACTATTTTACTAATTCAGTATTTGTCAAACGCTGACAACAACTCTCAGCTCTCTAATTGGCAAACACAACCTCACACACGCACGCACGCACGCACATACACACACGTTATCATGGTTCTTAAGATCACATAGAGGCCAACTAATAAAAATCAAACCATGAATACAGGTAAAATTACAAAGACACTGTCAGCTGTGTAGGAATGTGAGAGCCTTCCTGCTGGTTCTATAGGTACAGAGAAGAGGCTGCCGTCTAAAACACCTCTAGCTCTTCACAGAAACCAATGTGACAAATCCAGTAAGAGCTTTGAAACTGAAAACCATCAACAGCAAAACTGTTAACCGGATTACCATCGCCTGACAATTGTGAGATGTGTAAGACTGCAGGTGTTAGACCTGGCAGCTGCTTTAGCTACACATACATTACGTTAGTGGTCTTGTGTGGCTGAATACACAGAGCGAGGGACTGATGCTGCAGGGACAGAGGTTCAGCTTCCACTAGGGACACAAATGCTGTAATGCTGCTGTAAGGTGCTTTGAATAAAGTGTTATTACAGTAAGAATGGCACACTGTGTGCTTCCCAAAGAGCAGTACAAGTGGGTAATGCAGCTTGATTGGATGTAAACAAAACTACATAAATAAATGATTTTGCCTCAACCAATCAGAGAAATAATTCACCAAGGAAACCTCCTCCCAAAGTTGCCTCACCTGAAATTCAGTCTCCAGTGACACCAAAAGAAATGAGTAAATTCTAATTGAACATATTAGACTTATTTGGCTTTAGAAAAAAATGATCAGTGGCACTAAATCACAAAGCAAAGTCAAAAAGCTCATATTTAATACAGGAAGGTGATTGTTGAAAGCACTATAAAGTAAATACAGTTCACTGATGTGTCAGTATCTATCTGAGCAGCTAATGGAGGGATCACACACATCATACATTCACTTTACAATAATTAATCAGAGTTGCACATCACAGTGTTGTAAAGATGTTTTTAGAAGTTAGGAATAGTAGAGACAAACAGCTTGGTCAGTCACAACCAGTAGAAGAAAAAAAATCACGTCAGACACCTGACTGAAGTTGGACATATTATGGCTGTAAGTGTCTAAAGGTCGTCCTGGGCTTTAGTTTCACAGTTGTTAGCTTTAGGTGTGTCTTGCCATGAACTAAGATGTGCGATGAGTGGAAATCTTGATCCATTGGTTTATTAGGATTCTGTTGTTAATTAACTAAATTTAATGTAAATCCATCCTATAGTTTTCACGGTACTTACCTCTGGACCTATCAGAGTGACAGATGGACTGAGGGACCAACACACCCACCAGCTTTCACAGTGTCAATTAAAAAAGGCAGAGGCAGTTTGTTTTTTGGTGGAGGGTAGGCCTATGAATTTTATTTGTTTCATGATGATTTGGGTAAATGTGAGCTTATATCTCATCCACTCCGCAGCACGTTCAGTAGCGAGAAAGGAGCACAGTCAGTAATCTTTCCTTCTGTCCACTCTGTCTTCATATCAAGTGCAGGACAGAAACTTTGCTGATAAAACAGTACACCTCTGTCTTAACTGAGACCAAACTTAGGAGGTATCTTAATTAACTTTGGTTACGCAAAAGAAAGTTTTCTCTAACTTCAGGCTAATTTGGGTGTTTGAGGGTGGCGACCCTGGCTGACTGTTCTTTGACGTAAGCTAGAATATAGGGTCATGCTCAGCGAATGTCACCGGCTGATAAACGAGACAGGTGATATTCCTTTTGTTAAGCAGCAGCCTGGAGGTCCCCAGTCTTCACTACATGTGGATTAATAAACTGATAAGCTTAATGAATCCTGACTATCAGAGAAGGTGAAAATGGGCTAATGGAAGTAATTACCTTGCCTGATCTGTCCGTTGGAGGGCAAGCCTGTCCTAATTCAGACGATAAAACAAGGGATAAAACCCAGTGTGAGGAATGGAAATAAAATTTGTCATTTGTAAAACATTGTCCATGTGGGCACATTAGCTGCATGGCAAAGTGAGCAGTTTATGGGGCGCTGAATGGCAATGAGCAATCTGACTTTGAAAACAACAGGGGTCAGGGTTTTGTTGTTTTTTTTTTTGTTTTTTTTTGGCACTGTTCTGCTTCAGTGCTGTTTGCATTAATCTAAGAAACGGATACAGATAACCACTGACACACACACACACACACACACACACACACACACACACATTAAGCACTGACTGACTGGTTGGCCAATAATGATCTCTGAGTGTCACTGGTATTGGTTTTACATAGCAAAAGCCTCTATAGGGCCTGTTAAATTGGGTAGCATGGCTGATTAACTCAAAGTGTCATTCAAACAAAAGCCTGGCCAATAAATGTGTGTGGGCAGTCCCTGTACAATTCAAAACTGAATTAATTTTCCTTCAGGAACCATGCCCTTCACTGCCCTTCAGTCTAACTGTAATTGAAACACATGGATGTAGCTCAGCTGAGCGCTAACACATGGACTCCAGGGATCATGCGTTTACCTTCACTGGTCAACTGATATTTGAAAGATGTGAGTGGGTGACAGCTTACCACCTCCGACATGAGCAGCGGCTGGTTGAATGAAATGGTTGGAAAGGCACTTTGGTCCCCGAATAGACTGAAATCTGCAGTCTCTATACATTATGCATAAAAGAGAAATGCACAGCAGTGCACCCAGTCACATGCTCTGAACTCCAACACATATAGCACATGATGCTTAAATTAGACTTTGCAGCCTGAACTTCAGAGCTGCTTATGTCCATACCTACCAATCTGCATGTACACCGTATCTGTCTCATCAGACTTTGAAAAGAAATCAACATTAAAGCTGCACTAATTAATATTTTTACATTAATGATGGTTCAAATGACTACATGTAATGTGAAAAAGGTCACTTGCAGTGATAAATTCACAGAGAATTATCACCTTAATCTACCATTCCCCTAACTCTCTGGGGCATTTTAGCATCTTTAAGCTCATTGTTTTGGTTCTGTCTCACTGCTCTTGTAAACTTTGTTTCCATGGACAAATATGCTACGTGCCCAGCAGAACAAGGAGCATGTAGCAGCTAAAAAGCCATGTATTTTTCACAGCAATCAGCAGAAGACAAAACAGACCTAAAAGATAAATGTCTATGTTGATCTGTGACTACTGAACATGTTTAAGTGTGTGTGCGTCTGTGATAAGTGGCAGCTTTTTGACATATTCAATGCAATATTCAATGCAACAAAATCAGTACAGGTAACTTTGGTGAGGGCAGTCATCATAAGTTAAAACACTGTAACTGTTTGTCTTCCTCTGAGACAGGATTTTCAACCAGACGCTACTTTGCCACCTCACAAGCAAAGAGTAAGAGCACACTGCATTTTCACATTAGCAATTATTATGAAAAATGATTCACAAGAAATCATTTTCTACCATAAGTACGTGAGAGCATTATTTTCTGACAACAGCACTGCTGCAATGTAGCAGTTTCATTAGTACATTAATAGGACTTGGTCTGTCTTCTACTTGTTGGAGCTGTGAAGAAACATTGATTCCACGATTGATAATACCACTGCGGCTCTAAATTTGATGGTAAAAGTATGTTCCTGAATCTACGGATGAACGAAATGTATTTTGGGAGACTGCCATAGAATACACTGTGACAGAAAGTAAAGCAATCTATAGCAGCTAACATCATCATCATCATCTATAGAGACACCAACTGTGGTGTAAATGATGGGAAACAGCATCATAACTGATAGGATTGAAGGCTAAGAGAATTAAATAAGACTGAGGTTGTAAAAGACAAAATTTCCTTGTGTGATCAAAGCATCTGTTGTCAAAAATCCTTTATTCTGACATTCTTAGATAAATGCACAAGAAATCTTCCAGTTTTAGGCATGAAATTCAAACTCCAGAAGACATGATAGCTGAGAAAGTCAGATACGAACAGAGCTGTGCTGCTTTCTGTTTCTCATTATTCACTCTCTCCTTTTGACTCTTGATTCTATAACTTGTTTAACAGCTCGACCATCACCAGCCATGCAAACTGCCTCACACTCACTCATGAAAGAAAGTCAGATGGAACGTCCTCTAACTGCAGATGAATGTTATGGATGACAGGCCAAATATTGCTGCTGAGGGAAATGAATGGCGGGTGTGGAGGTTGATAAACGGACAGAGTGATTACTTTTTGGCTACAACACGACTAAAAACGCTTGATTCTCCACTACGTTAACAGCCCATGTCGACAGGGTGGAGTGGATGGAGGGGAGTTGTGTTTTACAGTAAAGTAAATTACAGAGGGATGATTACCTGTGCGGAACATGTAGTCACCAAGAGGGAAATCTCAGTGTATGTAGGACATGATAGGGGTCATTATTACATAGCTGTCAGGCACCATTAAGAAAAGGTTAGTTATAACACATTTAAATTAGAACTGAGAATGGACTGCTGGTATGTCTGATTTTTGGAGCAGGGAGATGGATGAATACAGTCGCTCCACAAGTGGAGGACAAACAGTAGTGTTTTATTCACGATGCAGCTCTGTGTATTAAAGTCTGAAGAGAAAAATGTATCCAGAATAACTCGTGCAGGTGAAAATAAGCAACCAGGCAGCAAAATGAAAAGTTTGACAATGAAATCCTTTCAATCTGTTTTACTGCCACCTGACATTAATCAGTCGGTGTTGTTAAACCGCACATTATCTTCACAAAAGGCAGAGCTCTCTCTGGATGAGTCTAATTTAAGTAGTAGGTGGATTTCACATTTTTGAATGAAATTGTTCATCCTCTAGTACCGGCAAAGTCCAATTTTGTGTAATGTCGTGGCCTCATCATCCTGTGAGTGCAGATGAAATTGCCCCGCAATGAGTAACACACCATGTTGACGTGGGAGACAGTGTCATTGCATTTTTCTGAGGCCTGTGATGCAAATTCAGCCAAAAAATTTGTAGCAGGAAGTTTCCCACCTGAGAATCTGAATGACATACCTGCTCTCACCCGCCATCTTTCCTCTAACACCTAAGCTCAGTCTGTAGGTGCTCATTCTAAAATAGCACAGGTTGCAGTTACATAATGTCTCATGAGGGCTGTGGTCACATTGTTTAGAGTGTACATTTCTGAGCAGCCTTCATCACTGCGTTAGATGTACGGTACATTTTCTATGTTTCAGATGTGTGTTTTCTGGCACAGTTGATGGCCCAAGCTCACCTATGATGACAGGATCAAGGTAAAATCTATTGTTGAGACTGAAGTGAGAAGCATCTTAGAGCGTAATTCAGGTTCATTACGGCGTGGGTCTAATTTTCAGAATCTGAGTCATCAAAATTCAGTAATAATAACACTGAACTCACCAAGTTAATTGGTGACATCTGGCAATAGTGCAGCCTTGTTAAAAAGTGATTTTATGGGGCAAGAAACACATGATCTTAAGGTTTCCAAGTCAGGGATGTTCACAATAAAAAGACAGTTCACCCATAAACATAAAGCATGTTTCCTGCAGCCATTACGGTCATTAGCATATAAATTCATATAGTCATTCATATTGTGGTAGCCATCACTCTAATATCTCTGTGTGAAGATAAGCTCATCAGTGAGCACAACTGTATCATATCACAATACAGCATATATATGTGCATTTAAAATGACACACTGAGGAGGAGGATGTTATGCATACTGCCCAGCTCTGACTGCAGTGTACAGAGCTGTCATTGGATCTGTGATGCTGAAAGAGCTCATTGAAGATTACATTCAAAGAACACAACGACAACATCTTGTTCTAAATATCATGACGATGATCTACAACCCTCTTAAAATTTAACTGAGAGCTACCTTCTGCCAAAGTGTACCTGCTACCTCTCTGTCTCAAAGAAAGTGGGAGAAACAGGTGTTGACTATCATCACTAACTGGTTTGTAATATTTGGAAACAGATGTAGCTGTCAGGTTTTTTTTAAATGGCAGGTTTCAGCATTTTGAACTGAACTAAATGCCATTCAGCTCCATTCTAATGGGGTGACTTAATGTCAATGAGTTTGTCAGTAAATCACATGGGAACCATCTGGATGGACAGTCTGCACTCCAGATTTTAGATTTTTTTGTATTTTTATGGTGAACTGCATCTTTAAACCCACACACAAAAAGCACACTCTCTATCTCCACGTTCTCCATTTTTACTTCTCAGCATCATCATCTCCTTTTCACTTGTTAGCTGGCTAAACACTAATTAGCTGTAGCCTGCAAGTTGTTGAGGTTAGCGTTGCGTGGCAACAACAGTGATGCAAGGCTCCTCGCAGCCTTTGAGCTCCGGTTCTCCACGGCTCTAATGACGCTCCCAGGTTTACTTTGTGCCCGAGCAGGAAATAAAGCCTCCAATCAGAACACGGGCTTATCGGTAAATGAGACCCTGCCTCTAAATGATTTCAACGAATTCATTTTTCGTTACCGGAAAACAGAAAGACCGAGTCCCTCTCCTCCTCCTCTAATAAGGACTAAAAAGCAGTGAAAGCAGAGGAATGGTTGCTGTGTATATCACATCAGATAAGCACCCAGCCGTGCATCCCTCGCTGTGCTCTGCTCCCCAACAGCAACAATAGATGGCTAAAAGACTGCTAAATTGCCCAGTGATTGCTTTTTCGCCCCTCTGTCCTTTTCCATAAATGGTGTGCAAGTGCTCAGTGACACACAGCTCTACCTGACAGCTGTGGTCACTCCTCAGGCTCTCTCTCTCTCTCTCTCTCTCTCTCTCTCTC